>CALNVZ010003432.1:35286049-35351795 GCA_940671915.1 Paracentrotus lividus
AAAATAAAAAAATCATTTGAACAGCTAAAGACAAATAATGTCATACTTTATATTAATATTCTTAAAGAGAAATACATAGTAAACTCCGCAAGGTGACCTAGCATGATTGTTTTAAGTCAAGTTATCTTTTTCTTGAGAGACCCTGTAGAATACTAGACTACCAGCATCATTAAAGCATACATTGGAATAAGATCTATGAATAAAAACCTAATTTTATTGAGAAGTACTCATGCTATTACAACACAATGCAGTTTCATGAAGGTTGGGTTTCTATACCATATGTTGAAAAATCCAGCTCCAATTATTATTATTATTTGAGGAAGTCTGCGAGATATTCAACCGAGTCCGTAGCTACCTTCGAAGAATAATATTGATACATCAGTATTTCTTTAAAACAATTCTTAGAACTTCGTTAGTATCTGGCTTTTGGCTGTTACTTAAAGCATTCTCGTGGCGTTCTGTTTTTAAAAGGAATTTCGGATTTTTTTTTAAAAAAGGAAAAAGGAATTTTACCCTTCAACTTGGTTTATGGAGCTCATCAGGCGACAGGCGCTCAGCATGAGAGTGAACTACTGACATGATTTTACCTTGATTTGGAAGTTTTCAAGCGTTTTGCAAGGGGTGTAAGTTCGCAGCTTTTCTCACCAAGATGTCACTGCAGCTCATAGCAAAATGCGGCAAGAATTTGCCCAATCTGAATGTTGTCGGAAAGGTTGATCCCTTCTTAGAAGCTAATTTCCAAGGTAAGGTTGTTTTTCATTTGTATTCTTTTGAATTTAAAGTTTGTTGATTTGTGTCTAATTATTGAAAATCATTAAAATATGTCAAAACAAGATGGGATGGTATACTGTCTCACTTCGCAAGCGAATAGATCGTTGAGAGAACTGATGTTAAACTATGTGAGCGATATAAACGATTATACACGATTTCATGTTACTAGCCAGTATATGGGGGCATAACAATTAAACTTTAAACAGAAGTTGAAAAAGTCGTGAGATAATTCATAATGTTGAGAGTAAGAGCTTATAATTTCTTATTTATCAGTCAAAACTGTAAAAATGTTCGTTTTGTCAATGTTTTTTTTTTTTTCGTACTTTTTTTTTAGGGGGGGGGGGGGAGTTGACACCTATTACAAAATATAATTATGTGTGGACGTTGTGTTTACCGTATACGTTGAACTGAGGCCTACATTTACTTTAGGGGTCAAAATAAATAGGCCTAATAATCTTGTTGTCAATGAAATTATGGATAATAATAAATACTTGACCAGTTTAATATGCACTTCTCACTACCCGTTCTAAAAAAAATGCACAAAGACGTGTTATTCTTTTATATTACTTGAATAGGTACTACCCCGAGCCTAAATTCTGTCATAGAGAAATTAAAAACCTAAAATACATGAATTAGGATCTGTATTTCAATACTTTTGCGTGAACTTCGTCTTTACAAAAGGCTTTTGCAATTTTATTTTGATATTACTCACCTTTGCATAACGTATAGATTTTTGAGCATCAGCGACGGATAGCTTTTGTCACCGTAAAATACGTTGAACAAATAAATAGTAGAATACGTAAATTAGGATAAAAGATCCCAAATAAGGCCAGCTTGTAGTTGAAAGAATTAGAGAGTTTATTTTTTTCCATATTATTTTTTACAAAATACATTTTCATTAACAAATACATAGCTCAAACAAACTACATGATTTCCAATATATTTACAGAAAATGTGGCACGATTAATATAAAGTTAAAATTAGGATCGATTTTTATCTTTAAAAAAAGGGGGGGGGGGGCTATTTGGGCTGGCATATGAGCTTGACGTATTGGTAACCCTCAAGTATACTTAACAACACAGATAAGGTTGAAAACAAACAAAATATTGAAGAGAGTTTAAAATTCGTTTTGAAAATAGACCAAGATAGTTCAAATCACCGGTTGAGCAAATAGACCATATTGTATTGAAGGTGATTGATTCGAGGTTTTTCAGGGGCCTTGATCGACTGTGGTGTAGCGTGAAAAAGAAAAATGAGAACCATGGTAGATATTTAGCAAAAAAAGAAACGTCGGTTACAATTCTCATCCTTTTAATAGACTACTTTACTAACGTATTCAATTTTTATGCATACTTTTTAAAAACAAAAGTTGTTCTTAACAACTTGAAAGCTTGCCTGAGGCTTGACAACATAGTAACTACTAATGTATGCAAATTAGATTCCATGTATTGAACATCATTCTTTTATTACAGGTTGTTTGAATACCTTGTTACTATGTCACCAGGAAAAATTATGCATGAAATTTAAATATGTTAGTAAACTAGTCTATTGGATATTATATCTTCCTCCCTCCAATTTCAAGATAGTAGGTATTTTACAGGGCCGCGGCAGCGTCTATTGACAGTGGACGGGGCTGAGCTGAAAGTGGGGGGAGGGGGCAACAGGCTAAAAAATCACAAATTATAAATATGGTCATTTTTGCGTTTTTGTACACGTTGGCTGACAAAAGTGGGGGGGGGGGCTGCAGCCCCCCCCCCGGCTCCGCGGCCCCTGTTTAGACTTCCCACACCCTCATAACTGATATGAATTTATGCACCTTGAAATAAGTTGGCGCTTAGAAAGTTTTGATCCGACAATGATAGGCCCATCTGTTTACCAAGTTATACAAAATAATTTGGATATGTCTTTTCTCGTAAGGATTTCAGTTGACATGTGTATCAATGAATGAACTGCAATACCTGATATATTTTGACACGGTATTACGTCATCTACACACGCTATGAAATTAAAATCCTTTTCTAGTATTTGGGAGGGGATGGCCTGGTTAAGGTTCAGTCATCTTTTTTTATGAATGAGGATGTCAAAATTATTTTCATTTGTGTGATTGTATTCGCTTCGTAGATGGCCTTTTAGATTGTTAGTCTAAGAATAAGAATTTATCTCATTTTGTTCTAGAAAAATATAATTTTTTTAAAGTACTGACACAAAATTAAGTCAACATTTTCATAGTCTCAAAATAATGACATAAATCTACGCCCGCACTTTGTCGATTCTTATTTCACCGTAACCATGATGATAACGCCAGCATTACGCCAAAAGGGTCTTAATATTTTAAAAGGCAATTCATTTTGTACACATACTAAAAAAAGATAAGGCCCTTTTGGCATACGGCCGATGACAAGAGGATTGAAAGTCCCTGGTAATTTAAAACCCATTTTCCGGTCAAATACAGATACCAATATTAATAATGCTTGACCGTTCCACTCAATTTACACGACATAGAAGGGTACAATCAATGTCCTTCAATCGGATATAGATTTTGAAGAAAAAAAATTTCAAAATAATTATGAGGGTACTTTCAAAGTGTTATTGACCAAACTATTTTTGTGCTGGCGGATCTACAAGAATGTTTAGGTCATACACTTTCTTAACATTTTCATAGACCACATGATATGGGTCTACGACAGACTGTATATAGATTAAGTTTCCCCGCTTTTTTTTTAAAAAGGGAATAAACAATTCACAAACTCAAATGAAAGATGGTAATGTTTATCTTTTCTGATTATTAGTCTAGTATCAGATCTTTCGAAATTCCAACCAGCATATGATTTACATTATTCTTATTGAACATAAAATTAAGGCTTGACAAAACGTCAAAATGAGGTGTGATCATGATAATTTATGATGATTTGTCAAATTTGCACAAAAAAAAACAAAACAAAAAATCTCGAAATGTTGCCAATGATAATTTCCAAAGCATGAAAGGGGATTTTTGGTACGTCTACCAAACTTAAATGTCAAACTATAATCATCTTTTTCTAATGTGATCAACATTGATTTTTATGTCAATTGAAAATCCCGCCTATATTCTTATAAAAATCTGTTTAGCCAAAAAAATATTTCACTCGCCATTATGCACCATACCCAAGGTTCTGATTTTTGTGTAATTATTGAATTTATTTCAATCTGTATTATCTTTAGCATGAGTAATCACATTTTGCAGAACATTTAAAAAAAAACTGTTCAAGGTCCAGATATCATGATATTACAAAAGTGATCCGAAAAAAAATTCACGGTTAAAAAAAATTCATGGTAGATTTTAACGATACTATGGGATGCTAAAAGTTTTCATATGTCTATTGTTGTTGTTTTCACGGTTTGGTATTTTTAAAACTTATCCGAAATTATGGGAACCTGCGTACCTGGATAATAGTTCAGAGCCATGATCACGGTAGTAAAATCAGGATTTCATTTTACTTTAGTGAAAATAATCTTTACCATTATTATCTTTTGAACACAATAAAAATAAGAGCGTTCGGGTTCTGAATTTGAAACTAGTAGACAATAATACATTCATGGAAGCATATATCGCACGTAATACGATATGAAGAATCTTAATTTGTGAATATTACTGAACCGTGTCTATTGTATAAGGACTGGAAATCATATTCAATTTATTTGTTTGCATTTACTAAGCATTATAATGAAACACCTGCACCCTGTTGCATAAAACTTCTAACCGGAGTTTTTTCCGGTTAAAGTCCAAAAACTCCGGTTACAACATTTTTCTGGATTTTTTACTGTTTTTTCCATTGCATAAAAACATACCAGAGTTTTCAAAAGTATTAATGCAATAAATTTTTAGGGCGTTTTAAAACTCAGGTTGAATAACCTAAGAAATAGGTCTACATAAGCTGAGTTTTTTAACCCGAGAAAACTCGGGTTAGAAAAAAAGTTTTATGCAACACCACCATGGTAGTTGAAAAGCTATTGTAAATAAAGAGCTTACAAGCAAAAGGGACTAAATCCACTTTTATAAATGGCATTTGTTTACCAGATTTTGTACACAAGTCTATGGAAAAGGGAAATTACGTAATGCCTTTTCTTACAGTTGCAATCAACATTTAAGAATTTTTTTTTTGTTCAAAGACGGGTACGTACCTGAACAATGGCCTGGTATCAATAACTCAATTTTAATCAAAAGTGGATTTAGTTCCTTTTGCATGTATAAGCTCTTCATATATTTAAAGTAATTTATATAGGCCTAATACTCACCCTCCATGAGACTGGTTTCAGACTTTGGTTCGAGACTAGTTTCAAACCCGTCTCGAAGACGTCTCATGAGTTGCGGAAATATCGAATACATGTATGTTCATAATTATCTAATAGGATTCTCTCGGATACGTCTCATCTGGCATGAGATACCGCGTTACCCAACATTGCTTTTCCAAAGCATTTCAAGGGCAAGCGTTCTGCATGATATTATGAAAGCACCTGGCTTTTTTTTTTCGGAATAAAAAGAAAATAATGTTTTCGTGTCGAGATTTTTCGGAATAAAAGGAAAATAATGTTTTCGTGGCGAAAAAAAAAATCGTTCTTAATTGAGCTCACTCCAAGTTTCTTTGTACCAGAAGACGATAACGTAATGTTCCCACCATTAATTCATGCAGTAATATCCAAATACTATGGTAACAGTTGAACTCCCATTATGGCGCCGCATGTGCATACATGTATAGTCCACAATAGACTTCAAGTTGTTCAAAAGAAAGCATTAGTACCCAGGCACATTGGTTAGACCAAACCCGAGTCGAAACCGAGACCTAACCAAGGATTTCACTATAAAAGCAAATGACCAATAATTTGTCGGTTTAGAGTAGGTCTATCGGTCTCTCCGGGGTGCCTAAAGTACAAAGCTTTCCTCATCGAAAAACATTTCTAGCAGGTTGGGTAAACTGTAAAGATCATTCAAAGTCCCCGTTGTCAAGGGAGAATGAACTTTATTGATATTATCTTCATACTGAGGTGCGCCTGAACCATGGTGACACAATTCGCCTGGGGAGAGAGAAAGAAGGGCAGAGAGAGAGAGAGAGAGATAGAAATAAAAAAGAAAGAGAAATAAATATACGTAAATTATTGTTGGTATTATCATTATTAGTATTATCATTATTGCATTATTATTTTTATTGTTATTATTATGATCATCACCATCATGATCCTTATAATATCTTTGTTATAGGTGTACAACGAAAAACATCGCATGTAAAAAGCGAACTCAATCCAGTATGGGAACATGTAAGTATCATAATCCAATTATTTACATATATAAATATTGCTATATTTTCAATTATATTGTAATAAAAAGGGTACGTTTTGATACAATTTGTGTTTAACCAGCGCAGTACGTAGCATCATTCTTACAACTATACACTATTGCTTCATTATTCATTAATTCGATAGTACATATTGTTGAGAAAGGTATTAATATATATATACCTATATATTGTACCAAGTTATAATCATGTCATGTTAAGCCTACATTATACTTGATACTGTGACTCACGTACACGATGGTATGTATTGAAAATATGCACATAAACAATATATTCCATGTTTTATCACCTCGTGTTTTACAATCAATATATATTTTTTGCGGGTACTTCAGAATAATATTTACGAGTTCCCATACTATAGTATAAAAGTATTTAAAACTGAACGTTACTCTTAAATAGCATTAAGTAGAGCAGCGATATAAAAGGTATAATAATTTTCAGCTATCCTGATATAGTATCCGTCAATAGGCACTTACATACTGTCTGATGATATTTAAAGAATCATATTAGAATTATGTTATCATTGCAAACCCAACATAGTTCATATTGCCCTTTATCAAGTTTAGCATTATATATAATTTATATATTATACGTACATATTTCACAGGTATAAAAACATGAATAGTCTGTGTTTGTTATGTGAATCAATGTATATACATTTTTGGATATGTCTAATCTCCTGAAAACTTCAAAATGTGTGTACAGTAGCCCTAAACTTTACATTAAAATGTATATGGATTTTATTTCAACTTGGAGAAAACATAATAGCTTTACTGAATGCACCAATTGTCCCATACTGATGTATCATACTGTGGAGTTCTGTACTTTCATTGGTTACGTAATAATCAACCACACTACCAGCATGCACCTTTATAATTACATTATGAATCCTTTTGCACACCATCTGCATACATATTTTCAATTTAACCTGATCAGGATGTACATTTAAGTCTGATATCATCATTATATTATTTGCCCTTGTATCTTTGGAATAATTCGTCTTTTCGGAAAGCAAAATGCTTATAGATAAAAAGATGTTCGAGGAAAATAATTACTTTCTTTCAGACGCAAAAGTCATAATCTCAATTTCTACCAATGCCTGCTATTGCATGAAAGGTCCCTCAAAAGAAAGAAAGAAAAAAATAGTGAATAGTCTGACTGAATTAGACATGTGGACCGGTCTGGATGGAAATCAGTCTGAAGTTTCCAAAGATAAACTGTATTGTCTTCATAATATAACCAAAATAAAATACATTTTCACTTACCTCATCCAGTATAACCAAACAAGCTTTGATAAATCCACAAAATTAAACTTTTGATCCAAATGCAAATTGAAAAAAGGCAAAATATATTCACCTCCAAATTTGATAAAGCTTTGATAAAGTACCAAATATAAAAGTAGAAACACGAACCGAAATTGCCATTTTCCCATTATATCTGCTAAATTATACTGTTTGTGACAGACATGCTTTTCCTCCCTATATTAGCATAATCTAATTTTGTAAGGAATCATTATGTCGCAAAACTTTTCATTGATTTTTACAATGACAGATACAAGATACAAGTATACGTGAAATTATTAATAATAACTCTATATTTTAATGTGTCAGTCCATGGATTGGGACCTGGGTTCGAAGCCCCTGGAGCACGGTGATTTCATTGAGATTGATATTCGAGATTGGGAGAGAGTAGGCAGACATAGGTAAGTCGCCATTTAGTTTTTGATCTTTATCCATATTGAGATCTTATTGAAATGATGGAATAGGTTTAATTTTTGCGTTTTAACAAAATATAAATTAAATACATTTGCATGATATGAGTATTGCATTAAATGAAAATTGGTTACAATAATATTATACAATTTAACAAATCATACATACAGGAATAAAGATCATAGAGTTCGTTGAAAAGAGAAGATATAATTACATATATTTGTAAGACGCAGGAGACCACATTCGTGTGCTTTTAGTTCTAGGTTTGATGTTGATATGTTAATTTTATATTTACGATATGATAAAATATTGGGTTGTTTTTAATTTTTTGAAATCATGAAAGAGGGTGAATAACTTCGCCATTCATTTTGCTATCTTATTGTGAATGTGGATTTTTATTTCACTCTGAACATCATTGTAAACTGTTTTAAATGTATGTATAACGCTATAAGTCGTTGTTGTCGTATACTGTAGATTGATTGGTAGTTGCAAGGTATCATTGAAGGACGTCATACGATCAAAGACTGGAGAAACACAATGTACTGTTCAACTTAAAGATGGATCAGACAGACTCACTACCGTAAGATATTTCATTTGTGTCCTTGCTGGTGGTGGAAGGGGCTCTAACTATTCATTCTTTAAAAAATTGTTTTAACTCCGTTCAGAACTGTCGGACATTTTATCCGACAAATTTGCTCTCAGCCAATCAGATGCAAGCATTTCAGTAGCTTATAACATGAAAAGTCCTTTCATGAAACGCCCCCCCCCCCCGATGACTGAACATCACCATTTACATAAACGTACCTGGGTACACTTGAGTTAACATTGTAGTCTATGAAGGGAAAATAATCTGGTATTACCGGTCACCTGAACTTATATACTTATTGTGAAGCATGTAATGATGCTTAGGAAATAATTATTTTAGTGTTTTATCTTGACACACTATTACATGCACTGACAAGATTTAGGGCCCACCTGTCAGATTTTTGCAGGCCTCCACAAATGAGTACTAGTATTCATCAGGAGGGTTAATTACCAATTAGAATCAATGTCTTTTCTTAAATTTCTATCTAAACTTTAATAACACATTAAGACATTTTTTGTGATTCTGTTTCTCACCAGGGTGAAATTGAGCTCGTACTCAAGTACTCGGCGCCAAAATCAGCTTCGTCTGCACCGTCAGGTGGGTATCGTGAAGAAGGTCATATCTCTCACTTTCTTATTCTCTTCTCTATATCTCTGTCTTCGTCAGTCTGTCTGTCTGTCTGTCTCTCCTCCTCTCTCTCTCTCTCCCTCTCTCACTTTCTTATTCTCGTTCTCATATCTCTCTGTCTTCGTCAGTCTGTCTGTCTGTTCTCTTCCTCTCTCTCTCTCTCTCTCCCTCTCTCTCTCTCTTACTTTCTTTATTCTTTTCTCTATCTCTCTGTCTTCGGTCAGTCTGTTCTGTCTGTCTGTCTCTCCTCCTCTCTCTCTCCCCCCTCTCTCTCTCTCTCTCTCTCTCTCCACACACACACACACACACACACACACACACACACACACACACACACACAACCACACACACCACACACACACACACACACACACACCCCACACACAATTTAGGCATATAAATTCACGCGCCTCAATGGTTTTAATGTTAATAAATGTTATATCATTATAAAATTAGGTTATTATCATTATCAATTTTATTGTTCTTTTAGTTGATATACATGTATCATTATCATAATTCTGTTTTAGTTGTTTTCATTATTATAATGTTGTTATATATTAATATCATCTTTATAATAATCATTATTATGATAATGATTATGATCCTTTCATGATTAGCAGGTAAAGGGCAAGATGAAGCTGATAGTGGCGCTCAAGTCTGTGATCCATCCGACCCTACCATGACTGGAATATCACAAGCCCCCGGCAACGCTGGTATTGAGGGTGCAGGATTAGCGTAAGTGTGTCACCTTTATAAGTGTGCATGCAGTTATGAAAAAATTTCATTCAATATTTTGTTTTTGCAGGATAAATAGACATAAGCTAATCTTATGTCAAAATGTATATTTTATGTCTATTTAATATTTTCTCTGTCTTTAAATCACTTTTAAACAATATTTATCGTTTGAATTTATTTTCATCTCTCCCGGAATGATCCCTAAAGCGAAGCCTATTTATTTATTTGATAGTCATAATCGTTCCCGATATTCCAGACTCTTATCCTTTTCAAAAATTTCCATTTATTTTATTAAGAAATGTCGTAGTTGAGAGATCTAAATACTCTGTGGACACAAAAACTGTGGAAAGATGATCTGAATGTTCCCCAAAGAGGGGAAGAATGTGCACACATTGTGTGCAGGTAAACCTGTATCCGATGTTCGCGGTAATTGGGAGTTTTCGAATAGTGTATACAGGCAACCTGAACGAGTTTGAAAGGTGAAGAATTGAAGCTTTTCACAAATAATTGTAATAATAATGATGGCTCTTTGACCTCATCAGTGGTGGCGCCATCGTACTGGTATCCTGAAACCATGTTTAGACGAAGCATTTCAAGTCGAACTAAAGCGTGTTGACCTATAGAAGAGTTTTTAAACTTCACTCGTGGAAGAGTCACCTTTATTATTACAACTATTTGTGAAAAGCTTCTATTCAATGCCTCTCAGCCTCGTTCAGGCTACACGTGTACTAAATTCGAAAACTCCCTAATAATACATGTTATGTTAAGCGCATCAAGATAAATTACTATGTATTCATTACTAATCCATTTCAGGTTTATGCCCGGTCGACCGACGAGGGAAGGCCTTTCAGATAAACCACGTGATTTTCAGATGCGCGTCAAGATATGGGAAGCGCGTCAGTTATACGGATCGAACGTGAATCCCGTGTGTCGAGTGACGGTTCTACAAAGCACGCGCTTGACGAGGGTCAAGAAATCCACCAACAAACCGTACTGGGATGAAGTAAGTTTAAAGACACTCTAACCATTCCTATTTTTTTAAAATGATACCCCGTACTCCCGCTTGAGTTTGAATCTATGATTTCATCTCATCTTTTCTCCCGCCCAACCACCTCTTCGACAAAAATAAACCCAAATCATTGTACATTTACCTCATTTTATTCTTGTCATGATGTTCAAAAATAGCACCAGAGAGCTGTTATAATCTTAAAAGTGGCTTCTGGCCATGCACAAGGAATATTGTGCTTTGTGTTGGTGATTGGGTCAACGGGCACATTGAGCCGGAGTCTCTCATTGGGGACTCGGCCTTACAAGTGATTTGGGTTGGAGTATCTGAGTTCACTGCAGTGCCACAGATTTGGTAGGACATTATTTTTCTCATTACCAAATCACCCACACAGGACTTAAATCCATAAAACCCCAATATTCGTTACCTTGTAGAATTTTCGAATTTTTTAATGGAATTTTTAGGTTGTTTTTTTATTGACTTTTCATAATTATCTTTAATTGTCTCTCCTTTTATCTCAGCTCTTTTTCTTCCAATTCAACATCAGTCCTGCTGAATTGTTTGATGAAGCTATCCAGTTCCAGGTTAGTTTTACTTTTTATTTAGAAAAATTTTAATGTTATTTTTAATGATGGCAGTCGCTCTCACTCTCTCTTTCTCCATGGTATCTCACTTGCCATTATACGGGTTTGAAACTAGTCGCGGAGACGTCTCGGAGACGTCTCATGAGTCTTCGCGACCTCTCATGCAGTCGCGCGAAAATCGAACATGTTCATATCTTTATGAGATCGTTTTCATCGCGTCTCTGAGATGTCTTGGAGTATCGGAGACGTCTCTGAGACGTACGATACGACCTTAAATATCTATCCATCTCTCATCCTCTCCTCTCTTCTCTCTCACAACACACAACACCACACACACACACACACACACCTTTTTCTTTATCTTTTTCTTTCTTCCTTGATTACCACAATTATCCTAGGCTAAGTTATGTAAATAGTTTATATGTCCATACTTGTTAAAATAAACATATTCTGCTTTTTTATATCATCATCTTCGTATCCGTATTTAGCGATAAATGTTGAATTATCATTTTTAGATCTAATTCGGAAACAATTTAATAAGAGGGGGAAAAAACATTAGAACACGCTATGTTTTGTTATTGTCTTCATATTCAGATCCTCGACTCACATCTGGTGAGGAGCGATGCGCTGATTGGTTCATTCAAATTAGACGTGGGAACAGTCTACCAGAGCGAAGAACACACATTTCAGAACAAGTGGCTTCTACTAACGTCTGTGGAAGAGTCTAAGGAGTCTTCAGGGGCCAAAGGTTACCTACTCGTCAGCATCTCTGTCATTGGTCAAGGCGATGATTTGCCCGTATGTCAATTGTTTAAAATATTCTTACTTAAATTTTGACATAAGATTACAAAAGTCGAACAAAATACTAATGAACGTTTCACGGTGAAAATCAGACAACAAAGAAATGTTGAAATATCACTAAATACATCGTCGTCTTTTAATGTCTTTTTTTGCTTCAAGAGGAATGACGATAAATTAACCTATGCCTTACTTTCAATTTTACATAATGGATGTTCATGAATGAGAATATGAATTTTTTCAAAAAACATTTTAGAATGGTTATTATGAAACAATATTTCTGTATTTCAATGAATTTATTATGATTGCTAACACCGTTTCTCAATACAGGTATTCAAGAAAGCTGATGAAGATCTTGACATCGAGACGTAAGCGAATATTTGTTTTTTCTTGTGTTTCTGGTTTTTCTTCTGTTTTAGTTTTGATTATGTAATTGTTGTTTTGATTAGACATCACAGCTAAAATGTTGATATAACAGAGTTAAGCACAATGAGAATGATAATGTATGTATATGTCACATCATCAATGATTTCTACATAAAAGTAACTAAGTTTTCTCTTTCAATTTAAAACTATCAACGTTCATTTTGACATTTCCTTCAATCAGTTTCGTCCGGAATGTAATCGCGATTAAAAATCTGCAATCAAATTCGTTTTTGAGCGCTGGATATAAGACACTCGACAACAAAATTGCAAATTGCGCCAATCAATTTTACATTATTAGCAATCGTATTCGTCAATAGTCATTTAAATTCGTCGATTCGTACCATTTCCGCGATATCTTAAAGTGATGCACGAATTTTTAATTTCACGGTCACGAAATTGAGAGCTCATTGACAAAATTGCTTGTTAATGTTGTTTGTGTTAATTTGAATGACTGATAGCCCCGCTTCGTGAGGTATCCTTTAAAATAAATGAACATTAACGACTTTGATTGCAAAGAGTTTATGATTGATCGAAAAAACCTATATTGAAACTTTCTGTTGAATCAAAATTTCTTTCCCTTATCCAGGAATCTTATCCAACCTGCAGGGGTTGATGTTCGACGAGGATGCTATCAACTAAGGGCTTTTCAAGCTGAAGATCTACCACAAAGTAATATTGGTTCTGTTTATTACATGTAGTTTCATTACTAAATAAGTTTTTATAGTGTGATCCCAAAAGACAGAAAAACATTTGGAAAGGAATTATTTATATTTTGTAATATTTCATTTTTTCGTTAAAAGGAAAATAATATTTGGAGAGGAATTGTTTAAACATTTGGAAGGTTGATATGTCAATTTTTTAATGTTTCATTCCCCCAAAAATTTGAAAATAATATATTTCAAATTTCCTACAAAATATCTAACTTTGAGCCTCTGTAATACGTTAAGAAAATTTATATTTTATACATTTCTTTTTATTTCTTAGTGGATGCTGGATGTTTTGAAGGAATGAAGAAAGTTCTTAGAGTCGGAGAGGAGAAGAAGGAGTTGGTTGATCCGTATCTTGTCTTCTCATTTGCGGGACAGTCGGTTCGTAACACCAAACACAAACATTCATTTAACTAATACTATCACTGTGATGTTGTTGTTGTAGTTGTGTTTGTTTTGTTTTGTTTTGTTTTTTACAAGTAACATATCATTAGAACCTATACTTGATTACTACATTGACATTCTAATCGTTTTTTTTTTTCATTTGTAAACATTTATCTAACAATAATGTACAGTTTAAATATTGCTAATTAAATATAGTGTAATAAGAACACAATTTCCTTAGTATAATTGCACCAGATTGTTTTTACTCGGGATCTAATGGTGGTATCTAACTTGCCATGAGAAGGGTTTGTGACTAGCTTGAGACCGGTTTGAGACTAGTGAGATACCATCATTAGGTCCTTTATATTCCGAGTTCATGGAGGGATAGCGATTTATAATGAGAATTTTTTTTCTACCCTCTTCAAAAAAGTCATCAGCTATCTATTTCTTTCTGTGATATAATATCAGATAGAAAGCTAAAGCTCAAGATATGAAACATTAATAATCATTCATAATTTTTGTTGATGAATATAGTTGGAGACTGATGTGAAGTACACCAATGATCATCCACAATGGAACCAGGAACTACGGCTTCCTATCAGGGTAAAGTTAATGATATGTTTCAAAATGCGACAAAAATGATGTCACACATGAACAACTCTCCCATCTGATGTCCTAAAAATTACCCTAACATCTCCTTTTCCTCATTGCAATAGTAGGCCTACAGACTTTTCATGCTTATGATCCATGATTATATGTTGAGAAGCATGTATTGCCTGTCGTCCAATAAAGGGGATGGCTGATCTATTGATGAAATGGATAAAAGAGCATGGAAAGTAAAATATGTTCCATAAATAAATAAATAAAAATAATAACCTCTTGATATCGTTGCTAATTGAGGATTCCTACAGCATTAGTGATCACAACATTTAAGCGTTCAGGGCTTTCTTCACATTCACGCAACTCTTTTTTTCTCAAATTTTCATTGATCTGTTTCTTTGAATTTAATGTTTTATACGATATATTTGGTTCATAGGGTTTCATTCTCCTTTATAGGGGAATGAAACGTAGGATAAAATCAAATTTATATGAAAGAGTAAAAATAAAGGAGCAATTGATTTTGTTTTTCATCAATATCGGTTATAAAAAAAAAAGAATTATAGAAGTTTAAAAAGTCTCGTTGCAGGCAGTCTCTATGGGGATCCTCTAATTGGACAAATAGTTTTAAAATGGCTGATATTGTGTACATTAACTCTCCATTTGTTTTGTACACAGATTTTCACTTTTTCGCCGTCATTTATAATATTTTTTTCATCGTCTCCTCTTGACCTTGACAATATGTGCTGTGATCATTATATTCCCCATGGTATAATTATGTTGAGCTCGGAAGGGAAAACATGCACTTTGAATTAGGGGAGAATAATGAAATATATACTGTACATTTTAGTCATAAAATATTAACTGAACATTTATTCTTGAAAAAAAAAATGCATTGAATACTAAATTAAGATTATCAGTGCTTGCCGAAAGCTCAGAATATTGTAAAATGAAATGTGTAAAAGATATTTTTAGCGATATTTTTGACAATTTTCTTTTTTATACCCCAAGTTTCCGTCTATGTGTGAGCGGATAAAGCTAGTTTTACGAGATTGGTAAGTGTTATTACTCTGTATGATTACATGTGTTATTTTTGTATGTTTCTTTTTATCGGAATTGAAAATAAATGAAATGAAATGAAATGAAATGAATACACATAATAAATATATATTTCATATTATTTAGATTTTTATGGCCTTCCAGAATGTCTTTCTCTATCTATTAATTATTATATACCTCACTTTAAGAATGTTGAATAATCCTGTCCTTTGATTGGTCAAAAGCTTGGTCATGTCTTCAACCATGCCCCCAAAACATCTCATCGGTCAATAGTACTTGGATTTATGCCCGTTGCCACCCTGGATGCCCCTTAGCAACGGGCATAGTGCGATTTTGTTTACGTGCATAAGGCTGCTTTGCGCGATGCGATGATTTCAGATATACCATAATTTGCAGCGCGATTTGGTCGCTAATTTAGTTAGTCTAAATTAGACCATGTATGTTATTTTTAGATCCCCTTGTTTTTCGACATATAAACGATATATTGACTGCTTTTTTTTCGGGACATGATCGTTTCTAGACTGCTCTCGGGAACTTCCGACTCTGCCATAAACCGCGACCTGCGGTCTTGGGTTATAGCAGATGCGGAATTTCCCTTGAGCATTCTAGAAACGGCCATGCCCCTCAAAGCAGTCAATATATCTATACTTGTATTTTTTTTTTAATATTAAGAGTATAATCCAATTTGACATTGGTTTCCAGAAACTTACGTTGGACCATATACTTATATTGTTCAGTCTATTCCAGTTTATACATGTATAGAGTGTACCATATGGAAAACAAACACGAATATAATATTTAAGTTGAGATTCTTGAATATAAATATAATTACGATAAGGAAATATTACAAATTTTACTTGGAAAAGTGTATCCCACGTACATGCAAGGAATATTAAACACTGTTAGGAGAAAATGTTTGTAAAAATTGCAACATCTCATTTCGTTCCAAGTATCATGCTAGTTCAAAAATGCGATTTTTACGCGCCTTTCTCTACTTAATAAAAATAAATCTTAATCTTTTTCAAACATATTTTTCCAGGGATCGTCTATCAACCGATGATTTCATCGCTACCACTTTTATCGATATCAATAGTATAGGATCGAGAGGAGATGATGGTATAGCTATGTTATTTTGTTTTTCGTTGTTTTCGGTGAAATTATAATTTCGTATACTACAGTTTGAAAAGGCATACAATTTTGACGGTTTGGGGGATTTTGTCTTTTTTGTTATACCGTGTGGGTCTTTTGGAAGTAATATTCAGTATTAAAAACGAGCACAATCATTCACGTGGGTCAATGAGATATCAGTTATCAGTGTGACAACCCATTATATAACATCGTTGAAACAATTTGTGTTTTTGTATTTGAGTGATGTGCTCACAAGCATGCATTTAAGATTTTAAAAATTTAATTTTGTCATCGTTTGATACAGTTTTCTGTTCCAAAACACACAATTTCATTGATTTTAATAGTAATATATATATAATAGAACTGATGATGATGATGATAATATCTTTTTAATATGTACACATAGCACCACACATTAATTATAGTTAAGAACTAAAAACTTTATAATGTTATTTCGGTGCTTTATAAAGATCGAATATTACAGTAAATAAAGAATTGAAGTGTGGGAAATATCTCGAGATAAAAAAAACCTCCCGTCTTATACAGTACATATTTGTGTAATATTTATATATTTGTGGTTTATAGTATACATAATTATATAAGTTTTTCTTTTGTTTATTATTGTTTTTCATGTCCTTTTTCAATATGTTTTATGCATGCATGAATCGTTTATTACTGACAAATTGTACATTTATAGAGGAATGATTATCCTGTTTCTGTTTTCCTTTGATTTTTTAAATCATATTTTCTCCGTTATTATAGCCGGAGAGAGCGGTAAGACAATATTACCAGTGATTATATATGTGGTCATTTTGAAAGCAAATTCACACGCGTAGATTCATTAGTGAATAAAACTTGATCAGCATTGTTTATGTCCAGACCCGGATCCAGGAGGCCTAATGGGCCCGGTCCCCCTTTCCACCCGACCAACAAAAAAAAAAAAAAAAGAAGAGAATACGGGTGGCTGAGCGACCCGACGGATAGTCATACCTCCCCTACCGTCATGGGTGTAATTTTAATATTTTGGTGTACCAAAATCTGAAATTTCAATTTTGGTCCCCCCCCCCCCACTTTCTATGAGATCCTGGATCCGTGCCTGTTTGTCTATCTTGCTTTCACAACTCATAAAGATTATAATAAAGCTTATTTATTTCACAGCACTTCTTTGTAAACAGTAGGATTTTATGCAGTCATTTTTTTTATATTCTACAGCAAAAGTAACACGGGTGCCGGTTTTATATGAAGGAAATTGCACTATAAATGTTCTCAATATCGCAAAAGAATTGTAATGGTAGATGCATTATCTATCTTAAAAAGAAAGAGAAAAGAAAAGAAAAAGAAAAAGCATTATACTTTCTTTCTTTTCCTCGCTCATATAAGATCGTACATATTTTTTTTTACATCTAGAAATTCCGTTTCTTATTTTTCTCTTAAACGAATTCTAATTTATAGTGCCATTGTAGTTTATTTTTAAAGTCTATGACAAATTTGCATCTCATGGTTTCACTGAAAATTTTCCATGGCACATTGTTAAATCCATTTAGAGCTAATTAACACACGGTCACAAAATTCTTTGTCAATGCATTTGCGTCATTTGTTTCAGATTTTTTAAATCAAAGTGCACGACTTCTTTGTAGTTTGATTCAAACTTATTAAGGTTTTAGATCATAGAGGTATGATAGAGAATCTGATTCTGATATGATATTGGAGTTGGTCGAGTGTTGAAGTTCTGTACTCTTTGCAATTCGCCTATCCAAACTGGACCAATAGATTCGAATCCCCGTCACGTCTTTTGCATGGTGAGGTTAAAGGTTGTCCCAGACGTCTAATGCGGCGGTCACAACTCGCCGTACCTTCGACGTGCAACTCCCTACGATGGATTTCGTAGAAAATTCATGCGGCGGAGGTATCTTGCAGGTACAATGCATGTACGACGTGCAGGAAGTTTTTACAATTAACCTTACTACAGAAACGCAGGAATCGCAGAATTTGACCCAAGACCTGTGCGTGCATTGTGCATGCAACGCAGGCTACGTTGATTGCACGTGCCCCGTAGCCTACGACGAGTTGTGACCGCCGCATAATGCGGCGCAATCAACGTAGCCTGCGTTGCATGCACAATGCACGCACAGGTCGTGGGTCAATTTCTGCGATTCGTGCGTTTCTGTAGTAAAGGTATTGGAAAAACTTCCTGCACGTCGTACAGGCAACGTGCCTGCATGGTACATACGCAGCACGAATTTTCTACGAAATCCATCGTAGGGAGTTGCACGTCGAAGGTACGGCGAGTTGTGACCGCCGCATTACTGATACACGCCTGTAAAGCCCCAATTAACTGGGGTAACATGGGCCTATGTCAGTATACTAGTATAGTTACTTTTTAAATTATCATTGTAGGTTTTAAATCGTTCCGAATCATGCATGTTCCAAATTCATATTAATAGTCTGGAACATTTGATTGTTTTCGATGTCGCTTATCATTCTCAAACATCATTCAGGATCTAAAAAAAAAAAAAAAAAAAAAAAAAAAACTCTTCCACTTAATTCTGTAATCATAATTGCAAACTGTTAGGTAAGACAGGAATCGCTTGAAATTTTTAAGCTAATCGGTCGTCCTATTGCCAATATATTGATAACTAAATATCACCATTATAATAAGCGTACCAAAGGACTCTTAAATAAACACTGCAGTCTACAAAGAAAAAGTAATCTGGTATTTCTGGTCACTTGCACTTTCTTTCTTTGGTACTTATTGTGAAGCATGTAGTGAAGCTATCGAAATGAAATTTTCAGAGTTTCACCTTGACGATTTATAACATGCACTATGGGCCCCACAGCTCAGATTTCTGCAAGCCTTCACTGTAAAAAATTTCACCGTTTTTTAACAGGAAATCTCCTGGCAGTCGGGATGCCAGGAATGCCCGTTTTTCCACTGCTTCCAGTTGTTATTTTACAAATAATGTAAATTTACAGGTTCACGTTATTGACCACCTTGTAAATTTACAACCCTGTACAACCCTGTAAATTTACATTTTTTCCTGTTTTTATCACGTAATAATATTTTTGAAACAAAAAGAACATGATCCAACATCATATGGGATTGACCATTTATGCCTAATCATGTCCCTAATCCTAAATCTTAATCCTAAATCCTACACCTAATTCTTAATCCTAAAACCTACACCTAATCTTTGATAACTTAAATAAAAGTTGTTAGCCTTATATACCCAACCCTATGTAAGGTGACAGTTTTCATGGTTAGTGCAACGATCCACGGTTGAAGCACTTCCAGTCATATTAATGAATATTCATGATCCACATAATGAACTATAAAATAAGATAAAGGTTGTAAATTAACAGGAACATCGTTGCAGGATACAAGAAAACTGATTTGTAGTAGTTCTGTTTCTTCTTCCCTTGTTGAACAAAGAAAATTGTCTTTTTGACAGGAAAACTCTTGTATGATTTCAGAACTATACACGTCTAGGAACAAGGAAGCTCGTTGATATACGAGAAACTTGTTTATTAAGAGTAATATTTGTTTTGGAAAGAACTTGCTGTTTTTTTGACAAGAAAATTCTAGTTACGGAAACTGAAATTACGGGAATAATTCGTAAACGAGCAGGAAAGGTTGTATGAATATGCCATTTCTGTTTATTGACAGTTCATTGAGCTGGTAATTGTAAAATCAAGTCGATTCCTAGAAAATTACAAATTTACTGTCATTTTACGAGAAAAATATCGTAATATTAAAAAAACAACCAAAAGCTGTATTTTTACAAGCCGAAAAACATGTTTATTTACAGTAATTTTTTACAGTGTTGACAAAGTTACATATTCCTTTTTATTGTGGGGACATGTAATTTCGTGTTTTCTATTTTCTTACTATTCATTCGAGTACTTTTTATTTATTTCAATATGACGTGGTCATAGTTTATATTGTGTGTGATTATTTTTCAGGATTTCTTCCAACTTTCGGGCCGTGTTTCGTGAATTTCTACGGTTCGCCTCGTGAGTTCGACACTTTCAATGACGATCACGATGCTTTGAACAGAGGAAAGGTATAGTTCGAAGTTCATTTACTTATTGTCAAGAGAATTCCTAGGATATATTCGAAAAATACAAAACTATATAGATGTAGACAATTAATTTTATTCATTTGTCTCCAACGGTAAAAACCATGCAAATTGGTAGAAACACAAGCAACTGCTGTGTGATAAATATTGGAACAAGACAGCAATGAAAAAAATCATAGGCTGCCCTGGCGGGATTCGAACCCACGACATGTGGATTGCTAGACCACCGTCATAACCGCTAGACCACCGGAGTGCCCTTAGCGATCAAGGTTCATACTATCCCATCTACATGAACATCAAACGTAAAGGAATTTTTAACGCCGTTGGGATGTTAAATAGACAATTAATTTTATTCATTTGTCTCCAACGGTAGAAACCATGCAAATAGGTAGAAACACACGCAACTGCTGTGTGATAAATATTGGAACCAGACAGCTATGAAAAAAAATCATAGGCTGCCCGGGCGGGATTCGAACCCACGACCTGTGGATTGCTCATATAGATTGCTCATATAGATGTATATGAGTGTGAATACAGAACAGATGATGAATATGCGTAATTATGCTTAGTGAAAAGGAGGAATCCACTAAAAAGCAAAATATAAAACTTCATAAGGCTCAATAATTTACTCGACGTATGCAACCTAATTATCAACTACGTCATTATGGCTTTGTTTTATCGTAGGGGGAGGGCGCGGCCTACAGGGGGCGTGTCCTGTTGTCCATGGCAACTGAGCTTGGTGACCAGCCATCTGATCTGATTGTTGGTATTAGTTCTCTTGATCTTCAAAGAGTGGAGAAGTTCAGACGAAGAAGGAAGTACCATCTCTATGCTGCATTCATCAATGCTACTATGATTAGCGAGACAGATCATCCCGTCGAGTTTGAGGTAAGCTTTTTTTTCTTCGAAATATTGTGAAGGACCAGAATGATAACTATGTGGATTTTTTAAAATTCAATAATAATCTGAAACGTCCTATGGAAAACATTTAAGCTATGACAGTTCTAGGATGACCATGAAAATTATGTTTAAAACCATCAAAATATATACATGTATACTTTTTTTTTTTTTTTTTTTTACTGAATCTCGTTAATCATTCAAAAATTTCCAAACCATGTGACTGTATTTTTCCATCACTTTCTGTTTTTCTGTGTCTCAAACTTTCCCTTTCCTTTCTCTATATCTATCTGTCTGTCTCTTTCTCTTTCTGTCGCTGTCTGTTTGTCCCTCTGTCTCTATCATACCTTGTCTCTCTGTCTGTCTTTATGTCTGTTGATCTGTCTCTGTTCTCTATCTCCGGATCTATCTATTCATCTCCTCCTCTATCTCTTCACCATTGCATCTTTTTTTTATTTTTTTTTATAAACATATACCAGGTGAGCATTGGTAACTATGGCAACAAGCTTGATGAGCGTGTCACTCCGCAACCATCGACGACGCAACCGACCAATGCCGTCTTCGATGGCAACCATTATTACTTTCTTCCCTGGACGACGACCAAGCCCTTGATCGCCATCAATAGTGAATGGGAGGACATCAGCTTCCGACTCGAACACCTCAACATAATTCTGCACATCATTAATAAACTGGTAAATAATAACAGAAGGAGAGACCCCCGTCAAAGTGGTTGAAAATGGTTGAGCTACAGTGGTGTTTACAGGCAGGGGCGCTGGGGAATCCCCACCCTGTAGTTTGAAAACCATTCATTGACTTTACATGTCAAAATTGGAACACAACTGCATGAGCCATGACGCAAAGATTTCAATTCATGGATTCCTCATGAAAATCCTCAACACTAACAACAACAACAACAACAACAACAACAGCAACAACAAGAGCTACAACAATAACAACACATCAACAATAACAAAAACAACGGCACAAAACCTTGTTGCAGTATATCCACTTCTTTATTTATAACTTGGTATATTCTGAAAGGGGAGATCTTATGGTATACTTTTGAATATTTAAAGTTGCCATTCAACATGTTCAAGGTGCATACTTAAACCGAGCGTATACTCCGCCATATTTTGAATGTTCAATCACTTTTTGTTAAATGTAGGAACAAAACATCGACCATGTAAAGACTTGCATCAAATCAGGAGCCAGTGAAAGCGAAGTAGCAACACAAGTGATCAAGACCATCGATAGACTCATTCAAGACTGCAAGTAAGATGTATTTCATACCTCACTTTAAGAATTTTAAATAATCCAGTCATCAGATTGGTCAAAAGCTTGGTCATGTCTTCAACCATGCCCCCTAAACAACAAACTTGTGTAGTTACCAAGAAAACTACCCGTTGCCCCCTGGATGCCCTCTATAGCAAAGGGATAGCAATCGGCATATATTGACTGCTTTTATTTTTCGGACACGGTCGTTTTTTAGTGCCCTCGGGGACCTCCGAATCTGCCATGGCCCGCGACCTTGGATCCTATCAAATGCGGAGTTTCCCTTGAGCACTAGAGACGACCATGCCCCTCAAAGCAGTCAATATATCTGTACTTATATCAAGTTATTAAATGAAACGTATCAGTTTATGTTTTGACGTAATGAATCTTGAAAAATTTGTAACGTCACTTGTGATATGTTCTCTAATGAATATGTTTTGTACTGTAAATGACATAAATAACCCATTTTTATGGTACTTAGGCCTATCAACGGGATAGTTTTTCATGATCGAGGCTGTCTGACAATAATATCGCATGCAAAGAAAAAAATTATACTCTTCTTATAAAAATACAATTTATGGGATTTTACATTCACAAGTGTTTCGTCTTTCACTTTTATCAAACACTTAATTTCAATTTCCGTTACATTTTTCGAATATTTTACAAATTAGTATTAATTAAATGTAAAGAGCAGTCTCAAGAAAATTGTAACAGTAACCGTGTTATTTCTAAAAATTCGTTTCAGTTGATTGCAAAAATCGTTGTCGGAGTAAGTTGTAAAAACGATCTATTATTCATCACATGGTTTTCTTCCACCTCAGGGCACCGTTACCAGACTTCGGAGACATGAAGCAATACGCTAACTCGCTCGACCTCCGTAGGTTCGAGCTACGACGTCGTGTCATGCTGGAGATCGTACGACGTGCAACGATCCTTCGTCAGGAAGCCATTGAACCCGATGAAACGGTGGATGAGCTCGAAGAGTATCTAGTCATGCTCAGAGATATAGCAGTAGAGGTAATCAGTTCTATCTTAGTTTACTTGTAACTGAAATATTGTAAAAAATAATGAATGTTTTTTAGTTCAATGTAAGTTGCAAATATTTCCCGAGATGAAAGATGCATCTTTTAAAGCGAGGCGAAGCCGAGTTGAATACAGAATAGAACTTTCATATTTTAATAATAAAGATTTACGTTCTATTCAACACCGTTTCGCCTCGTTTAATAGAATATAAATCTTTCAACACAGGAAATATTTGCACCATTGAACGAAAGAAAATACATTCATTATTTGTTTGATATACATCTGACTTCTGCACCAAAGATGTTGACATGGTATTTTGTGTGTATATCATGTGACCTACAATCCACCAATCAAATAACAAGCATCTATAAGCGTTATATAATGTTGAATTATTTCATGGGTACGCTCTGAAAAGTGATGAGTCAAACTGACCCCGTTGGGGCCATAGTCCATTCCAGGTTGAATTTTGTCATACATGTAATGTGGTGGTAATTGACTTTTGTTGTTTAATTAGGAATAAGGAATAATGATTGTAGCGATCATCATCAATAATGATCTTCCCTATGACAGATTAAGCGAACCTACCATCTGTTCATCTTCCCAAAACGAATGTAATCATTAATATCATTTAATTTTCTTTTTGACAGCCTCAGAACAGTCTACCTGATGTTGTTATCTGGATGATCTGTGGATCCAAACGAATAGCTTACATCCGGGTACCAGCGTATAATGTTCTCTATTCCCATCGCAGAAGGGATGCTTGTGGTGTGTTCTGTGGAAGAACATTCAGCTATTTCCTCAAGGTAGGTAGGGTCTGTTACGACCGGTAATGTCGCAGCGACGCATAACAGCATAATGTCACACTGATGCATTATTTACGTATGGGACCAACCTGTAACGTCACCATCCGTAATACGTGACTGGGATTCAAACCTCGGTCCGTTTCCGCATCAGTTTGTTGGCTGATTTTCTTTTTTCCACAATGTAAACAAATCAAATGATTTCATTTGTTTTCTCTAAAAAAGCCATCAAACTGAAAAGAACAAGTCCGAGGTTCGAATCCCAGGTACGATTTTCGGCTGATGACGTCAAATGTTGGTCCCAGACGTAAATAATGCGTTTTTGTGACCAGATTCGTGCGTCGGGCGACGTTAACGGTCGTAACACAGGTCTAGAGTAGATATTAAATAACTGTATTGTCGACAAAAAATGTGCACGGTTCGAATCCCGGTCAATTTACTAAATGTCTATTGGCTATATTCGCCAATCGCGACTGAGGGGAGGTAAAGACCGGTAGTGAGAAATCCCTTGCCCTCTGAAGAATTTAATTCGAAAGAAGGTTCAGCCTCTCTCTCTATCTCTATCTCTCTCTCTCTCTCTCTCTCTCTCTCTTACCGTCTCTGTCCATGTCTGTCTGTCTCTCTCTCCCCCCTCTTTCTCTCTCTCTCTCTCTTTCCGTCTCTGTCAATGTCTGTCTGTCTCTCTCTATCTCTCTCTCCCCCTCTCTGTTACATGGTGCTACATTATTGCTGAGATCAAGTTCAGTTTCACTGAAAGAGATTCATCGCTACCACACAGTACACACTACAATAATTGTATTCATTTGCCCGTATTGTCTCTTTGTCTCTAGTATATATCTCTATTTTGTTCTCTTTTCTATTATTTGGTCATCAGTATTTGAAAGTGAGAGGAAAGGATGATGATAAGTATGCTATCCCTGCTATGCTTAGACTCAAACTATGGCTCGGACTCGAATGTCACAGTGAACATTTCCGTCAGGGAATGAATGACTCGTCAATTGCAGTCTTTGCAGAAACGGTAAGCAAATAAAATCTACTTCTTCAAAATTAAAACAAAATAATTATCATTTTTGAGTTGATTTTTTATTTGATTTCATTTTATTGATATCCGCTTAATATATAATATAACAATAGATATTATGTACATTTCAAACATTTTACATAGTAATTTTATTCAATCCCTGAAATTACGATACGCCATAAGCAAAGCTTGATGAATATTATTTTGGAAATTATTCATAAATCAATAAGATTAATTCCTAATACACACATATTTTGGAGTTTAAATTTGTCAAAAAGTGAGATTGGAAATGGAAAGTTGATACGTATTTCACATCAATCCGTAAAATTGAATTTAAATCTAACTTCGTCCACATTACAGTTTTGTTTCTTCTCCAGTAAGATATAAATATATAATATTGACTTCTTTGTTACTGATAATTATTTATTTGACAGTATGAGAACCAAGTGAGTATCGTGAGACAGTGGTCAGACAAGGCCCTCTCTAGGCCCAAGTTTTCAGACTCTACCGGAAAGGTAAGTCACAATCCCAAAACTTTCCGCATCTTTTTAGGAGGCAGTAGAAGTACACGAAGCAGGAGTA
Organism: Paracentrotus lividus; assembly: GCA_940671915.1. Lineage (NCBI taxonomy): Eukaryota > Metazoa > Echinodermata > Echinoidea > Camarodonta > Echinidae > Paracentrotus > Paracentrotus lividus. The sequence continues at coordinate 35,312,170 of CALNVZ010003432.1, forward strand.
GTTGTAGTAGCAAAGATAAAGTTGTGGTAATGGTATGAATTATAGTGGTCTTAGCAAATGAAGGAATTACCTATTTTTTACCTAATGAATATTCACGATGCTTTTTTTTTAACTTTTACTTTTGTTGTTTTTTTGTTCTTGTTGTTCTTTTTTAAAATATCAATTCGTTACGTCATTGTTTGTACCTAAAAGAAATTTTACTTTAAAAACCCTTTTACTGGGGCAAAGTAGTGCGAATGTCGTTTGTTTTAAATAGCTTGTTGTTCTCTCTCTCTCTCTCTCTCTCTCTCTTTCACTTTCTACCTGTATTATCTCTTTCTCCCTCTTTTCTCACCTACAGCTCAACCTTCCTAAGGATAAGTTCATCACGCCAGAGGGCTGGGATTGGGAAGGCCCATGGAAAGTCAGCCTTGATGCAAGGTACAGTATCCACACCCCCCTCTCACTCCAATTTTCTTACCCTCGCAACAATATGCAGATGTGTCTGAAAGCTCTGCGGAGACAAAAGATTCTAGGGGCAAACGATTGTGTTTTAACAATGGCTTGCCCCTCCAATCCTCTGTCTCCTCAGACTCTTCCGACACCTCTGAAAATACGATATAGTTTTTGCAAAGTGCATAACGTCTCTGTACTCTTCTAAAATCCTTGTGAAAATTATATCCTCGATTTTAGCTCCGTAAGTGGTCATTGATAGGACACTGACATACACGTAAGCTCTCTTAAAGAACATTTCTTATTGGCTACTGGTCGGTCCTTTAAACAAAGAGCACATACAACTACGATTTGGATTGGCCATTGCCATGTTACGAAGTCTGTACTTATATTTGACAGTCAAGGGAACATTCAAACCACAATTCCTCTATTATACCTCTATAAACCCGAGCCATGCTTCGTCATGCTATTATCCATGTACGTCAGTCAAGCATGTCCTCTTTATTTCTCAATAAAGAAATAACTTGAAATTATTCAAAATGGATTCTTTATAATATTTAATTTTAGTTATAAAATAGGGTATGGTTAATAATTTGAATTCTCTAGGGAAATAATAATGGTATGCTGTAATATATTTCTACGCAGTCTGCTGTATGACGCTGATGCAGGCCTGGATCACTTCTTGGAGGATTGTTTTGAGCAGCAGATCAGATACCTCCCCGGTGGAGACTTTACCTTGGCTGGTACCCCATTCACAAATGTGGTACGTACACCTGATTTTCCATACTCGTATGTTGAGCAATAAAACATGATCGTAATTATAATCATCATCATCATTACCACCACTTCCACGACCACCATCATCTTCATCATCATCATCATCATTATCATCCCCCATTTTCATCATGACTATTACCATCATCAATCATCATCATCATTATCATCATCATCATCAACAACAACAACACTATCATCATCTTCATTATCAAAATCATCATCATTATCATCACCACTATCATCATCATCATCATCATCACCATCATCACCATCATCACTATCATCATCGTCATCATCATCATCGTCATCATCATCATAATCATCATCATCATCAACTCAAGAAGCATAAACAAAAAACAGTGTACATCAAAACAATATTATAATCTAAGTATGGGAAAGACCTAAAAGAAGAGAAAAACACGGTATGTTGGAGCTTGACCCCATACTATAGGTTTTCCCGGTCTATTTGACATTTCTTACTATTATTATTATTATTATTATTATTTATTTGACTAAAAAGAATACATGTTTTATACAATACAAGAGATGACATTATATAAATAGTGCATGCTCTACAATGCAACATACTAGATTATGTGCACGACAAATACTAAATTATCACCGAGGGCACATTTATTTGCACCGAGGCCGTAGGCCGAGGTTGAAACAGATCTGCACGAGGGATAATTTAGTATTTGGAGTTCACATAGTCAGTAATGTTGCATTAATAGAGCATGCACTATTTATTATAGTAAATAGACCCTAAAATCTTTGACCTTGCCTAATCTGGTTTTATCTTTGCTAATGTTTGCCAAACTTTTGGTGCTAATTAAGCTATTGTTTACGTTTATTGTTGCTGCCGCGTATCTATTGTTGTGTGCGCACCATTTTACTGTTATTACGCGCTAGCGCAACAAGGCAGTCGATTTCACCATTCATTTTAACACAGGTAAAAACCGTTCAATATAACAAAAAAAACCGTTCAATATATAAAAACCGTTCACTATTATATAAATAGTGCATGCTCTGCATGCAACATACTAGATTAGTGCACGACAAATACTAAATTATCCGAGGGCACATTTATTTCACCGAGGCCGTAGGCCGAGTTGAACAGATTCGCATGCGACGAGGATAATTTAGTATTTGGAGTTCACATAGGTAGTAAATGTTGCATTAATAGAGCATGCACTATTTATTATAGTAAATAGACCCTAGATATTTGACCTTGCCTAATCTGGTTTTATCTTTGCCAATTTTTGCCAAACTTTTGGTGCTAATTAAGCTATTGTGACGTATATTGTTGCTACCGCGTATTTATTGTTGTGTGCACCATTTTACTGTTATTACGCGCTAGGCCGCAACAAAGCAATCGATTTCGCCATTCATTTTAAACACAGGATAAACACCGTTCAATATAAAAAAAAACCGTTCAATATAACAAAAACCGTTCATATAACAAAAACGTGAATGAACACGTGACATCATTTCAACCAATCACAACTCGTAAAATACTACCACTATTTACTATAACAAAAACGTGAATGACACGTGACATCATTTAAACCAATCACAACTCTTAAAATACTACCACTATTTACAATGTAAAAGCATGACATAATCATACAAAAACACAAACAGAAAGATTAGAAGAGAGAAATGAACAGCACTTTTGTTCGAAATGTGAACGCGATTAAAATCAAAACGTTAATTCAATTGACCGATAGATCCGTTCCATGATGAGGTATTGTTAAAATTGAATGAACATATTATTCGATTGCAAAGAGCTTAGAATTGACCAGGAAAACCTATATTTAAATCTGAAAGAAAGAAGTGTTCTGTCACTGTTTCACGCCTCATTTGAAAATACTTTCACTCCCTTCCAACTCCTGTAGAAAGGTGATCCTGTTCAACCCAAGGATAAGATTGAATGTCCTCCTGGATGGCAATGGGATGAGGATTGGCAGGTGGATATCAACAGAGCTTGCGATGAAGAAGGTACGAGCCTATGGTGCATCGCTGGTGACAAATATTCAAAAAGATTTGTTTTTCATTGACCAATGAGAGCACCGTCCTAATTTGTGTGGTTTTTTTCCCCCTGTCAACTTAACGAAATAACTGCCGGTAGACAGCTAAAATCAATATATATATATATATATATATATATATATATACATGTATATATTTTTTTATTTTTTATTTTTTAACGAAACACACTAAACAAACTAAAGCAGCTACTATTCATTCAATGTTATTATTTTTAGTTGAATTCTGAGTATGAGAATTCATTGATTTTGATGTTGTCACTGTATCATTCAAGATTTCCCCCAGAGAGTATTTTTTTTTATCTTAAAATGATTTATGGTTACGCCTTGAGCGATAATGTATAAAAATGGGCTTTATTAATCTATACTCTACTCTAATATCAATATTTATAATAATTGTAATATCAATATTTCCAACCTAGGCTACGAATATTGTGTGGAGTCTACCTCAGCTGCCTGGACCCCTGCGAGCAAGACGTATCACATGTGCCGGAGGAAGAGATGGGTCCGCCCAAGGTCACTCATCAAAGGTTACAAGGTTCAAGAGGTAAGGTCAAAGGTTACACAGCCCCAGCAGGTAGGGACAAAGGTTAAACGGTCCAACAGGTAGGGTCAAAGGTTGCATGATCCAAGAGGTAGGGTCAAAGGTTACATGGTCCAAGAGGTAGGGTCAAAGGTTACATGATCCAAGAGGTAGGGTCAAAGGTTACATGATCCAAGAGTTAGGGTCAAAGGTTACAAGGTCCAAGAGGTAGGGTCAAAGGTTACATGGTCCAAGAGGTAGGGTCAAAGGTTACAAAATCCACGTATCAGTCTGGACTAAAGACCACAAGTTAGGACGAGACATTGATGTACCTTTGCTACTCTTCACCCAGGGTAAAGGGATGGATGAGTAGTGGGGGAGATGGCACTTTGGATGTTTTAACATGTAGGCCTATGTGACGGCTGGAATGAAATTGAGTAATACTAGAATCTTGAATCACTATTTGTGAATACGTTCACCGTTTACTTGAGAAAAATCGATCCAAAAACGCTTAAAATACATTTTTAAAAAAGAAGCAAACCTTGTCTCTCTTGGCGTTGGTACCATCCATTTTGACCATGGTACGGTACATGGGTACAAAACTAATACGAATTTTCTCAAGTCTGTGATCCTACAGATCGCACCCACTGCCCGTGCGCCCAAGCCGTCCGCGTGCGGTGCCGACAGCGAAGGACTTCGTTGACCATTAAAATGGCATTCTTTCAGACATTTCAATCACTAATATTCAAGACATCATAAAGAATATCACCCGATCTCACACATGGCAGTGTCATGCTCACTTCCCAGCACTAATCTATACCTTTATTATGTTCTCATTATTATGGTGTGTATCAAGTTTGTATATTTTCTGAAATCAGACATTTGATTTAAAGGTATATCTACGGTAGATGTGAATAGTAATAGTAGGCCTGTAATACACGCTGTGATCGTTTGGATTGTTGCCATATGTCGTTCAATATCAATATATTCAACAATTTAGTTATATTTCATGATTGGGAATCCTTCGTTAAAATGATTGGAGGGATTGGAGTTCCCCATCCGATTTTCTCAGATGTGGGGTGCTTGGTGCTGTGGGTTTTTTTTTGGCAGATATTTTTACTTTTTAAAAATTTCAAACAAATATTTTGTCGTGCACACAATCAAGTATGTTGCATGACAGAACACGCAATATTTACATTAGATATGAACTTAGCTCCATTAATGACAATATCAATGGTCACTTCTTTCAAAGCATCCTCTTATATCATTTGCTTACACTTTGTCTTATTTTATACAATGAACGTCAGGGGAAATTTCTTAAAGGGGAATCCAACCCAAGGAGAGAATCAACCTTTACAGGAAAGAGGAAAATGAGAGGAGCAATCTAAAAAAAAGTTTCATCAAAATCGGTTATCAAATAAGAGAGTTATGGAAGTTTTGAAAAAGTCTAAGTTGTTTCTCTATGGGGATCTCAAATTGGCATATCATTCGGCTTCGAAATGGTCGATCTTATGGACAACTCTCACTTTCATTTTGTACACAAATTTTCAGATTTTCCCCATTTTCTTTCGAAATATGTCCTTACCTCCTTTTGAGCTCATCATATGTTGTGTGAAATATATATTTTCCCATGACATATTTTGAGCTCAGAAGTAAAGAAGACATATTTTGAAAGAAAATAGGGAGAATCTGAAAATTTGTGTACAAAACAAATAGAGGAGTTGTCCATAAAATCAGCCATTTTGAAGCCATTGTTGCCAATTTTGAGGATATCCATAGAAGGTACAACAAGACTTTTCAAACTTCCATAACTCTCTTATTTCATAACCGATTTTGATGAACTTTTTTAAAAATTGCTCCTATCTCATTGTGCTCTTTTATATAAAAATGATAATATTCTTTAGGTAATTGTCTCCCTTTAATGGCATTTCTTTATTTTCTTTTTTTTGTAATTTAATAGGAAAAGGAAGAACTTGTGGGCGATGATGGGAGTACGCTCCGATGTTTCCAATGAGATTCCATGCTTACGGAGAGAAAAATGGATATGGTGCGCAGGCGCAGATGGCATCGTAAGATGGTGGCTACGTCAGAGAAAGCAGCATCGATATTTTCACTCAAGAGGGCGGTAGGGTATATAATTCTACCTTTTTTACTTGTTATGCGGCGGTCACAACTCGCCGTAACCTTCGACGTGCAACTCCCTACGATGGATTTCGTAGAAAAATCGTGCAGCGCAGGTACCTCGAGGCGCGTTGCATGTACGACGTGCAGGAAGTTTTTCCAATACCCTTACTACAGAAACGCAGGAATCGCAGAAAATTGACCAACGACCTGTGCATGCTTGCAACATGCAACGCAGGCTACGTTGATGGCACGTGCCCCGTTAGCCTACGACGAGTTGTGACCGCCGCATAAGGTAACGATCATATTTTGTTATGTTTTTAATTTTTTATGTTATTTATTTATTTTAAATTTTTTTTTTTTTTTTGGGGGGGGGGGGGTGCACAGGCGCAAATGGCATCGTAAGATGGTGGCTACCTCGGAGAAAGCAGCATCCATCTTCACTAAAAAGGGCGGTATCTTTATATAATTCTAACTTATAATTTGAACAAAGAGGATAAACTTTAATATATATCATATAGGCCTATGTAAATGTGCAACTAAAATGGGATTTCAGCGGGACTCGATCTCGAGACATCAGGATTGCTAAACAGGCGCTGTACCGACTGAGCTATGGCAAACCCATGTCGATATTCGTCCCTGAATATGCCAAATATAATTAGCTATGATTTTTAATAAATTATCTTTGTTTGTTTTTCCATAGATAACGGATGATAAGAATGAGAAGCAAGATCAACCTGTCCCTCGAATTCTCCTCGAACCAAAAGGTAAAATAAAACTTTATGACAATGTAAGTAAATTTTCAAATTTTAGCTTTTTAAGATATCGATAGAGTTATACACTTAACACCAACGTTGAATCATGCCGTAGTATCTACTACCTTACACATGATTCATTAGATGCCAGTTTAAATTAATCTTTTGAAACTGTCGCAGCCTATATACAACATTCCACACTTTAAACATTCCCCTTCTTCTGCTTCAAAAGATAATCATTTGTTTCCTTTTCATTTAATGCAGTCGAATCTCTATATAACTCTATTAAAAATACATATATTCCAAAGTTATTTCGTGAAACTTTTGAGATTTTGACCAACGTTTTGTTACCAACCATGTTTTTACACGTTGTCGTATCATGGCATCTTATATTTTATTCCAGAAACTCACAAGTATCAACTGCGTGCCTACATGTTCCAAGCTAGGGAATTAATAGCTGCTGACTCTGATAGTTTCTCGGGTAGGTTCCACTCGGAAAAAGTGGTCGAATGCAAATAATGTTTGTCGAATAAGTGGGGAAAGGCGAATAAAATCATTATACTGAAAACAGATTTGTTTGGAATCGGCCCGGGAATATCCTCTAAAGGAAGAAAATGAGTATGGTGTTCATTTCTTTTACTTATGAATGAAAGCCACTTAGGAATGAAAACACTTTTGATGTTTTGTTTCAATTAAATCTATACTATTTAAAACATATATATTCTAAACATAAACACTTAATTACTAAACTGTTGTAGAAACGCAATAGGCCTATATATTTACTTTGACTTTTTATTATAATAAAAAAATCCCTCCAAGATTGGTGCAAAAATAATGAAAATCAAATAAGAAATAGGGAAGTTGCAGCATTCTGAAATTTCCCTTTTTTTCGGAAAACGTTTCTTGTCCAGTCCTCGTGAGTTGATGATGTCATTACCTCATAATTTTTGTACACGTTTCATTTGCAAAAATGAGAAATATGTTAAGTTTTAACTTATCTGAATGTAAACCTTGCCTTATATAATAATATATAATAAATATTATCATAATATTATATTTTCATAAGGATGCCTTTTCATTTTTCTGAGAAAAAAGAGACAAAATTTCATGTATGATTATGACAAACGATGATGACATCACATTACCAATTCACTCATTTGCAAATTAAATTACCTGTACATGGAAGATGAAAATTATTTCATGAACTTTACAAATACTCTCCTTTCTATCGATTGTCTTGTGTAAATTTTGCTGGCTATGCATACATGATTTTTATACACATTTCTTGTTGTATTTTGCAATGATCATAATTCGAAACGCGGATTTTGTTGCAATAAATTGATTTGATTTAATTTGATTTGATTTATAGACCCATTCGCTTTCGTGAACCTGTTGTTTCGTAGTCAACGAACCCACACCATCCGTCATTCACTCTGTCCATCATGGGATCAGACACTTATCTTTGATGAGATCACAGTCCATGGAAGTCCAGGTTTTCTCGCTCGACATCCACCTGACGTGGTCGTAGAGGTGTATGACTACGATGCTTATGTGAGATCCTTCCCCTTCCCCCTCGCCTCCCTCTTAGAAAGTTTAGAACCTCTCTTTGTCCCGTATTTGTAATATTTAAGGTTCTTCAAAGAAACAGAAAAGGGTTCTAAACAGCTGTCCTTTAGAACCGTTTTTGGTTGTACAAGGTTCTTTATGGTGTTGGTGTAAAGAACCCCCATTGTATAAAGCATCTTACCAATTTTTGTATATGGTTCTTTATACAATCTATGGGGTTTCATCAAGAACCCCATAGGTTGTATAAACAACCTTAAATGGTTCCTTGTAGAGCCAAAAGCGGTTTTAAAGGACTGATTAGAACCGTTTCCTGCTTCTTTGAAGAACCTTTAAAAGTTCCAAATACGGGACAAAGAAATATTCTAAATTTTTTGAGAGTGCTCTCCCCTCTTTCCTCACATCTTAATCTTAGAATTCTATCCCTAATGATTTCAGTCCAATCCCATTAAGATTGAGTGTTATAAAAAGTAAACTATCACTTGGACTAAACCCACCATGATTAATGATCTATGTTCTCATTCCACATAATATAATTCAATTTTGTCTAATTACCTTTTCATCAAATTGTCACTTTGCCTGTTTGCCATTATAATGTCTTATGCGGAAAATTTTCTCGTTAAAACGCCGTGATAAGATTTAAGCATAGGATTGACAGATAGGTAAGATGAAATAATTTAAGGAGACTAATTTGATGAGAATGAGAATATTAAAAATAAGTCATAGAATGCAAGTTAAAGCATCTCAGTCTTGTTTTCGTCCTCTCAAGATATTTCATGACTTTGAGATTTTATAACTGTCCTATCAGCATAATAATCTTTTTATCCTATTATGCACTAAATATCTATTGATAACTATAAAGTCATGCTATTAATATCTTCTTCTTTTTTTTTCAATTTTGAATATCAAGAGGAACGATGAGTTCTTGGGACGAGCCATCATAAAGCCGTTGGTGAAAATAGAACCGTCCGATCGTCAAGTGTCGAGGCTTGCCTGGCATAGCCTTCAGCGAGGCTCTCGACCTGCAGGGGAGTTACTGGCTTCATTTGAACTCATCTTGGCGGTATGTGTTATCAGAGCAGGTTGGAGGAGAGGGCGGGGAAAAGGCCCGTTTGAAAAAAGGAGAGTATAGATTGAATATAGATATTACAATATGACCGGCCAAACAGGAAAATTGAGTGTACAGAAATCAAAATGCAAATAGAATACGAATACGAACAAATAAGAAAATGAAAAGAGTACTCGACTATTTTAACAAGGTTAAATTATTTTCCTCTTTCCCCTTGTCTTAATTTGCTCTCATTTATTCTTCCCCAAATAATGAAAAATTCAACATTGACTAAATAAATTATCATTTATCAGGGGCCAGAGTGATGGGGGGGGGGGGAGGGGGCTTCAGCCCCCAATTTTTTCAGCAAAGGTCTACAAAAACGCAAAATGACCATAGATTTGTGATTTTAGCCTGTTCAGCACCCCCCCCCCCCCTTTCTCGGCTTTCAAAAACGGATCGCGGCCTCTGTTTATTCCTGGCGCATGCAGTATAATTACTTTGTATTGGTTGATCTCAATCCCACATCATATTAGTAACGAGCTATTTTTAGATTCGACTCTTGAATTCTTAGTAACGAGCTATTTTTAGATTCGACTCTTGAATTCTCTCCATGTTCGATTTTCAGAAGAACCATAGGGACCTACCCTTCCTTCCCCCAATGAAGAAGGACCTCTAATCATTTATGACTTTTTATGATTTGATTTCCACCCATTAAAAATAAATTAGTCGTAGATTTGAACCCAGAATTCTCTCCATGTTCCATTTTCAGAAGAACCATACGGACCTGCCCTTTCTACCTCCGATGAAGAAGGACCGTTATGTAGTACCTAGTGGCATCCGACCCGTCATGCAGAGGACCGTAGTAGAGGTATAACATCATCATCTTACAAAAAATACTTTCTTCTAAAGACAAGTTTTATTCCTCACTCAATGTAATAACATAAACACTTTTTCTTTGAGTAAAGATCCGGGGTAAAGATTTCATTAAATCGAAATATTGGTAAATTCATGGATAGGTCTAATGGTGAGATAATAAGTAGGTAGTGTTAATGATAAAGAAAACGATTGGTGAAAAATCGGCCTTTACTAGTCGAAATGTTTCTGGTATTCATTCTGAGCCATCCAATATAAAATAATTCGTATAAAAAGTCATGTATAATATACCGTTCAAGAAAGGAGGTGATTAACCCAGTAAGCATATTCTTGTGTTTGGCGTGCCCAACAGGTATGATGATTTGTTTCAATTACAAGGAGAGTAGAAATAACAAAATATAGTTGACATCCTTTCTTTTGTTTATCATGTTAAAATAAAAAAAATTCGCACAGGAGATGACATTGGTAAAACGTTTTCTTATGAATTATAAATATTTTTACACGAAATTCTTTTGAGTTGTCCTTCGTATCTTTTAAAGTTTAAACGAAATGTTTAACGCATCTATGAACAAATAAATAATATCCTTAGATCCTTTGTTGGGGGCTTCGTAACATGGCCAAGTACATGCAGATGAAGGTTTCTTCACCGAGCATCGAGTTTGAAATTGGCGGGAAGTTGGTAGAGTCTGAGGTGATTTCAAACTTGGGAAAGAGCCCCAACTTCTCCTGTCCTGTCCTCGTTGTAGTTGTGGTAAGGCATTATCTTATAACAGGGTAGTGTTTCTCTAAGTCGTTCTTAAAGTTACGAACGATTTTATGAATGACTGGAACATGTTCTTGGGTGCTATACTAATCACATGCTTTGTAATTTAGCCCAAGACCTGATCACCAGTCGTTCGTAAAGTCATCTGTAACTTACGAACGACTTGATGAAACACAACCCAGTTGTTACAACTTTTGCATCATCAAACTTTATAGGCCTATTAAGATTTTTCCCTAATTTCTAACTAATTAACTAATTCCCTTAGTTGTAGGGGGTGGGTAGGTTGGAGAAGATGGTCGTTAATAAGATACCGAACATGTCAGAAATGATAATGGGACTTCATTCAATCCGTTTTCTTTTCAACTTCAAGTGTTTTATTTATTTTTATTTTTTGGGGGGACACTGTTTTTTTTTTGTCTTTCCACTGATCTGGCATCATCACCATCATCATCATTATCTTCGCCATTATCATCATCATCATCATCATCATCATCATCATCGTCGTCGTCACCATCATCATCACTCATCATCTTCATCATCATCATCACATCATCATCATCATCGTCATCATCGTCATCATCGTCATCATTATCATCACCAATCGTCACCATCATCATCATTATCATCATCATTATCATCATCATCATCATCATCATCATCATTATCATCGCCATCATCATCATCATTATCTCCTTTATCATCTATCATCTTCATCATCTATCATCTTCATCAACATTATCACCGTCATCATTGTCATTATCATAATGATCACATCCCCATCTTCATCATCATCATCACCATCATCACCATCATCATCATCATCATCATCATCCTCACTCATCATCATCATCTTCATCAACATTATCACCGTCATCATTGTCATTATCATAATGATCACATCCCCATCTTCATCATCCCATCATCATCATCATCATCATCATCCTCACTCATCATCATCATCATCATCACCACCATCATCATCATAATCATCATCATCACTCATCATCATCATCAGCATCATCATTGTAATCATCATCATTACCATCATCATTATCATCATCATCATCATTGTCATCACCATCATCATCATCATCAACTTGTTCTTCTTCTTCACCATCATCATCTTCATCATCATCATCATCATCATCATCATCGTCATCATCATCACAATCACCATTTTCTTATTTTTATTCCCTAACAGGATCTTCCCCGAGAGGAGCTCTACACTCCGCCGATCAACATCAAGGTTCGTGATCATCGTGCGTTTGGTCGCAAACCTGTGGTAGGCATCGCAACTATCAGTGGACTTGGCAAGTATCGGCGACTCGATTCTGTCTCTACCGTGTTGTCAGATGATGAACCCTCAAGTAAGCATCCCATAGGAAGGTTTCGATTAAAACTTAATTTAAGAATTGGCAGCTTACTAGATTCCAACCGCCGATGTGTCCAAAAAATACAAATTAGTATATTATTTGATTTATGAAAGGAAACTGAAATGTTTTGAGAAGGTGTCCGATATAACTTTAAGATTACGCTGCTCAGAAGGTTGCATTCTGGGTAAGGAATCGGGACAAGTTGAGAAATAAACGACTTAAGGTGTTGCATTACAGAGCTGTTGGTTCGTAACGACTTTAAACACAGTCAACAAAACCAACCCTTTTCTTCGGTAGATTGCCAATTCGTCTAAACCCACTTTGACTAATGGCCGTTTGATCTCATCCCACATGGTCTAATTCCATTTCGTCTACAACCAGTACGTCTAATTGCCATTGCCACGTCGCCTATTAACCATTTAGTCTAAATCCCATTTTGTCTAACATCCATTTCGTCTAATTTCCACTTGGTCTAACACCACTTGGACAGTTCTCGTAATAAACGGGTATTAGACTAAACATTCACTTGTCAATTAGACGAACAGGACCAAAAGGTAATAAGTCGAATTGACAATTTTACCAAATGGTCATTAGACCAAGTATGTATAAGACCAAATTGTTAGGAGACCGAAAGGGTTTAGCCCATATGGTATTACACAATTAGATAATTGGACCAACTGCTGGTAGACCAGGTGAATATAAACCTTTCATTAATTTTCTTGTTTTCAGACCTCGGAGCTCCTCTTCTAACGGTTACAGACATGACCGAGGTTCATCGTAATGATTACACCGTGATCGATGTCCCGGATGATCAGCCCCCCCCCCTGGTTGATGGCAAAGAGAAGACAGTCAACTTCAAAGATGAGGATAGGAAAACCAAGAGGAAAAGGGTATGCAAGGTCCCTCTGTTAGGACGTTTAAATGGTGGTTCGGTTTCGTGAAGAGAACCACAAAACCATATGAAAGCAAGTCATTATTCGTAAAGAGTAGGGTGGGTGTGAACTTTATTGGAGACCATCCCGTTTCTTCCAATTTGTCTCTGACGACGATTCTGCTAGGATCGAAAGCTCGAGCTCTTTTTGACTCAATTTAATCCCTACCTCTCTTTTATTAGATCAGCAGTTTCAGCAGTGCTGTCCTATGCAATGTGTCTAAAATCCTATTAATTCTACTTCGTGATATGTTTTTGTAGCCTATATTTAAAAAACAAAACAAAATTCATATTAGTGACCATACTTGTTTGTGAAATTGAATAACCCGTTTTGATAAGACTCGTTTCATATACAGTGTTTCCTAAAAAAAAAGGTAACCAAAGTTCAAGTCAGTCATTTAAACCATACATAGTTTATTCTTGTTGTTTTTATTAAAATAATAAGTAACTCATCAGCTTTAATTTGAGACATTGCTGACGTCCAAACATCATGGGTCACAGAGTTAGGGTCCTTTGAAGGTGACAGGTACAAAACCCATTTTCCCAAGTTTTTGGTTTGTTGGGTATGAAACGAACGTTTTTACAGTAGTTGGTTTCATTGGGTCTTTTTCAGCAAGTTTCTGTGAATGGCATGTTCTTGTCTAAGGTGGATTTTTCACTTGTAATGAGATTCGTACTCAATTACGAGTCTCTGGAGTCTCGGAGAGGTCGCCGCGACGTCTCCTGAGTCTCCAGGAAGTCGCGAGAACCAAACAAATGTCAAACATGTTCAATATTTTAGTAGACTTATTTCAGACACAAGCAAGTCTCTGTGACGTCTCTGCGGTTGCCGCGACGCCCCTAAGTATTCACGAAAGTATCCACGACCAATGACGAATTCGCCGAAATGTGGTCTCACCACTGGACTGTCAATGCAAAGACCGTGGGTTCGATTCCCGCACCGACACTTATGTCCCTTGAGCAAGGCATTTTATCTACATGCTTGACCCCACCCGAGTGGAAAAAATGGGTACCCGGTAGGATTGCGAATGCTATGTGGTTCGCTTTAGCATGTGTGCGCCTAACAGGCGACCGGCTGGAATGCTCCCCCAGGGAGTGGAGATTGTGCACTGTAAAGTGCAGGATCGATAAATGAATCCAATGACCGGGGTAATAATATACTGTAAGCGCTTTGGTCTTAACAGGTAAAGCGCTTTATAAGAAACCGGTATTATTATTATTTATTATTAACTTGCTAGCGTTTAAAATCGAACAGGTTTGACATTTTTAAGACTTTTTTTTTCGATTTACCACGACGCCCCGAAATCTCGAGGAGACGTCACCACGACGTCTCCACGACTCAAGAGACTTATAATGGTGATCCATCTCATTGCCAATGAGATAGGTCCTTTGGAAAAATGAGATTGAATTTCATTAAAACTTTGGGTGAAAAAAAGCCAACACGATGAAACCAAAAACTTTGTTTCGTACCCTACAAACGAAAAACTCTGAAAAAATGGGTTTTGTACCCTTCACCTTCAAAGGACGCTAACTCTGTTACTCTTGGTAATATGGACGTAATCAATGTCTCAAATTAATGAAGAGTTACTCAATATTTTGGTAAGCAAATCACAAGAATAAACTATGTACTTTTGAAGTGACTGACCTTTGAACTTCGGTTATCTTTTTTAGGAACACACTTTACAATCAATTTAAATTTATATCAGTCTTCGCTATATATGCTTCATATGGTTTATGCGATTGGACCTTATTTTGCAATTGTTTTACAATATAAAGTACCCCTCCGACGTTGTTTATTATCTTAGTTGTATACTGCGCATCATCGGTTATTGTAAACGTTTTCATGTTTCAGGGAGAACTTTATTACACCTCTACTTAAATTTTTGAACAAAGATTGAAGTAATTTTCACATTGGTAAACAGGAGCGTTTTTACGTAGTCGACTTTTATTCTGTGAATAGGCTACGAGAACAAAATGTGAACACAGTGTGACACTATTGTGTTCATTTCTAGGCAACTTGTTTGTTAAAAACCAATATATTTTTCATTATGTTGTTAACAGAAAGGCGACGGAGGTGGAAAAGTATGTTACCATTATATAATTACAAAAGCTTGCACAATAAATGGGAACTCACATTGCATTGCTCACTGCACTTTCTAACATTGTTTGATCACTAAATAATTATAAAAGCTTGCACTATAAGTCTGACTACAAACTGAATTGTTCATTAATATGAAGTTGTTTTTTTTAACATTGTTTAGCCATTGTAATCGTTATACAAGGGCTTGCACACAATATCTGAACTTGAACGAAATTGCTTGTTAAAGGGAAATACTACCAAAGGAGAGAATCAATCACACAGGAAAGATCAAGACGAGCAATTTGAATCGATTATAAAATAAGAGAGTCAAATGGAAGTTTAAAAAAGTATCATTCTTCTTTTATCAGGTGTTATTTAGACGGTTTGTAATTTTCTTTTCACTCACTGCCACTATTGCTTTGTCTGCACAAGTACTTTTTATAATATTCGAGCACTGGTTGTTGAAATTGCAATTTCCCTTTTCATATTGGCTATCATTACAATATATAATGTTTTACTTTCTTTATTAATGGAGAAAAATTAAAGTTGAAAAAAGTAATCTCAGATCTATTATGTTGTACCTCTGCTACGATTGGACCTGGGACTTTTTTGGCCTACACCATGTACGACCACCCAGTCAAAACTGAGTTAACATTGTGATGATGCCTTTTATAATAAATGATTACCGTAACTAAGTATCATAATAATTGTCTATTTTTAACTCAGGAGAATGCCAAAAAACGCTCTTAACTTAACTGAACTTAATATTTGCTTTCGCCATGTACTAACAAATATTTCTTCTTTCATTTTTCTAATATAGCACATTGCACTTCTACCTAACAATAAAGCAGATAAATATTAGCCACTGTACTATTTTATGAATATTTTGTTTTCATGAACAATGCGTGGGTGTGTTAATGTTGATGTGCAATTTTGATATGATTTTGAATTGCTTTTAAATGTTTTTTTCGCCCAAAATCCATCACGACCAGTATTCAATAATATATTGATACTTTGTTGCTAACAAAAGAAGTAAAATCAAGATGTATTTGAAAGGAAGTTTACGGAAATTATAACAAATTATAATAATTTGTAATATGAAAGTTATTAAACATTTTAAAGTGTAAGAAACAATTGAAAGTGAGACAAATTTGAAATTTTATCTTCGTTTTTTTCTACGTTTTGTATACCGAACGACAAGTGGTATACTGGTATAATGTTAATGATAAATTGTTTATCTTGCCCTTCCATTGCAGTTCAGCGCTTCAGGGTTCAGAAAGTTTCAGGTAAATTTATTTATTTTCCTGTGTTTTCCTGCTTATATACCAAGTATAGACAGATATAACACCAGGTTACTTGAACAAAAACTTTGTGAATCATGGTTTGACTGCAATAACACACATTTTTGTTTCAAAAATGGTTTTGTGCTTGATGATTAAAAACAAATACATAAGTTTCAAAGAGGTTTGATGAACATGATAAACAGAGGATATTTTCTGTTTTGTTCCATCCCTTTTGTACAGTGGTGGCAGAAGTCAAAATCACTGGATCCGGTAAGAAATAGTTAATTATTATGATTGATAAGGTGTGAGTGAGTGGGTTGAGGGTGCATGTAAGTGAGTGTGCGCGCCTGTGGTGAGTGTGTGTGTGTGTGTGTGTGTGCGTGTGTGTATGTGAGTGTGCGCGTGTGTGTATGTGAGTGGTGGGTGTGTGTATGTGAGTGTGCGCACCTTTCATGTGCGTGTTTTTGTTCTGTTTGACTGATTCTGATTGATTGATGTGATGTGCGTGAGTGGGTGGAGGGTGCGTGTAAGTGAGTGTGCGTGCCTGTGATGTGCGTGATTATGTTCTGCTTGATTAATTAATTGATTTTGTATGTGTGGGTGGGTGGAGGGTGCGTATATGTGAGTGTGTGCGCCCCTGATGAGCGTGTTAATGTTCTGATTGACTGATTCCGATTGATTGATTCGGTGTGAGTGAGTGGGTTGAGAGTGTGTGTATGTGAGTGTGTGCACCTGTGATGTGCGTGTTTAAGTTCCGATTGACTGATTCTGATTGATTGATTGATTGATTGATTTGGTGTGCGTGGGTGGGTATCGAGTGCGTGTATGCAAGTGTGCGCGTCTGTGATGTGTGTGTTAAAGTTCTGATTGACTAATTCTGATTGATTGATTGATTTGGTGAGTGTGGGTGGGTGGAGGCTGCGTGTATATGTGTGTGTATGTGTGTGTGTGCGTTTGTGATGTGCGTGTATGATTGGCTGGGTGGGTTGAAGGTGTGTATATGTGAGTGTGTGCGCCGATGATATACGTGTGAATGTGTAAAAAAAAAAGCTACCAAGCTTTCATGGGTAAAACGATACTGGGGAGGCACACAGACGAGCAAAAGTATTTTAAAATTTAATCCTTTAGCATTGGAAATAAATGAAGTGAATTGAATAAAAAATAAAAATTATTCAATGATATTAGCTTGAGATTTGTTGGTGTAATTTTCGATGCCTTTTGACGAAAAAATAGATAACAAGAACGATATTATTAAAAACAGAAATATTGTGTCAAAGAAATGCTTTAAATCACCACCACCACTACCACTGTTTAATTTCATTTAATCTATTTTCACTTTTCATTATTATCGTTATCTTCATTATCATCATCTTCCGTCATCATCATATCTATTTCGTGTATTTACATCATTAGGAGGCGGTGGCTGAGGAGGAGATCGATTGGTGGTCGAAGTATTACGCATCTAAAGGCGCCCTTGATAAGTGTGTGTCTTACATGGAACGAGGCTATGACATCATTAAGGTAAATTTGGAAATTGGGAACTCCCCTGAAATATGACGTCAGATTTTTATCTTTCAAGTAAAGGAGAATGTGATTTACATATAGAAAAAAGACTTACGCCTTCGTGTATTAAAGATCACAAAATAAGTTATGGCAATATTGTTCATGAAATTCTGATATCGATGGCTATGTCAGGCAAGCTTTTTCTGTTTTGGAAAATATACGTTGTACGCAGTCACTTACTTGGCCGCTGGATTCAAATATCCTAGATTTTTAACAAAAATATGACGTATAAAGAAGCAGGATGAGCCATTTTATAAATAAAAGTGACAAAGGTAACGATTTATTTAGCATTTAGCTATATTTTGTATAAGATATCGAATTAGGGTTGTAATAGGTTCTTATGTTAAGTTTAGGGTAGGTTATAAATGAATGTCCAAGTTGTGGGTCGGTCAATGGAGGTGCCTACCAACTTTGATTTTCAACATTAATTGATTTATTCATTTAAATAGTTCGATTTCTTAAATTTATATAAGATTTGCAAAATGTTTGCATTTGTACTCATTAAAAAGTCTATTTGTGCACTTAGAAACAACCGTATTAAGCGCCATATAAATAAAAGGTATTATCATTATGTTATAAATAATAGAGGGGGTCTGTTGAATAATAGAGGGAGCCTGTTGAAGCCACTCATTATAACACGGGCGTAGACACGCATTAATTTGTTTTGTTAGTGGGAATGATCTATTCATCATCTCCCCCACTAAAAGAAAGTGTGTCCCGCTCTACGCCAGTGCATTATAACCATCATGATTTGTTGTCTACTGTAGATCCTATCTGGTGAGCTGGAAGATCAGCCAGGTTTTGAGGAGTTCTCTGATTTCTGTGACACATTTGAGCTAGCTCGAGGCAAGGCATCATCGGACGGGGAACCTTCCATTACAGGTCAATTCAAGGTAAAGTAGACAGGGTTGTTTCTTGTCGCGTTATGCGTAATTATCATGGTAAAATCAATTTTAGTTTCAATTTCAGTTTCAGTATATCAAAAACAATATTAACAACAAACTAATATGTCATATCATTCACAATACGTTGACAAAGTTACAAGACGATAGACACCATAGTATAAGAAAGAAATATAATAGAGCATAAGTTAAAGGCTAAATGACAAAACAATCAAAATAAATAATAATTGTCAGGCCTATATTCATGCATTGTTGGGATGTTATTTTGTCTCAATGATTTCGATTACCCCTGTTCAATTATCCCAGGGGGTAGTTGTCGTTGGGGTTACCAGGGGGGCATTTTATCAAAGGACTTGTCAGACATTTTATCTGACAAATTTGCTCTCAGCCAATCAGATGCAAGCATTTCAGTAGCTTATAACAGTTTGTCGGATAAAACGTCCGACAAGTCCTTTCATGAAACACATCCCTGGCGCTGATCCAGGACTTAATGGGGAAATGGGAATTTCAGATTTTTGTACACATATTTTTGTAATTTTTTCTTTTGCATTGGCAGTATATGTGCCGTGACATGGACAACTCTTTACATTATGTTTATGAATGTCCAATTCTTTTATTCTGTATATGTTTGTATTTTGCTCCTCTGTTGAAGATACAAAATGAAGAGATACAAAATCAGAAAGAATATAACACCATCATTAATTGTTATGTGTACCAGGCATCTTTCAAGATGTACCCGAAGCCACACGAGATGAAAGAGCCTGTAGCCCCCATGTTCTTCAAACCTTGTGAGCTACCATCCAGTGGAGTTGTTGAGGTTTTAGTAAGGATCTATGTTATTCGTGCTCATCAACTGTGTCCTCAAGATAGGAATGGATTGGTGAGTATATCTTATAATTCGTGTATGATATTAATATACTCATATCTGTCATAAACTGGGTTTATTCTAAGAACTTACTATTTTTATATAGTAAATTACTATCCTTTGTTGTAAAATTAAGAAATGAAATGAAAATGTAGATATTTGTATCTTTATGTGAACATATTTATATACGTATATCACAATATTTATAAAGTGATTAAAGTTTATAGTTTGTGTTTGAGTAAATATGTATCGTTTTATATGATATCTATTTACTTATATTACGATATGTATATAGTAGTAATGGTCTATATCTACATACTTTGTGATTTCTGCTTCAATATATTTGGAACTATATTAATTTAAATTCGGAGACTGTAACGATCAAACCTTACAGTAAAAAAAGAGTTTCTTCTGAGTTACAGTGATTTAATTACACTGGTTCCTACCAGACATAGGTAACGCCGAATACTAATTCATAATGACTACTTAAATGAATTTATATACTGCTCTCTTGTTCTATTCCCCAGTCCGACCCGTACATCATTGTCAAGCTAGGGAAGACGGTTCTGGATGATGTCGAGAAGTTTATCCCCAACACACTCGAACCTTTCTTTGGCAGGTGAGCTATCACTTCCACAATAAAGCTTTTGAGTGAAACATTTCACTAGTACTTCTAATTATATTGTTAATAACAAGCATTTACATGGTATGATCTAACTAATAATTTTATTTTTGAATTGTATTCCAATTACATTAAGGTCGATAAGATAAAAGAAAGTCCCTAAATGATTACAATATTTTTGTTTTCACAGGACGAAAAATTTCATATTTGGATTTTAACCTCTACAATATTTATCGGTAGATTATTCCATGAAATTGATGCTGCAACTAAAAAAATAACTCTTCCACAAAAAAGTTGCTCTTTTATATAACACCGTAGAGTAAACTATTTTCAACATAAGCCTTAAGTTTCCATAGTAATTTTTGCATGCCACATTAATTTAAAGTGCAAAAACCGCAGTTTTCTCCTTTAATTCAATATATATAAAAAAACATCGGAAATCTGTCTATAAAACAATACAATAAGTGTTGCTGTTTTTAAATACACCGGCTCTCGCATTAATAGAAAGAGAAAGTGTATTATTGCGATTATACGGCAAGTACAATAATGCAAACAGCGGCACTCAAAATAAAGTTAATCTTAATATGAATTTTAATTTATCTTTTTATAGACTCTTTGAGGTAAAGACTGTACTTCCACTTCACAAGGATCTTCGTATATCTGTGATGGATAAGGATTATCTAAGCCGTGATGACATGATAGGCGAAACCGTGATTGATCTCGAGAACAGATATCTTACTCGATATCGTGCGACGTGTGGTCTTCCCGAGACCTACAATATGTAAGTCTAAAATTTCATTTGATTCAATTCAATTAATTTATTTTCCATTTAATGTCTGTACATAAATGAGTAATCGCAGAATGTTAAAATTACCCCTTCTTTTTTTTTTCCTTTGCTCTCTCTCTCTCTCTTAGGTGTTGTACCCAAGAGCAGGTCCACACACCAGAGCATTCCTTTGTCACCAATGATTCCAACCTTCATTTTCATAGAGAACATGGAGAATGCCCTGCCCTATGAAGTGGTATAGGCCCCACTGAAAATTTTTTTTCCTAACTCATTTAGTGGTGTGTGAAGGTAGATGCTTGCATGGTGGATTCGAATACGGTGATGAGGTTTATGGTTCACCATGTGATAAGTCCTAAAAAGGACTGTTTGAGAAAGTGGAAGAGGAAATGAAGAGTTACAGAAAGTAGAAAATTGATAGGCGATATAGAGAGAATGGAGTAGAATTAGAGGTAATCTTTCGTGATTTAGTCCTGAAAAGGACTGTAAACCAGTTGAGAAGACGAGATGCGAGGAAGGCTTGAGTAGTAGTGGAGAGTGCTCGACGTTTCGGACAGGTTGACTGTCCGTCTTCAGGAGTGAAGAGTAGCAGAAGATGCGCGGGATATATAGCTGAGGTGCGGACGTTACTTTCTGTAACTCTTCATTTCCTCTTCCACTTTCTCAAACAGTCCTTTTTAGGACTAATCACATGGTGAACCGTAAACCTCATCACCGTAACTCATTTAGGTACTTTAGGGAGTGATGTTTCTTTTCATTGGTGTGTATTTTCCCCCTCACGATCAGTTCACGTAGTTATTTCATCTTAAGTCTCCGTTCTCAATTTCTGTATTATCTTTACGTTGATGAACAAAAATATTTCACTTACTGCAAGAGGATGATTGATATCTACATCAAAGGATTAATCATTTATCATGCCTTTGAGAAAGAAAATTAATTCCCAAATTTGATTCCTTTTGATTAATTGTTCAGCTCCGGGCCGAATCTGTGGAGAGACGCTTCTACTCCTCGTCAAATCTTATCCGAGTACTGCACACGCCACTCAATGGCACCACCAAAGTTTGAAGATGCAGAACCAACAACAATTGCTGTGACAGTTGGAGGAGAAACGTATAGCCTCGATGATTTGGGTAAGTTCCAACCCCGCTGTTTTTGACGAATCAGAAGTTTTCGAATCGTGGTGACGTGAAACTAAATACCGTTCCGTAGAAGAATGGAAGAATGAAATAATAATGGTAATAATTGTGACTTCTTTTATCTTTATTTTATTTTATTTATAAGTCGTTCGTAAAGTAACGAATTAATTTACAAATGACTGAAAAATGTTCTTGTGTGCGATGCTAGTAATATTCTAAATCATTTACTACAAGAACTGTTCACCAGTCGTTCGTTAAGTCATTTGTAACTTCCGTGAAACTTGGTGAAACGCCCCTAGGTAAGATACGCATTACGCTTGTAGCACTATCAGGGCAAATTGCTTGGAAATACGCGCAGATAGTGCGAGCACCCATTATATTTTGTCTCCCGAGTCGCGGAGACGTCTCCATCAGTAAGAATGGGTCGTGAAATCAGTAAAGCTTTTGTATTGAAATCGGAAGGTAACAGCTTCGAAACCTAGTAGATACGATATTTTATTAATTAAAAGTATTTTCTCTTCATTACTAAGTTCTTCTTAAATGACCTAAGACTGCAGTGGTGGATCCAAGATTTGAAGATAAGTGTGAGGTTTGGGGTCGCAGCTGGAATTTTGTTGCTGATATCAAAATGAAAGAGTGGTTTCCAAATAGTAGGGGCCCACGGCTGTTCCCCCTTGATCCGCCATTGAGGCAGTTAATCCCCATGTTTACTAGTATTTGATTATTTCATTTTGTAGTATTCAGGTAAAAGTATTATATTCACACTCACAAAGGGAATAAAAAACTAGCATACCATTCTATTTTTCAGAGCGGAACAAGCAACGCAATGAACATTGGGGTCCTGCGGATCAACGACTAGCATTATATGCTCTACATGAGCAAGGACTTGTACGAGAGCATGTAGAAACACGAGTTCTGTACAATTCTGCTATGCCAGACCTACCTCAGGGTCATCTGGAAATGTGGGTGGATATGTTCCCTATGGACCCACTCAACCCCGTACAACCTGGACCACCGTTCGATATCTCTCCAAGGACTCCAAAGAAGTAAGTGATCTCTTCAACGTCGTCGCGGGTATAAAGTCAACATTTTAAACGTTTTCAGAAACGTGCTATTCGAAATAGGCTATATTATTTATTTATTTATTTTTTATTTTTATCTTCGTAATGGCTGAAGTGTAACATGAACTAAATATAACTATCCTATGTTGCTCTGACGATGGAATAAGCAATACATTCCCTAACATGTATTATCAGTATCTTTAGTAGATGTTAAAGAATTGCTATCATTACCATAATCAAAAGTAAGTGGTTATGAAATATTTGTAATCAAAGGGTTACAAACAAAGTTTAGAGCTTGGGACGCAGAGAATGCCACGTTAGTTATCTAGCCTATGCGCTCCAAAGTATGCGACTTTCAGTCTAAAAAAAAAACAAAATTGATGAATAAAAAAAAAATGGTGATTCCGCTCTATTTGCACAATAATATACAGGACTGCGTGCAAAAGTGTAGATGAAGCGAATAGAAATTGAAAGATTTTTTCTTACGTTACTAGATCTACGTTCGTATAGACTGTCGTAAAAGATCTTGTTAACTTACGTTACGTTTCTCAGACGATTAAATTATTCACTCAATACCCTGTATCAATTATCTTCAGTAGATGTTAAAGAATCAACATCATTATCATAACCAAGATAGAGTAAAAACTGGGTAGTAGTTTGAGTACTTTCTATTTGAAATGTATGAGATCGTTCAGTTTGCGACACAGATTGGAACACTTTGTATTGTTGGGGCAAATTTTTCATTTTAAGCGGACTTGTATATCCGGACGTGTGTGACTTCAAGTCTTAAAAAAAAAAAAATCGGCTACTCTACTGCCTTTGCACAAAAATATACGGGATATGTGAAAGTGTAAGGCACGTGAAAAGAAATTCAATAACATTCTTTTTGTTAAAAAAAATCTACTTGGGGCGATTGCACTTCAATGTATTCCTCAAGTATCTTAAGTAGATGTTAAAGGATCGCTGTTATTATCATAACCAAGATAAAGTAATGATTAAGTCATCGCTTCAGTTCTTTCTCAATCACAGGTTTTTATACAATTGTAAAGTTGCCAAGTAAAGAACGATATTTTGGATTTATTTTCTCTGTGTGCGGATGTACATGTATGTGATTTCCAGTCCCCCAAAAAATTCGCTATTTGGATGACAGTTGCAAATTGTGCTGAAGCGAGTAATTAAAGGTACAGTGGAGAAGATGGGTCAAGACCAAAACGCTGCAGAGCCAGACAGTGACGGATGCAGGATTTTGAAATATGTTCAATTTTGGGTGTCTGATCCGCAACTGGACAGATGACGAAAGGATCACTAAACCCTCATGTACCTTCCAACATATCACTGTTCTTCTTGTCAAGAAAGTGTACGAAGTAATTATCTCATTATCATTTGCAGGTTTCAGATACGCTGCATCATTTGGAACACAAAGAATGTTGATTTACAAGATGTTTCCCTGACAGGAGAGAGGATGAGTGATATCTATATCAAAGGGTATGTATAAAGAACATATGTGATTGACTTCTGGGTGGTGTTGCATAAAACTTTTTATCTAACCCGAGTTTTCTCGGGTTAAAAAACTCAGCTTATGTAGACCTATTTCTAAGGTTATTCAACCTGAGTTTTAAAACTCCCTAAAAAATTTATTGCATTAATACTTTTGAAAACTGTGGTATGTTTTTAGGCAATGGAAAAAACAGTAAAAAATCCAGAAAAATATTGTAACCTGAGTTTTCGGACTTTAACCGGAGTTTTCAGATTTTAACCAGACAAAACTCCGGTTAGTCTTTTTTTAATAAAAAATAAGCAACACCTACCCTTCTAATAATGTATGTGAATTTGGTATTTTGAATAAGAAATGAAGAGTAGGCATATATAAATCATTTTTTATAGCGTCCGATGTGATATTTCCTGGGCGCATAGTAGAATATATTTCTTTGAGTTCTATATATTTAATAATATGAAAATAAAGATTCAGGCAAGACACAGATGGTAATTAAGGGATTTCGCATTCATAGAAGCAACCTGTCCGCACATTCTTGAAATATTCCAGTTGCAGTCTATTTCTTTTTGTCGTTCCATCACTTATGCAGCGTGTCTGCTTCCATTTAATTGCCCTGAGAACGAACAGTTCATATCTTTCCAATGAAAAAAGATGTAAAAATCAAATAATTTGCTTCCCACGCCATTCCCGTTCTTATCAAGGCTCTAGTGGACTCCCCAATAAAAGGCGTCGACGCATCAATTTTGGTCGGAACACCGCATATACTTAACCATGTCTAACAGATGGGACTTAAAGCATTGATTCCTTAAATAATCTTCTAATAAATTCATATCTATCTTAGATGGTTATCAGGTCAAGATGAGAAACAGGAGACTGATGTACACTACCGATCACTCAATGGTGAAGGCAACTTCAACTGGAGATTTGTCTTTGACATGAATTACATACCACCTGAACGAGTACTGGTAGTCAGAAGAAAGGTAGGTAGCCTACATCTCACACTTCAAGGGGCAGGTTAGGGGGGAGCGATATCAAAATATTGCCCCTCCCCTCTCCACCTCTAATTTTAAGTTAAAGGGGTACTCGGCCTTACTAAATGGTGAAGGCAACTTCAACTGGAGATTTGTCTTTGACATGAATTATATACCTCTTGAACGTGTACTGGTAGTTAGGAGAAAGGTGGGTATACATCTCAACAGAGTCATCAATAAATAGAGTTTGACCAAGTTACAACATGGCGATTATTGCTTTGTTTGAATAGCACAGTTAGGCTAGCACATGCAGCGCAAAAGGAAAATGCGCCATTTTATTACCCAACTCTAACCGAGTTGGCCAAACTCTGTTTATTTATGGCTCTGCATCATTCTCTCACTTCAGGGGCGATTTCAAAATGTTGTCTCCTTATCCCCGCTTATGCAATAGCGTACTAAGGCTTCAAATTAGTGTGAATGGCACAATTATAGAAAATTTAAACGAACAAAACATTGAGAATTTTATTTGAATTATATAAAGACTACTGAAGTTCTGGCATTTTTAAAGTTTTGTAATATTTCGGTGAAACACTTGCATTTTCTCATGATTATTGAATGAGCAAGCTGTTTATGACATGTCAAAATGATGTTATCAAGATCTTTATTATGAAAAGAAATAATGTCAAAACTCTGTTGCTAGGTCGGGTATAACTCCGGCAACTACATCGACGTGTTCCACTGTTGACGTATCCCAAATATTATATTACACTCAGAGGCATTGGAATGTATACGATTAAAACTCAAATTAAAAATATATAGATTTGACCTAAAACAAATCAAGATATATATCTGATGTTGTAATAAAATTTTGTTTGTCCTTGTGTTTCCTTTGATGTCAATCAGGAGCATTTCTGGAGCGTGAGTGAGACAGAAACACGAGTCCCACCTACTCTTGTCATTCAGATCTGGGATAATGACAAGTTCTCAGCTGATGATTTCATAGGTATCTTAACAGAACGTTTTCTAACTTCTCCATATCCCCAATATCATTCACAACATGTGTTACATGCTTTGTTTCTATTCAAACCGTGACTTTGACGAGAACAGGATCTAAAACTAATGTGACATGAAATTGTAGAGGTTAAGATAAACTATCTCCTCATTGTTAACATTCCTAATAACTTTGTATTTATAATTATAATTATAAACTATAAGTTACCTTATTCATGTTAATATACTTAATACAAATGGCTGAAGGAGGATTTACTTGACATGATAATCTTTATCTTAGATTATGTTTTGTTTTCAAATTGTCTTTTAACTTGTAATTTTTCTCTTCTTTGATTAATGTTTGGATTAGGTTATTTGTACTCACATTTATTTCCTTCAACAATGATAAGGTAATGGCCAGGATGTGAAAATATTAATAAAACTTAACAAAACTTCAACGATGTTGAACTGGTGGGGGGGGGGGGGCGTTTCATGAAAGGACTTGTCGGACGTTTTATCCAACAAATTTGCTCTCAGCCATTCAGATGCAAGTATTTCAGTAGCTTATAACAGTTGTGAGTGAGAATCTTTGTTTCATGAAATGCTCCCCTGATTTTCAGGAACATTGGAGCTGGACCTGAATAAGATGATTTCCCCTCGTAAGAAGGATTACCAATGCACCGTAGAGCAGCTACCAGGGGGTAAAGACCAGGCACCCTATATGTCCCTCTTTGAGAGGAAAAGAGTCAAAGGATGGTGGCCATGCTACAATGTGGAAGGAGAAGAGGGCAAGAAGAAATTAGCGGTGAGACGATATAATTTTTTTTTCGTTTTAATGTATTGAACCAAGAACATTCTATTACTTACTGTTGTTTTTTCACAATCTTTCATTTTGCTCACATTGCATTTTGTATTATATTTAACTACTCTGCTATGTATCATTTAATTTTTATTATTTTATAAATGTAGTATTATAACTGTTTATCTTTGAATGTTTATGTTTCGAAGCGGGAAAAAAAATGAATCTTTAATCTTATTACAAGCCAAAATTAAATCATTAGAATAAGTCTACTTCATATTTACTTAAGACGATTCCGTACTACCGTGAATCCTCCTAGACCATGTAGACCGTAGCAGATTCAATACTGAAGGAGGTAGTTTTCTTGTAAGTGACTTTCCAGAGGGGTCCTTATCGAAAGGAGTGATTGTCTGGATGATAGAATATCAGAAATTTATTGTCCTGAATAGTAACAGTCAGGAGATATCTGTTTCCTTATGCCCATATAGTTATGCATAACATAGGTGTTCTAGAACTTACAAAACTGAACTAGACAAATTAGAAGAAAATTCAAGATGCAGGTCAAGTAAGATTTGAACCGCCCTGGAATCGAAATTATACTGGAAAGATTATGAATATAACTTATAAGTTAGTGAACGGTTTTTGTTAGAATTACTACGAATTTCCCAGATGACCACAGTAAATTTTGAGACAAATGGGTATCCTTTAGATATCGATTATTGTCACCCCGCAATTGTAAATTTATTTAGTTTTATAATGCATGTTTTGTACAGGGCAAAGTTGAGATGGAACTTGAAATCTTGGATGAAGATGAATTTAATGAGAGACCTACAGCACAGGGACGTGATGAACCTAATCAACATCCTCATCTTGAAGAGCCAATGTGAGTAAAACCCACCCTGTGATCCCAACCACCACCACCACCACCACCACCCCTATTCCACCGCTACCACCCATATCCCATTGCCACCAGAACCCTATCTTTCCCCCACCAGCACCCCTATACAACCACCAGTTCAACTAGACAATCAGCATTCTCATCTTGAGGAACCAATGTGAAAACCCCACCCTATGTCTACGCCGCAATCAGGATCCCGTCCCACCGCTCGCAGTATCCCTAACTTACCTTCATTAGTACCTCTATACCACCAGTAACCCCTCCCACAGGGACGTGATGAATCCAATGAAAATGCTCATCTTGAGGGACTAATGTGTGTAAACCCCAACCCATGGTCCCCACCGCCACCACAACCCTAACCCACCTCCAGCACCCTAACCCACCTACACCAGTACCTCTATCCCACCAGTAACCCCTCCCCACTGGATGAATCCAATGAACATCCTCATCTCGAGGAACCCCTGGTCCCCGTCAACACTATCACCCCTATCCTAAGGCAAGGATAATCTAAAAACTTGAAAAAGTAATGGTTCCCTTCTGAAAAGGGGCACCCCCCTCATACAAAACTTCTTCTTTAGCTCTTCAAGAATTATTAACGTCCCTGAATTACATGGTATGCCCTCAATTTCATCTTCTTATGTGAGCACGTAATGGTGGTATCTCAGTTGCCATGAGATATATTTCAGACGGTTTTTGAACTAGTCATAGATGTCTCATAGACGTTTCCGCAACGGAAAAATTTATTGGAGACGCCTCTGATTGTCTGAGTTGCAGAGACGTCTCCGCGCAGTGAGATACCACCATAAGGTCCACAAATTTAATATTTACCTAATTTTTAATTTTTGCATTCTTTCTTTAAATTTTACAGTCGGCCTGCGACATCATTCCTGTGGTTTACATCACCGTGGAAGTCGCTTCGATTCGTCATTTGGAATAGCTACAAGTATTACCTCTTAGTCGGTCTCCTTATCTTCCTCCTCGTCGTATTCTTCATTCTCTTCATCTATAACATCCCCGGTGCCGCGGTCGGTCGCGTCTTCACCGGCTGATTCGATCACGAATTCGACGACGAGCTGGAACGATCACGAACCATGATGATGTCAACATAATTATTTACTCCAAACAGACTGTTACCACGGTACATGTCGACAGACTTGTTAGTCCCTTTGAAGACACGGTTGAAGATATTAGTGTCGTAACAATAAATTGCAAATTTAAAACGACTATTCTGATTTGTTAAGAGTGAGACTTATATGCAAGTGGTACGTGCAAGAAGTATTCTGATTGGCTATTATCAATTTGCAATCAATCAAAACTCTTACATCACATTGGTCCATCCTAACTGTGATACCTAAAACTTGTATATTTTCAATTTCTCTACGTGTACAATATTTTTTTTATAAGAGTTGTGATTTACATCAATCTTCACTACAATTGCATATCTTTGTAAGACACAGGTCTGTTCTGATTGTTAACTTGGCATTTCTCATGAACTTTGAGAACTATGGTCAACCTTGCCTCAGTCGAATATGTTGTGACTGAAGAAATATCTTTGACTTAGGGGGAAAAAAATCGACACGATTATGAATGGTTAAAGATAATAGAATATAAACAGTAGGTGATTTGGTTAAACCTTCGACTTATCCGATTATTAGAAATGTTCGACTTTGGCAAGGTTTACTGTATATATATTGTCTCAAACTTATAGTGCAATATAATACGTACGGAGTAATTGTTATGTAGTCGAAATTTACCAATACTGTTAGCAAATGTGCAAGGTTGGGCATAATCCATTTTTTTTGTTTTGTTTCCTGAAAAAAAAAATCCTGCTGATTTTTGACATTTTGGTATGCAATATAAAGATGTTAACGAAATTACATGAAAGCAAGACATTTAACATTTATAAAGGTTTTGTGATATGAATAAATCTCAGAATATATGATTTTGCAATATATACCTATGGATGAAAATATAACCCATATTTGTCCAATTCTTATCGTTTTTGCAACTCCTGAGAATAGCACATTGCTATTGATCACCAACAGGAAATCGGTCCTTCACATTGCCTTGCTACATATAAAAGCATACAATCAGAGATAAATATTTGAAATACATCACAGTCCAATTGCCAAATTGTTCCAATTTTATATTCACAAAGATCTCAGTTTGAACTATATATATTACTTTTTTCTTTTGTGGGGTGACGCGACACTTGCTCCGACGACAATTTCTCTGTGCTTTATTCCGTCTAAGATATAGGGTTAGGATAGCAATAGGGTTTTTATATTAAGTTTAGGGTAAGGTTTAGGGTAGGGTATTGTGTTGAGTCCGGGTTGAAAGTAGTTATTCAATTAAGATGCATGGAATTTACAGGGGAGAAGTAATATTGTCGCGGGGCAAATGTTATGGAATTCTTAACAGGATATACTTTTTGCGGGCTCTCACGCATTATTTTTGCATAATTATTTTGCATTACCCTTTTAATCATCACTGTTTTTTTAAACAAAATTTTTGTATGTAGTCAGTTATTTTTAGTCATTGTCAAAAGGTTGAGTCAGTTTACCTACCAGCCCAAACATTAATCAAAATTATATTCTTGTTCAAAGTTAATTTTTGGTTTATGGTAATTCCCCGCGCAGCTTCGGAATAATGAGCTGCCAATACTGTCATGGTTTTGATTTTAAATGTGTGTTTTTTTTTTAAAGAAATGCCAACAAATTACTAAAATATCATCGCTTATATATGCTTTTATTTAACGAACTGACGTTGAGCAATATCGTCAGACAAAATATACGTCATAATAATTATGTTTCTAACAGCTTGTACATGTTATAGCTTCTAATTATGAATTATAATTGAACTGCTGGTGAGGAATGTGCTGAAATATGAACTGCTTATAAATTTGATGATTTAAATGATAATGACATGTAGTTGCTATTTATCTGAGCTAATTAACTATGAAAAAAATTGCAACATGGCGTGCATTTTGCAGCACGGCCAAAATACATGATATAGGTCTATCCATTGTTAAAGGCAAATGGTTTGGTGAGAAAAATCCAGAGTTATAGATCTGTCTGTCATGTCTGTTGTATATAATTAATATACTTGTACACACAGTTATATTATATATTGCTGCATATAGCTGCATAAAGTAATAAGCATACTGGATAAATATATTGTGCCTTGTAAATAGGGTACTCAGGTTGTACACAAAATTATATAAAATCTAAATTCGCCAGATTCGACCAACGACGAAGTATGAAATTTTCTCCAGCGACAATTATTTGTCCGGGCTTTATTTCGTATAAGATGCAGAGTTAGGGTTAGGGTTGTAAAAGGATTTTGTATTAGATTTAGGGTTAGGTATTATGGTTAAGTTCATGGTCAAACAGTGCGTGAAATTTACAGTTTTGCAATTGTTGCCGGAACAAATGATATGGAATAAAGTAAAATACCATTCTTGTAGGATGAAAATCTTTAAATATAACGGTGCATGAGTGCTTTATAAATCAGAATTCTTACTTGTACATCATAATCTATAGAGTTACAAATTATTCATATCTCATGTTTTATATATTTAAATCTCTCTCTCTCTCTCTCTTTCTCTTTGTCTCTCTCCGTCGTTTTCCTCTCTTATAGGAAAACATAAATTATGTAATTGTATTATCACATGTATGTTATATTGTCCGAGGAGTGTCCAACACAAGCTTTTGGGAATCTTCTCCTCATTCTAATGAATTTAAAATACATGTTCTTTTGAATTGAATAGACTATTATCCAATGACATTGATGATGATGATTGTATAAAGTCAATATACCTGAAAGATTATCCTAATAAATGCAATGTTAAGAAAAAGACAATAATAATTTTAATCACATTTTTCGGATTTCATCATTGAAGCTTGATAGTCATTATGTGGAAGAGGTGAGTTTCATAATGCAACTAAATGTAAAAGATCAAATATATACATTATGCATGCGAAGAAACAAAGAAGGTATGCTGGGCGGGGTTTTGAATGGAGTTGGACAGGGGAAACATTGAGGGTCTGCGGTTGAAAGAAACTCAGAATGAGAGGGGAAAATACATATAAAATGAAAGGGGAACGAGAGACGGAAAGAGAGAGAGAGAGAGAGAGAGAGAGAGGAGAGAGAGAGAGCGGGAAGAGGGGCAGGGAGAGAGACGCGGAAGGTGGGGGGGGGGGGCGTGAAGAATAATAAGGAAATAAGACCGAAATAATCTGAACTAATATTTTAATAATCCCCCCATAAAAAAAAAAAAAAACAACACAAAACACAAAACATATATTATACTTCAAATGTCCATACTGTTGGAGACTTTCTCGACTCTCTTTATTGTAAAATATGAAATTATTTTCAAAGAGTTAACATCTGTCATTTCTATATTCCATCATTACAATATATTTAATTGGCTCGCGAAACAAAAACTGCCCATCTTCTAAATATATAGAACAAATAAATTTGTTCTAAAGTAGAATACCGTCAAATTAAACTGCATATCGACTAAGGGGCGTTAGGCCAGTGATGTAGAGGACGGGTACAGTTGAGAACATTATCATGTTATGGTGAATATTACAAAGGCCTTCACCGGATAATCTAAATAAAAACTCTCTTGTTTCAACTCAAAATAAAAGAAATTTCATATTTCGTTGTGATGATATAGTTTTGACACAGGCCCTGTAATATGATAATCATGAAGCTGTGGTCGTCTTTATATTTCTGAAAATATAAGAAATTTTAGAGGTCTATGTGAAAATAATTATAGTTTGAAAAATGAACCTACAGTTTGCAAACCCAAATATACCATTTAAGATCAAGTTTCAATGTAGGAAAAAAAAGAACGTAAAGTAATTTAAGTTTTGTAACTATTGATGAAAACATTCGAGTGGATGCTACGGGGGCGTGGTCTGCTCCCCCCCCCCCACACCTCCGCACCTTTCTCTCGCTCCGAGTCCGCACGCTGTTTACCGGTTGGGCGTACACTATTCAATGCACATGCCTTGCTCATTGAAGGGTGCACTCTATCTAGCTACCCGCGCTCAAAGGGGGAGCGGTCGATAGAACAGTTTCCTGGAACACACTGTCCGACTGTACTGTACTTGTGTAGGGCAACTCACTTGCAGACGTTAGGCTGGAAAGTAAGTTCTAAAACTTCTTTCCCGAGGCCCGGTGGAGGAGTAGGAGAAGGAATATTACCAGGAGTTGGTGGTCTAGGAGAGACTGTAGGTCACCATGTCTTTGGTTATTGCTGTGGAAAGCGGGAAAAGCCTGCCAAACATCGAGAAGTTTGGTACGATTGACCCCTTCGTCCAGCTCAAGTTTGCAGGTAAGCTATCCCTGTTCTGTGTTCACTCATCCACAGTATGACTACGAGTTATTACCAGAAATAGAATTGGACTGGTTTTATACAATACATTTGCATACAAGTAGAGTTTTGATATTACATGTTGAGCCTGTCATGTGCAGATTTTTCTTGCAATTCAGACACAACATAAAATTAAAATGGTGATCATAATTTAAATACATGAATTAGAAAGTGGAGGGACCAAGTCATGAAGCATAATAAAATTTGGCAAAACGAGTGCTATATAATTATACAACCTCGCTTTGATAAGTTTGTGTCAATTAAGATTAGTGCAGTTGCTGATGAAATGATTTTCAACAACAGGAAAAATATTCTTATTATGCAGAAGCAAGATCAAATTATGAACATTAGCAATAGTTTGTATCTCCTTTAGAATAAATCTTAAGAATGCAGTATGGTATTCTAAAAAGTTCAAAATTCATTAAGAAAGGATTTCAAAATTTGATCAAAATAAACGTCAGTGGCTCGTATTGTTGTTGAGAGCTCTTCTCATTGAGCTGGGACAAGTTTATGATTTAGTTAATCCACCATTATTATGTAAAAATATATAGTTTTAATAAAGAAATGATAACAATTGATATTTAAAATACACACTGTTAAAACATAATTTAACATTGATTTTGTTTTGTGCAGGTTCAAAGAAGAAGACCAAAGTGGTAGATGATTCCACAGATCCTCAATGGAATGAGGTAAGGACTATAGTTTAATTAAACCTACTGGCCATATGGAAAAGAAGCCGAATTCCAGTTTTGGGAGATAAAATATGAAGGGTAGTTTGGGTTGATAAAAAATTAAATGGAAATTCATGAGGTGATCATGAGATAAAATTGTTGAGAGTTTCTCAAATGAATGGGAAGGTCGATAACAATGATACTGGAATCCCAAAAATGAGAAGAAATTAACTCAGTTCTGCTGACAGTTACATGCACTGAACACAGAGAGGTATATTACAATATAAACTACACAAAGTGTTTGTTTTGAACATTCCAGCTCTCTTTTGTCATACATGTATTTTGACCATTTCTTACAAGGTACATGTATGAGTATGAGGGCATTTGAAGAGCAGTTCTTTTCATGACCTTTAAACCTGGTGTATAGTTTTGGTAACAAAAAAGGAATTGGCACAAAACCGACCAAATATAGTCTCATGTTGTCCACATTGTACTGAAAGATATGTGTGAGAGATCTTGTGACATTGCTTTCATTATTTCCGATGAATTTCATTGAAAATTTTTGAATGAAGTGTAATGTAACTGCCGTTTAGACCTCTGCTTACAGTTTCGCACGCCAGGGGTTACGGCATGAAAAATGCGAACGATCTGTGTGTAACACTCACACAAGAGAATCCCCATTGGTTTTCCACGTAAGTGCTAACATGAGTCGGATCCCCGACTTAGCTTTTTTATACTTATACATGTATTATGAAATAAAGACACTAAAACGAGATTTCAAGTACTATAATTTGCTTTATTATTGTTATTGGATACAATCTTTCATAATTTATCTAAATGCGGAGCAAAATTATTTTTTCTTACTCCCGAAACTATACACCAGCTTTAAGCTTAAATATTCCCTCAAAACACATGAAAATAAATTTAAAGGTCACAATGATTTTTCCCACCCTTTTCACAACAGAAGATTTCCTCTAAAAGTTGATAATGCAGTCAAACTGATATCAAATTCTGGGATGGAAAGTAAAATTGATGACTATTTTCCCACCCAAAGTTGTAAAAAATAAAGAGGAGATGGGTTTGTGTTAGTTTTCATATAGACATATGATACACAGGGGCGTATCCAGGATTTCCCAATAGGGGGGGCGCAAGGAAATTTTTATCGCCGTCAGGGGAAGGGGGAGGGGGTTCTTCTAATTTCATTATTGTACATGAAATTCCACATTTTTTTTCAATTATCACAAAAGTTACATAGTTTCTATACCCTGAGACAATGTATGTTTGCGTAGAAACCTATTTATGTGTGCATTATATACCCTTCTGAATTGGAATCTGCGAGCGCGAAACGAGAGTCGAAAATGTTGAGGTTTTTAAAGTTATATGAAATAAATAAAGGGGCATTTTCTAGTACTAGAAATGGTAGATTATTTGTATAATAGACCCAATTTAGTATCCGCGAGCGCGAAGCGCGAGCTGAAAATTTTTAAAGGTAAAAATTGGAGTTATTATTTTGGCATTATGATTTGGTATCCAGCGAGCGCGAAGCGCGAGCGAAATTGGGTTTAAAATTTTTTAAGTAAAATTTAGAACTATTATTGTGCATTTGATTTGGTGTCAGCGAGCGCGAAGCGCGAGCCGAAAATTTGGGTTTAGAATTTTTTAAGTTAAAATTTAGAGTTATTATTGTGCATTTGAGTTGGCATCAGGAGCGCGAAGCCGCGAGCCAAAAAATTTGTTTCAAAAAGTATTTTGAATTAATAAAGGGTACTTCTATAAACCCATGAGGCCAACTATGTTCCCAGGAGGCCGAGGGCCCAGGAGGCAGAGGGTCCAAGAGGCCTCTTTTCTTGTGAAATTTTGAAACTTTAATTTAAATATTTTTACTTTTTTCACTAATGTATTTCTTTGCTTAAAAAAAGCGGCGTTTGAGCAATTATTTGCAAATACAATATGAGAAAAGTCGGCCTCGTGGGCCCTCCCACATTAAAGCCTAGTTATGGTCGTTTTAGAATAGGAGTGGGGCTATAAATGGGTGATTTTTTGTTTTACCCTGTAACAGTTTTTTTCTGTTCCATATATCCTACCTCAACATAAAATGACAAAATTTTTTACCTTGCATCCACAAAAAAGTGTGCAGGGCAAAATCCAAGATGGCCGCTGTTTTCCTGAAAAATCACATTTTCAGCCATAATTTTGCCATTTTGGGGTCTTTTTGCTGGTTTTGGTGTCTAATCCTATGTTATTTGGAGGGAGAGCAACTTGTTTATGCAACAAGAAGTAGTATCAACCCTTCACCTGTATAAATAACCCTCTATATCCCTGCTATGGGGCTAAATTAGCCCCGCCCCTCTTGACATTT
The DNA here is from genome assembly GCA_940671915.1 of Paracentrotus lividus. NCBI lineage: Eukaryota > Metazoa > Echinodermata > Echinoidea > Camarodonta > Echinidae > Paracentrotus > Paracentrotus lividus. Next base: position 35,349,239 of record CALNVZ010003432.1, read on the forward strand.
TTCTTGATAATCTGTCAATGCAAAAATATTTCGGACAAAAATATTCTGGACTTTTCAATTGACATTTCACACCCATTTTAAACCGTATGCGAAAATTGGGGTACGGTTGCAGAGAAATAACACTTTTCATGACCAATCTTTAAAAAAAAAAGAAGCGATTTCCAATGCTTTTGTGTGTAAAATGTATTGGTGCAAGTGCATGTACATTGATCTAATTTACTAATTTTCCTCCGTTCCATCCTGAGATCTCATCTATTTATGAACTGACTGTGACCAAACTTGGTGTGTTTAAATCTCATCATGTATTTTACAAGAATACATAGTCAAATTTATGATATCTCTTGTTATTCTGCAATAAAAAACATTCTTCTGACAACATTTATGGTAAAACCATGTACATTGTACACACATAAGCATTGGAAACCGGCCTATTTTTTGTGATATTGGTCACAAAAACGTGCTATATCTCTCTAACCCTACCCCTGATTTTGGTGAATAGGGTCTTAAAATGTGTGTGAGATGAAAAATAAAAAAGTTATGAAATTTCAGCACAAAATATATTATTTTGACAAACTGACACAAGTCTATATTACAGCGAAAAAAAGTAATATGAAGGGCGAGGGCTAATTTAGCCACAGTCAGTCTAGCGGTAGTGAGTTTGAGGCGTTATATTTATACAGGTGAAGGGTTGATACTACTTCTTGTTGCATAAACAGATAGCCTGCCCTCCAATACATACGATTAGACACCAAAACCAGCTAAAAAGACCCAAAAATGGCATAATTATGGCTAAAAATGTGATTTTTCAGGAAAACGGCAGCCATCTTGGAATTTTGCCCTGCACACTTTTTTGTTGGACGCAAGGTCAAAAATTTTGTCATTTCATGTTGAGGTAGGATATATCGAACAGAAAAAAACTGTTACCAGGGAAAAATAACAAAAAACACATTTTTTACCTACTTATAGCCCACTCCTATTTAGAACCAAATAATTGTGCAGTTCAGTATTTCTCACACAACGATGGGTGTTTGGCGATGAGTATAATTATTCTCATACGATAAGTTACCACTGAGAAGTATCTCCTGAAAAATCACATTTTCAGCCAGTATTTTGCCATTTTGGGGTCTTTTTAGCTGGTTTTGGTGTCTAATCCTATGTATTGGGAGGGAAGAGAATCTGTTTATGCAACAAGAAGTAGTATCAACCTCACCTGTTAAATAACCCTCTATATCCCTGCTATGGGGGCTAAATTAGCCCCGCCCCTCTTGACATTTTTCTTGATAATCTGTCAATGCAAAAATTTTCGGTACAAAATATCTGGACTTTTCATTGACATTTCAAACCCATTTGATGGATTTAGCGAAAATTGGGGTACGGTTGCAGAGAAATAACACTTTTCATGACCAATCTTTAAAAAAAAAAGAAGCGATTTCCAATGCTTTTGTGTGTAAAATGTATTGGTGCAAGTGCATGTACATTGATCTAATTTACAATTTTCCTCCGTTCCATCCTGAGATCTCATCTATATGTAGACTGTGACCAAATTGGTGTGTTTAATCTCATCATGTATTTTAAGAGATACATAGTTTCAAATTTTTATGTTTTATTTCTCTGCAATAAAAAACATTCTCTGACAACATTATATGGTAAAACCATGATACATTGTACACACAATAAGCATTGGAAACCGGCCTATTTTTTGTGATATTGGTCACAAAAACGTGCTATATTCTCTCTAACCCTACCCCTGATTTTGGTGAATAGGGTCTTAAAAATGTGTTGAGATGAAAAATAAAAAAGTTATGAAATTTCAGCACAAAATATTTTTGCACTGAAAAGTTATAAGCGAAAAAAGTTAAAGAAGGGCGGGGCTAATTAGCCCCCAGTCGCAGGGATATTGAGGGTTATTTATACAGGTGAAGGGTTGATACTACTTCTTGTTGCATAAACAGATAGCCTGCCCTCCAATACATACGATTAGACACCAAAACCGAGCTAAAAAGACCCAAAAAATGGCATAATTATGGCTAAAAAATGTGATTTTTCAGGAAAACGGCAGCCATCTTGGATTTTGCCCTGCACACTTTTTGTTGGACGCCAAGGTCAAAAATTTTGTCATTTCATGTTGAGGTAGGATATACGAACAGAAAAAAACTGTTACCCACGGGAAAAATAACAAAAACACATTTTTTACCTACTTATAGCCCACTCCTATTTTAGAACCAAATAAGCCTATTTCGGCTTTTTATTGAATAAAGTTGGGCGAAAAATGTACAAGCATCGAGCCTTATTCCTTCTCTTTTTCTTCTTTTTCTTCTTTTCTTTCCCTTTTCCTTCTTTCTCCCTTTTTCTCCTCCTTTTTTTTTTTTTTTTTTTTTTTTTAGTCGGCCAATAGGGGGGGCGCGCGCCTGTTGCGCCCCCTGGATACGCCCCTGATACATATAAATAAGATAACATTGCAACATTTTCGCAATATCCATCTTACATGTAGCATGATAACACTACAAAACCATAAAATTTCATGTAATGTTTTGCATAGGCCTTCAAGAAATTCCCC
>CALNVZ010003432.1:35351820-35394991 GCA_940671915.1 Paracentrotus lividus
CCCAATCATCAAACGCTGTTTATGTTTCATGACAAGCTTATTCCTTGTTCTGTGATATCACTGTGGTTTTCATATCATATTCCTGAAAAAAGCACCCACATAAGAAGAAGAAAAAGAAAAGCAAACAAATTATATAAACCAGAACTTTTACCATTCTTGATTTAGCAGACCTTTATTGGTTCTGTGTCATTTTCTAATCATCCAAGCATTTAATCAATTTGGGTTGTTGCTGGTTTCTTTGCCACTCAAGGTAATGGTTATAGAAGTGGTATTAGTACAGACTCTAAGGAATGCAAGGGGTCAAAGTGCACAAGACTGACGGAGGCTGTGGCCATCAATGATGTTTTATGTACTGTGTAAAATTTTGTAGTTCTAGTCATAGACAATGTACTTTACATTTTGCTGTACATGTAATAGAATGTACTTCCTGTAATTTTGTTACATGATCCCACCATACAGTAGATTGCTATTTAGGGTAGTCTAGATATTTTACTGTAGGATAGTGTATGGTAAGCCCCCCCCCCCAAAAAAAAAAAAAAAGATCATAGAGTTGAATGCCCATTGGCATGGTACAAAATAATCAGTCTGAAAAAAGAAAATAGAAATGAAGAAATTAGATAAAAAAAGATTCAATCAAAATTACCATCAACTAATGAGGAGAGCCTTCTATAGAAATTCATTTCTTTTGATAATCCCAGGCATTAGTGATGTTTTTTTTTCCTCTTGTGTTGTAGCTATTAGGCCTATAATTTTTTTCTTGCTTGTAATACTTTGTAATGTTTGGCATTTGTATAGCCTATTTGTTATGTTGCCTGGAAATGAAACAAAATTAGATAAATAAATTTCTACATTTTGTAAATTATGGAAATAAAATAAAATGAAATGAATAAATTTATAAAGTATATATATAAAAAAAAAAAAATAAAAAAAAATTGGATGATCCTACTATTTATCAAGAGATTTGTAGGTTTGATTTCTTATTTTGTTGATGATACCCGAGTGCACTTTCCTCACTAATTGAGAGGCCAATACTGATTTATGACAGTCAGTCATTTTGAGCTGATTTTTTTGTTTGTTGTAGACATTACTTGAGAGAGAGAGAGAGAGAGAGAGAGAGAGAGGAAAAAAAAAAGATATAACCAGCATTAAGCATACATCCTACAAAAACCCTTAAATCTGAAATGCAAATATACATTGCCTGGTGGGCATGACCCCTCAAAATTTCATATTTGATTTGTTTGCTTTTTCTCCACTCCCATGCAAACAGAGGGTTGTGTTCAGTTAATTGTCGAGATATTTTTGAGATTAAAGGAAAAGTTCACCTTCAAATTAATTTTTTTTTCAACAGAGAAAATGAAAGAAGTGAAGGTTTGAAGAAAATCCATCAAAGGGTAACATAGTTATTAGTAATCAAAGCTTTGATCTTCGTCTTCTCAAGTCCTTTCTCTCATTGTTCTGTTTGATTGTATAATTATACCGGTTTACATTTAAAGGGAAACAGTAACTTTCAAAAACAAGAGCAATTAGATCAAGATGAATAAAATTATATTGCTCTAATAGTAAAAACAAACTACTGAAAATTTCAGATCAAATGGAAGTCATTTACTACCACAAAACAGTGTAACAGCCGAACGCGAGTGAATTTTCAACCCCTTTGCAGCAAACCCTCCAGCCCGCTAGGGTCGGGGGGAACACGACAGGAAGTGGGGTGTCTTGAAAAGCACATGGCAATTTGTTTTCCACCACGAGATGGTTTACTAAATTTGAGTATGAAATCATTGATATCTCGAAAGTAAAGCAAGCAATTAACTTGTAATTTTGAAGAGATACCAGACTGACCTATAAGTTTATAATTATGTTGACAAAATGAGCTAAATCAAGAAATTGTGATTTGAATATCATTCAATGTTACTGCATCCCTTTAAAGATCATAATTTATATATTGTTTCTAAGGAAAATTAGAATCTGAAAGTGAAACCAACTCTGAAGTAGACTCTACCCATTAGCTTTAATTTTGTGAGGTCATTACAGTGCTTGCTGGTGTTCTGCATGTTGGATAATGTAGATTTATCAAAGTGTCATTTTTTAAAAGAAAAACATTTGAATTATTCATCTAGGTGCACTATTCTGTACATTAGACTTTCTTCAAAATTTCACTGATATTTGTTACAAATTGTTACTAATTTTATTAAAGAAAATTGAATTCCAGGCTTGACATCCCCTTTAAAGGAGATGTGACCAATGAATGAAGTATGGCAAGATAAACAGTTTCATGCAATATGTGATCATATGTACTACATTTTTATATTATTTACAAAAGAGTGGGAACTGGTGTACATGCATTTTATTTTTTTTTCTGTTAATTGTTTGCCTAACTACAAATGTAGTTCTTGTTCTATACAAATTTACTATACATCATTTGTATATACCCCAGATGACTTAACTTCAAAACAAAATTTTGAGTGAAACTTCGACTACATACATGTATATGGACCGTAATATTTTAGTGTCATATAAAATTGACTTAAATTCAATATTGACTAAATTATTTTCTTTATTTCTCATTTTAGTCGTTGGAATTCAGTCTTGGTGACAAGCCATTGACAGGGTCAGACTCTGTAGAGCTGGAGGTCTATGACCATGAGAAGATCGGTCGTAATAAGTAAGTACCTAGAGAATCTCCAATTATGCCCTATAATTCTTCTTTGGTTCATCTTAGGGTGTGTTCAATATTGATTTTGAAATTTTAAATGCCAACATGAATCACAATTTTACAAAACACAGTTACAAATATATGATATAAAGATATGATATAAAGAGAAACAAAGTGGGTGTTCTTTTTCCCCATTCCCGGTCGTAATAGTAAACATGTTTCAGATCTGCATTCAGAGGAAAATTTAAACGCCGAAAAAGATGTGTTTTGAATCACTTCGATTTTGCGACCTTGAGCATCGCAAAAGCAACGAAATGCGACATTGAACACAATTGAGTTTTCAAACTTCTTTAAAATGTGCTATAACAGTGGAAGCTTCCAGTGCGAGCGAAAAAAAAACCTGCAGATGTTTGTTTTTGAGAGGGGGGAATTTAAAGACGATGGACTAATAATCAGCTTTAAATTTTAAACATTGAACGGTGTACCGCTGATCATGTTTAAGTTCTGTGTTTTGTATCATGATTCATGTTGGCGTTTAAATTTGAAAATGGACATTGATCACACCCTATGTTCAATATTTGTGGAATCAACACTCTATCAAATGTTTAAAGTGAAGATTCATTCATATGGTGACGCTGTGGATAGGCCTAGATACACGGTAAATTGCCAATTGGTCTAAACCCAATTTGACTAATGCCCTTTTGGCCTCATCCCGCATGGTCTGATTCCATTTCGCCTATTACCTGTTGGTCTACATGCCACTTCGCCTATTTACCATTTCGGCTAATTCCCATTTGGTAGGCCTATAATGTCCATTTAGTCTATTTTCCAATTAGTCTACATGTAGTACCACTTAGTCAAATCCTGCAACAGACTGGCAATAGACCAAATATTCATTTGGGAATTAGATGAAAATGCAACTATACCCTTTGGATTTTAGACGAGTTGGCAATTAGACCAAGTGGTTATTATACCAAGTGAGAGTTAGACCAAGTATGTATTATACCAAGTGGAAGTTAGACCATACTGTTATTAGACAATAATAGGCAACCTGAGAATTGGACCAACTGTTGTTAGACCAAGTGGATATAAACCAGATACACTACCTGCTACGAGCAAAATGTGTTACTTCTGTCGTCATTTGATTTCCTGTGACGTGACTCGCGCCCTAAAAATAAATCTCCCTAAATTAAAGGGAATTCAAGACAGAAAGAAATTAAGTGGGCTAGGGTGCAGGGATGATCGAGATAGCTAGGTGTGGGGAAGTGTCCATGGTGATCTTCACAATAGTAATTACCATAATTTAGGAGTGAACTTATAACCACTAATGCTTCATTCAACTAACAAAAATTTGAGGACATGGGACTGATGATAGAAAAGTGTATGAAAAAAAGAAAGAATTAAGGCTTAAAAAATAGCAAGAAAAAATCCCTCATATTTGTCTTTTAAAACTTGGTCTTTATGTAGAGATTGTGAAACTGTATTTTTGCTTTGACTTATGTGGCCCACTTTGGCCCTGGCTTATTTTACCAATAAAATAGAAAATGTTATTGTAATAAAATATTTCTTAGAGTATGATAGAGTATGAAAGTTTTAAAAGTTTTTAATCATTATTATTATTATTATTCCATTATTATTCCATTTTTCATTTCTATACTATCCTAGTAATTGGAATGAATTTATATTCAATAGTAGCGTTCACACGGTAGGCCTTAACTCCAAGTTAACTCCAAGTTATCCTTAAAGCTGGTGTATAGTGTTGGGAGAAGGAAAAATTTGATTTGGATTCACAGTTAGATAATATGAAAGACTGAATCCTATAACTGTAACAAAGTAAGTTATACTACATGGAATCTCGTTTTAATGTCTTTATTTCACGATATTATAGTATACAAAAGATAAGTCGGGGATCCGACACATCTTTGTGTGCACTCGGCGTTCACACGGAAAACCAATGGGGATTCTCTTGTGTGGGTGATACACACAGATCGCTACGGTCCATTCATACGTGAAGTTCGGGGGACAGGACAACCCAGCAAAGGTCTCAAAACCGTTACAAATGGTGTTTGGATTCAAACATTTCACTGAAATTCACCGGAAATCGTGAAAGGAATATCACAAAATCTCTCACACATGTCTTTTAGTGTAATGTGAACAACATGAGACTATATTTAATCGGTTTTATGCCGATTTTTTTTTTTTAACCAAAACTATACACCAGGTTTAAGAACATAGTCCTTAAGTATATTCTTAAGGATAACTTGGAGTTAACTTAGAGTTAAGGCCCGTGTGAACGATCTTGGTGTTTATGTTCTCGAGGACAACTTGGTGTTTATGTTCTCGACAGATCTTAGGGTTAAGACTCTTAACTCCAAGTTAACTCCAAGCGGTGGGTGGTCCCCGATCGCGCGTTTGACCGTGTGGACGGGATTTCAGCTTAGAGTTAGTGTTCTCGAGGACAAGAGTGACCCCTTGCATAGGTTAAACTTCCGGCCCCACTGGAGTGACGTAGGGGGAAATGAATTGCGCGCTCTACCTACAACTTGTACTTCCGGTCATCGAGCCGCTCGCTTGTCCTCGAGGACACTGTTCTCGAGGACAAGCACCCCGTGTGAACGTAATTCGGGAACAAGCCGTCGGTGTTTAAATTCTTAAGGATACTGTTCTCGAGGACTAAAACCCCGATGGTCCCGTGTGAACATAACTAATGATTTCATCAACTACATATCTGCTGTCCTTTTGTAACACAGATGGCTGGGTTTATTCAAAACAAAACCAGGCATGATATATTCATTTCAAGGACTCCTTCTATTATCTGTGCCTTCCACTCTAATGCACAATTCAACAAGCATACACTGTACATAATTATACACCCATTCCCTTGCCTGTTTGTTTAGCACACAAAGTATGTTAAGAAAACGTGCTGAATATTTTTTTTATAGTTAGGTACGAATTGTACAAAGACAGCCCTGCCAGAATTCTCATAAAATGGTTTAAATTTGGGATTATTTTTTTAAAAACATGTAGGCCTATTGCATTGTTGTTTTGAGAAAGAGAGTGCTGAAGATTCTAAATGGTCAATTAATTAAGGTACTGTAAAGCAATGTGGAATAAGTAATTGGATGATATGAATTGAATCACCAAACCCAATCTGGACGAATTGAATATTATGCATTTACAATGTTCTATCCAAACTGCATATAATTAATTGTTTATTTGCATTCTGACAGAACCCCCCCCCCCCCAAAAAAAAAAAAAAAACGACAAAAAACAAACAGAGAAAAACAAACCCCAAAACAAACAAACAAACAAACAAGCATTTTGTAAACAATTACTTGTACACTAATACACAAGTAATTTGGATGAACTGACATAATTTTTGAATATGTGTTCATCTGCATACACAGCAAAGTTATTGATTCATCATCTGGATAATATATAAACGACAAAGGAAATGAGTGAAAATCAATTACCGTGACAATAGGTAGATCACAGAAGTTATGTTTGCTTTTAGTTCGCACCAGATTTTACCTTGGGAGATTGCAGTAGCTAGCTACATGTATAGAGCTAGTGGCATGACAGTACTTTTACGTCAAGTAATCTATTGATTGCATCAAATGTCACTTTCATAAAATGACCACAAAATTTAATCTGGGAATCGATGCATCCATAAATTCTATGTATTGTTAACAAAATAATCTTGTGATCTGATGATGATGAAATATTTATATTTTGTTTGTTTTAAGTAGGAATTTTAAATTTTCATTTTGGGTTAAACCTGCATATCTCAAAGCTTTTGCATCATTTGTTATGATCAGTGCATCTTAATATCAAATCAATTAATACTCCCACATCAATGAGTATTTAACGCAGTCAGTTAATATTGTGTCCTGTGCTTCGGCTACTGTACATAGAGGTGTACATTGTAAATATTTTTTGTATGGACATACATGTATATCCATTTTGTTGCAGCTGAGCGAGATATTGTGATGTGAATGATTAACATAGATGAGCGAATATTATTTGAACCTTGCTCTACTAGTCTCCATTGACAACACTTTCAAAAACATATATTTGCATGGATATGAGAGTTTTATGTGACATCAGACATCAAAAGAGGCAAAAGTGTTATTGCTCAGCCCATTGTAACATTATCACGATCATTGTGAAAAGAAATGGCTCTGAGATATACTTTTAGTACAAAAGATCATGTACATACTTTGATTATCATTGACCAAACCCTAATTTTCTTATTTTTAGTTTTTGGTGTAAGTTTCAATCGATTTCCCTGCATTTACGTTAGAAAGCAAACTCATGCGGTGCCACAAACTAATATTATGGTTCATTGACTGTAAACAGTACCCATGGCAACCCTTCCCGGCAGACCTTAGCTTTGACTCACATCCAGCCCACGTTCAGGGGGCTTATCGTGCCTCTCCTCAGTAGATCCACTGGAGATCGGGCGGAGTGTGGGGGAGTCTCTTCCTGACATGGTATCAGTAGGTGCTGTTGCACTAGCTCGAGCTATAAAATAGCGCGAGAATTGGTTGATCAGGATACTGTATTTTCGCGCGATTAATTTTTCGCGCTGAGCGGCCTCAAAGAATGTTAACAGGTTCTTTAATTCACGCTGCCTTTTAGTAAGCACACAATTGAATGCTCCCAATACATGCATAAAAAAGCATGCTCATATATTCGCGCCTGCTGATCTTCACGCAAAATCCATGAAAATTAATGTACTGCGAATATTTCCACAATTACAGTAACCCCCCCCCCCAAAAAAAAAAAACGGTTGAGCTAAAGTTTTGCATTAATGACCTGACCTGACCTTGAACAGTCAAGCCCGATATGTATTTGTGCAGCTGGTAGTTTTCGCTAGCATATACACGTATAGGTGCATGAAATTGGACTTATTTCGAGCTAGTGCAGCACCGTGCAAAATAGCGCCCTATTTCGTGCAAAGACCGCAAACCTGCTAAGTTTAAAAAAAAAAGCCCAAGATGTCTCGGCTTGGATTTCCTCCAAATTAGCGCGCTATTTGAGAAAAAAACCTGATCTCCTCTGATCGGGCTAATTCATTGGATCACAAAAAACGCGCTATTTAAGAGAGCTCGAGCGAGTGCAGCAGCGCGTAGTGGGAGGATTAGAGGGGGGAAATGAATGGTAATGGGGGTAATGTTCATTACCCCTCTAGAGATTCTTTGATCCCTGTAATAAATAGGACACTCTGCATGCAAGCAGATTTTTGGAAAAGGTTAAGGGAATGCCCAGTGGTATAGCTCTTTTGACCATATTAGTCAATTATTCAGCATGATTTATTCAATGATTAAATATCTTTAGAGATGTTGGGATGTATTCATTTTTAGTTCCAAATGTATCAAGATTTGTAAGGAAAAAAAGATTCTGATGATTAAAGAAAAGATAAAAATGTAGGCCTACATCAGTCCCGGGGGCAGACCCCAATTATATGCTCGTAAAGTCGTAAAAGCTTTTGAATTCGTAACGGCTACGGAAGCCGTGCGCTGAGTGTAGCAGCAAAAATCGTCCAAAATTCACCTGCTTATATCTCTCTTTCTTGATCACCAAAGTTCATGATACTCTCAAGAACTTAAAGAATGATAATATTAAGCACCATATCAAATATCATTGAAAATGGTTGTGTATTTTTTGAAATACGGGTATATTCTGTTTTCGAGAGGGGTTTCATTTTTTCCCGACACAAGTCTGGGACGAAATGAAAACGAAAACAAAAGACATGATACTGTACAGTACACACCAGTCTCACTTCCTGCGCATTTTGGTGTTGGGCAATCAGTAAGTTTTGTCTAAATCTTCCTTCAAATGTTGAGTATTTCGCTGGAAAAACGCTGGAAAACTGATCTATCAACGACAAACCGCCTTTTGCGCATGCGCATTTCCGCACCTCACTTCCGGTGTTGCCGAAAAACACTCGCCAATATCCATGAGAAACCTGCTGCGATGACCCTACTGCAAGTTTTAAGGACAGTAAACCACTATATTTTGTTATAATCCTTCAATTATTTTTCATGAATTAGTTTCATATTTGACATTTGTAATTTTCATTGCTCGATTTCAACGTTTTCTTGCCATTGACGGCTGGGGAAGAGCGGAATATTTTTTCGTGGGGCTACTATAGCGGTCAAAATATGCCTACATCACGAACCACAGTGTGTGGGACCACAATGTAACTTGATGGAGGGTTTTTTTTGAATGACTTTGATACGGATTTTTCCCGACATAACCGTGGGACAACATATTATGAAAAGATATTTCGTACAGTATTTCGATATGATATGCTTTGTATCATATCAAAGTTTCGTTCTTGGGCAATTTCAAGAAAGGTGAAAAATAATCAACTTTTTACCGATTTCTGGTTTTTTTTCGGGGTGCTCCCGAAAAGGCCTATTTTTCACAATTTATAACTGATTTCAACCATAATTAACATCATGAGAGGTTAAAATGACTCTTTATGTTAAAATATTCGTTGGATTTGTTTCATTTGGTTGTTTTAAACGAATATCGCAGTTCGCCCTAGACAAATTGTAGCGGTTTTTCCGTGCAAAACTTGTTTTCTTTATGCAAATTAGGCAGACCCAGCGATAGGTTTCTCGGAGTTAATTGGGGTGTAACCCCGAGACTGACATGTACTACATAAATTGAAATGAAATAAAAACATAGAAAGATTTAACACTGAATTGCTATTAAATCATATTTTTGTCTCTCAATGACTATGGAGTTTGGATACTCACTAAATTACTAATCAAGGTTGCCATTACAAGGATATCATTGATAATTTAAGTTTTCAGTTTCCATGCAGGAACTCATTCCATTATCTAGTACTTTTGTTATGAATTGGTACGTTCCAAAATATAATTTAGTGCTTTATCCTCTAAAATTTGGTAGTTTTGTTTTGTTCCTCAGAGCTACATTTGTTGTTGAACATATTAAATGGAAGTGGTACATATATAAATGATGAATAAAAATGGAAACAATAAAGAAGAATTGTAAAAGGCATCCTACATTGTTCTGGATATGTGTACATCTTCGATGCAGGATTCAAGAAAAAGAAGCATAAATCATTTAGATATATTCGCCAGATAGAGATCATCTGCATTACTAGTACCTCTTAATAACCACATATTTAAAATTCTCTCTGGTAATTGTAGGAACAGATTGGGGTATTGCCAATTGATTCCTCAATCATGTGATTTGAAGGAACTTGTATTGGGCTAAGGCAGATGGGTTAATGAGGCTGGGTTGGTGGGATGGGATGGATATCATTAATCATGGGGGGGGGGGGCAATTAAAATATTTCAATTACTTTTTAAATCTATGTTTTATTATTTTTTTTCATTGGTGGTGAAATATTTACAACCTTTTTTGGTAAAAAAACATTTGGATTTGCATGAAAATGAAATATTCAACACAATTCAAACAGGAAAATGGAATCCAATTTTTTTGCTCATTTCTTCATATCATACATTGTATATTTCTGGTTAGTTTCATTCTTTGTTCAAACATTTCAAACTGCATGAGAGAAATAATGAATCAAAGTTATATCACAAGTATTTAATTTTCAAAGTACAGAACTGTTAATTAATGTTAGTATGTTTCTCTGCTGTCCCACTGAATTGTGAGTTCAGGGGGGCGTTTCACGAAACCATGGACAAGTTAGTCATATCTTTATCCGCCAACCACGTAGTTAGCTCCAATCTTACTAAGTCGGTTACACGAAGCTCTTCCAAGATAAACAATTTGCAATATCGATATTATCGGAGATGATGTCATCGAGTAATAGCCTTAATCACGGTTTCGCTGATATTTAGAAATGGTGGTTTAGCAAAATTTTCAATATTATCGAAAATTGAAGTGATAAAATCGGTCAATAACAATATATGAAAACTCATGAAATTATGTATAATTTATATAATGTGTATTAAAACGCACAATGTTCCTTACTGCATATATTTGGAAGGTGTCAATCATGAAATTAATAAGACCACGTCGGAACATGAGATGGGTACCCCCGGATGCGCTAATTTGATAGTTTCGTAAATCAGACTATAAAAAAAGTATGCTAGCTGAAAATGGAGCTAGATTGAGGTTTTTCCTAAAGTGTCTGTTTCCTGACAAAAAGAAATCAAAAGTGCATTGTAATTTAAAAAAATATATATTCAAAATTACTTATTTTGGGACTAATAGATCGATTTTAACTACCAACGTAGTCTCTGCGGGTCTCTTTATAAAGCTTTATGGTAGGCTAAATAATGCTTTTGCAATTTACTCAATATTATTTCTTGATTGGATATATTACTAGATATTATTTCTTTATTGGATATAAAAAGCACTCAATTGTTAACAACCATTTATTTTCTGCATATTATACCAAAATCCTGAGGTTGTCACATTTTGTATGAACAAAAATGAGAAAATCGAGATTGTCGCGGCAAATCCAATTCGCCCAAACCGATCGCTTGCCATAAATTGCGTTTGATTGACGTATCAGCGCTTTCCAAAAGATATGACAGGTCCGGAGCTGTCATAAGTATTTAGTCAGCTTGTTGTCCTCGATCTTGGCAGAGAGGGCTTCGTGGAACCCGCCTATGGACAAGTTGCTCACTATCTCCGATTTAGTCAAGAAGTTAGACTTATGACGGTTTCGTGAAACGGCCCCCAGAGGTTTCTGTATCGCCTGGTCAACCTCTGGTTTGCTGCAGATTATTTAAAAGCTGCTTTCTGATGCAATATCCCACACTATCCGCAGAGATTTCTCTGACCGTTGGTATTCATATGCGGACAATCTGTTTGAAAGTACCAGCAAGCAGATATTAATCTCCATAAATTGTGATAAGCCACTGACTTTAATGTGAATTATGGATATAATGATTTAATTAGGTAGATGATGCATAGAGACCTGAATAATTGCTCTCGTAACCGTGATTAAGATTGTTAAATGTACAGGTAGTGCAGAGCATCTGTGTAAGGGTGGTATCTCACTTCGCTGAGATGTCTCTGCGACTGAATTGTTTCCGCGATGGACAAAAAGTATTAGAGACATCTCTGAGACGTCTCTGAGGCAATTTTCAAAAACTGTCTCAAAGCAGATTCTAAGAACCGTCTCAAAATAGTTTCCGTGACTCATGAAACGTCTCGGAGACGTCTCCACGACATCTCCGAAATCCGTCTCAAATTTGTTTCAAATCCATTTCAAAGTAGTTTCCGCGAAGTGAGATACCACCCTAACGTACACTATGATCAATTATCGGTTCCTAAAATCTGTCAAAAGTTCTTTAAAAAGAATCTCATATTCTATTATTTTTTACTCCTCATTTAATTCATATTATTTTTTAAGTCAAAGGTTTTTTTTTCAGTGCCAACAGAATTGACTTAGCAAGGTTGATATGACTGTATACATATAGTAGGACTACTGATGTGAAGTACCAAATAAAGATCAACACACAAACAGCTCGTATTTCCTGCACAAATGTACAATGTACTTCAGTACCATTGAACTATTCATATGTAGGAAGCGACCAACTATTATTCTGCATTAGCCAACCTCTTTCTGATAGTCAGTCAAGCGTGTATTTCTACCATTGTCCGTCATTCATTGAAGGATTTGACTGAACTGTTTTCTTTAACAATAATGCATTGATACAATAGGGCCCTGGTATGATGATCTCTCCCACTCAATTTGCTTTTATACAGTGTGTCCCAGAAAAAAAAAGTAAACTCTAATTTGAGAGCCTCATATTAAAATTTTACAGTCTGTGTGACCTCAATATGAATATATCATAGTGAAGAGTAACTAATACCTCTGTTGTGACGGATGACTGAGCATTTGGGCTTTAAAAAACAAATGAGTAAAAATTGCTTTGTACCAAGTGTGGGCAAAACTTTGTCCCTTATGAATATGAATGGATTCAGGAAGGCTGACCTCGAACAATGAATGAATTATCAGAAAGCCACGGTTGCCAAGTTTTTAAAGACTTGAGTGCTCAGTCATCCATGACAGTACAAGTATAAAATTGGTATCATTGGATAGAATATGAGTTACTCATGATATAAAATTAATAACACATAATAGTTATACACTCCTCAATGCATTATAGGGATCTGGTATGATGATCTCTCCCACTCAATTTGCTCCCAATCCTGGCTGCCTTTCCAGACACAAATCTCTATTTTTTCCTCATAATGTTTACGTACAGAATGGCAAAAATTGGTATCTCACTTCCCAGATACATTTATGCGACTCAAACACTCAAGAGACGTCTCCAATAATTATTTCTGTGTCTGAGACTTCTCTGCGACTTCTCTGAAATTATTAATGAATTAGCATATTTTATTTTCCCGCGACTCATAAAGACGTTGTGGAGACTCGGGGTACGTCTCTGGGACATCTTCGCAACTAGTCCCAAAACCGTCTCAAATCTGTCTCATGGCAGATGAGATACCATCATAAAGTTAAAAATGTAGTTTTGGTTTAATTGGTGATGATTGAGTCACAATGTACTGTAGCAAAGCATATTTTTGAATTGTTCATCCTATCTTGAAGATGTTATTGAGTAGGTCGAAAATGAGATTAAAATAAGTCTGATGAAAATTAAATGGAAAAAACATGGACAACATTGCAAAAAATCTTAAAGTAATACTAGAATGTACAAAACATTGTAAAGCCTATAGTTCCTACCTAAACCCTGAAGCCTCTATCTTTTATAGTCTGTTACTGAGAAATGTAGATACAGACTGCAAACTCTTTGTTGATTCTATTGTTACAGACTGCAAACTTTACCAAACTTTTTTTCTGACCAAGCATATAACCCTATATGTACCTATACTGACTTGTGTACCTGATGCATAGCTGGTATTGAATAAATCTTGTAGCAACGTCTATTTAGACTGACTCATCGTTCGTGCATGGATGAGATCCAATCTTTAAGGGACAGATCACTCAAGTAGAATAAATTAATGTCAGATTAGATCTTGATTGTCTGACACCTAGTTATAAATGATGTTTATGATCTTATTATATAACTGTTTGAACAAGTACTGTTTGACAGTGAAAAAGACAAGGAATACTGAGGGAGAACTGTTATACTATAGGCCCATGTGTATCAATCTACATGTAGATAGTTCAACGATAGAAGAGTTTGGGTTTGGCATGACGCAGGAAAAGTACTACTAACACATTTTATAGAAATCATTAAAAAAGAACAAATGAATAACAATTAATTGATGATGTCTTGAATATAGATACTGTTGGTGTAAATATTTTTCAAATACTATATTTGTAGACTATTATTGTTATGCAAAGATATCATTTAAATACATGTATTTCATCATAACATTTGTGCAATTCAAGTCTCTTTCCACAAAATTATCATTAAAGGGCCTTGAAAGTTGCAGATTGTGATTCATGGGCAATGCACGTTTTTCCTGAGCTCCATTGACTCATACACAATTGACAGTGAGGCTTACGCATGGGTCGGACTACTGGAGATTAACATTCAGACAGTACGAACATGACGAAGTTGACCGAATTCAGTCAGTCAATAGCTTCGGTTCCTCGATCCTCAACAATCCTTAGTGTTTAGACTCTCAACGGGTCTCATCGTATAAATTCAAATAGAGGACTTGTATAATGCTCCATTTATTTTTAAAAAACAAAACATTGGGGAGGTTTACTTCGGAATTCTGGTTAGTTAGTGTTGCCATGAAGGATTAACGTTGAGGTCACTCTCCTTTGATGAGACGCGTTATCGGTGAAGTACTCCTCGGGCTCTGCATGCCAAATTATTATTTCATCCGAGATATTAGCTGTTTTCAACATGTTTTATCACTTTTAAGTCCCTTTAAGAAATTTACAAAAATGCTGGAATTACAGAATCTTATGACTTTACATTAAAAAAAAACTATAAAAAAGTAAAAGTTCCTGGGCTGACAGTAACCTTTAACAACAATTATTGCATCCATGGCAACCAAAAGTGATACATTGTCCAAAAAGCTAATAATAGTCTATGCACTTTTGAGCTACAAGTAGAAGCTGGGATCATTAAAGGAATGACTGTGCGCAGCATAGCCTCCATGTAGCTAGACCATAGCTTCCATGGTGACTCTGGGCGGGACTGCACTACCTGGAGCTTGACAAATTTGGCACTATTTCTGATCCAATAAAAGGCCCGATCAGAGAATACAAGACTCTTTCTCGCCAATGAACCAAAGCCCAAACCAACTTGGGCTTATTTCCAAACTCGAGCTAGTTTTACGGTAATAAAATAGCACATTAATTTTCCTGCACTAGCCTGAACCCTAATAGTGGTATCTCACTTCACGGAGATGGACTTGGGACTACTTTGAGATAGTTTTGAAATTTGTCGCAGAGACGTCTCTGACTGAAAAAAGTATCAGAGACGTCTCTGGGATGGAAAAAAAAAAGTTTTGGAGACGTGTCTGGGATGGTAAAAAAGTTTTGGAGACGTCCCCAATACTTTTTTCCGTCGTTTAGACACTTTTTTCCTTCGCGGAGACGTCTCCATGACAAATTTCAAAACTGTCTCAAAGTAGTCCCAAACCCGTCTCAAATCCGTCTCCGCGAAGTGAGATACCACCATAAGCCCCATACTACCATGCACACATCGGGCTTGTTTGTGTTACTTTATGTTAGGTCGCTACATTGAATCTCGAGCTTTAGCTCTAGCTTGTGTAGCATCAAATTTGCTTGACTGATTCTGTTCCCCCCACCCACAATCCACCTGCACTTGTTTTCTAGCTTGAGCTAGTGCTAGTACTGTACCACCTATTGATGAAATGACTGTGCAGAGGTCCATGTAGCCAGACCATAGCTTCCATAGTGACTCTTGAGGTCAAATTCATAAATACTATGAATGAAATGAAAGCAGGAAAGATTGATTCATAGCTGACTGCATGCTACCCAGGGGCCAACTTCCAGACTGTTGTTAAAGGGCCTGGTCAGCGCTTGGCAGGGCTTGACGTCTAGAACTGTGATAGGCAGTACCCCTAATTTTGAAGTCAGGACACCCCCCCCCAGGAAAAAAAAAAGAGAAGAATAAAAGAAAGAAAGAAAAGAAAAAAAACCAACCCCCAAAAAGCAAATACACCGGTTCAATGCAAACGGTATCCTAAAAAGTATTTTGTAAATAATTAGAATGGGCCCTGACATAGCACCAAATAATGGAGTTCTACAGGGACAAAAAACTTAGAAAAATGATAGCGCTCCAGTGTGGTTTCTCACTGAAACTGGATTCCTGCAAAACTTTTAGATGGATCACAAAGAGAGAGTCTAGCCAACTCCATGAACAATACAATGTATGTATCAACATACGGCATTTTCTTTTGTACTGTTTTGTTTGACAAGCGCATTACAAAAGACATTATGCACTATGTTGATACCTACTAGAACAGAGTAGGCCAGACTCTCTCTTATGCTGTGCTCATATCCAAATGTATAGGCCTAAGTGTTTGCCGCTTGGTGAGATACCCCCTTTAGCCCTAATGGACATGAAACCTTATTATGAAATTAAGAATTTCAAGGTATGAATAACTCATGAAAAAAAAACAAAAAAAACAAAACTAGAACTGCAATCGTTGTCATGAACGATGTGCGTGCATTGACGCCTTGACTAATGGATTTCAATGATTAGTAAAATGTAAGCATATATTTTGAAATATATTGGGAAATTGAAGTAAGCTTTATAATATACAAGATCTGTGTGTAAAACGAATACGCTTTGTGTACTACAGTGCAATTTTGAAAACTTCGCTTTCCATATTATCCGGCGTGCACAGGGCTCTGTCAAATTTGCAATTGTTAGGCAAGTGGGTATAATGGCTCCTATAAAAATGTGATTTACTCGAAATTTTCTGTGACAACCTATATTATATTTGATATTAATGGAAAGGCAATTTCAATGCGGTCATTGTGATGTCAATTTCAGAAGCAAATATTGATTGACAATGACGTAATGCCTTGTTATGTAATCCATTGAAAATTCGCTATTTTTTGTCCATAACTTTTTAATGACGTCATCAAATTTTACAAAAATTGACAGATTGTTGTGAACTGTATTGATACATATGCCTGCTAAGTTTCAAGTCCCTAGATTGAATATTCGCAATTTTAGGGGAAGTTAAACTTGATTTCCTGGTATCGATAATTTTGTTAATTCCACGACATTTTTGAGCAATTTGGTCAATGAATCAATATATTTTTCTTTATATTGCTGGAAAGGGCATAGTCTGAACTACCTAAATCCAAAAAAGGGTACGGTTTTAACAAGGCACAATGCAGATGCAGCGTCTTGGATTTTAGCCAAATTTTGAAACTTTAGAGGGCGCTATTTGCATTTTTGCGTGTTTTCTGGAGCGTGAAACATGTGGAGTGTGTGCACATTTATTAGAATGACATGCCCTGAAAATTTGAAGCAAAACGGAATTGATTTCAGGAAGTTATAGCCATTTTTGTGTGTTTTTAGTCACAATTTTTTATTTCATAACGGAGTTGATTTTTGAAATTAATTTAAAATATGAAGATATTTTTAAAATGAAAAGTGATTGGATACATATGAAAGGCAAACTCATAGACTATTTAATGAATTTTGTTAGAAGTCTGTAGCGTTTATAACAAAATAGATATGGAGGCTGGAGAAATGGCTTTCAGATGGCCCGAAATTGACAAAATGGCGGATGGACGGTCATGGATGAGTGATTTTGGAAAATGAAATGTATGGGGATCAATAATGGAGCATAGAGGTTGTGTGTATGAAGTTTGAATGTATTTGGTTGAGCGATATGACCTGGGGAGGGATAACAAGGTTCATGTGTTAAATGAATGGGTTTTTGTGGAAGAAAAAGAAAAAGAAGAAGAAGATGGCGGAATAGGAATATTGAACGATAACATAGCATTGTCGCTGGAGCGTCAATGCAAAAAACAGGCAAATTGCATTCCTTTAAGCTTGTGATATTTTACGATCATAATATTGACCTATACTTTCCTGTTTTATTGCGTCATGAAATCTTTTTTGAGGTGTAGATTTGTCACTGATAAATGAATTGACGTCAAAGCTAGTCCAATCAATGATTCAAATCTACCAGTGGATCTTTTCTAATATCAGGAAGAATCATTTGTCCAATGTCACATCACAAACCTGTACCAATGGATCAATGTTTTATTTAATTTAATTTCAGTTAAAGGTTCATGAAGGTAAACCAACAAAAGAAAACTAGATGGACAATTATAGTCATTGCAATAAACATAAGAAACTGAACTGTCCGTCTACATTTTTTTGTTGACAATCATACTCTTTACATATTTAACAATATGAAGCTCAGGTATGAAATTCCAAGGTACATATACTGTGCCTTTATATAATCACATTTTCAGTCAAATCAACTGTAATTTAATTAATGTTGTTAATGAAATATACACATTAACCTAACCATTGGACGTGGAAGTGCTATGACGTATTTGAGTCTCGGCATCATTTAATTAGCATACCAAATTGGCAACAGAATTTTGCTGATGTACAGGGGAGTTGAATTTTCACCATGTTTACTTTTTTGAAGGTGTGAAAATCAATTTGATCCTGGATATGTTACATCCTGTCGTCATCTGTTTATGGTGGAGTAAAAAGACAAACATCATTTGAAATTTGAATAAACCGTTTTTTTCCCTCTATGATTGTCAAGTTGACGTGGTCTGAATCTATGATGATATAGACTTCTAATAACCAAAATAAGAATATATGTAGTTTTTAGACCTCAATACAACATTACATTATTTATAATTTTTCTTTATTTTTTTCTGGGGGGGGGGGGGGGGTTTAAGGGGTAAGGGGAGGAATTTCATAGACACCGGAGCAATTTCAAGTTTTACAGCATTTTACCTTTGATCCATGTACAGCCTTACTTGTATTGTTATGTCAGTTTCATTTATTACCAGTAGTAAGTTTGTAAGATATAAAATGGATACATATAAGTAAATTTTATATTAAAAACACTTCATTAAAGAGAAAGGCAAAGGTTGTGAGTGTGATCCCCAGTTTTGCACTAAAAATAATTAGGCAAGACACTAATTTACTTTTGCTTCTCTTCATCCAGGTAACTGCCAGGACTTTACTTTTGAACTCATCTTGTGCTGGCATAGTTTACTGGAGCTAAAGCTTGCTTTTTTTTCTTAGGAAGCAATTT
This sequence comes from Paracentrotus lividus, assembly GCA_940671915.1. NCBI lineage: Eukaryota > Metazoa > Echinodermata > Echinoidea > Camarodonta > Echinidae > Paracentrotus > Paracentrotus lividus. Next base: position 35,370,704 of record CALNVZ010003432.1, read on the forward strand.
CCTAAGCAGTCATAGAGTTGTTATAGTTCTTAATGTGATTTATCCAATTCAAGAATTGATGATAGTTATTACTTCTCTCTTTCTCTGTCTCATAGATTGATTGGATCGTACACCTTAGCGTTACGTGATGTCGTCAAAGGTAAACAGAGGTCAAAGAGGATGGAATGCAAACTCAAGGATCACAAAGGAAGACAATGCGAGGTTTGTATTCTTAGAGATTAAAAAAAAAAATGAAATGTTAATTTCAAGTTCTGTTAATAGAGTTCCATTCCAAAAGAACTTGGCTTAAATCTTTAAAAATATTTATCGTACATTGAAAAAGTTGATTTAAATGAGCAAAATGTTGTGTTACCACTCTCGTTTAGACGTTTACAACTTAATTTGGTGACTAGAGAGCAAAATTAGCACTCTTTCTTTCTAGGCTGTACTGTACAACTGCTGTTGACTGTAGCTCTGGCATGGTCGTGTCCATTCCGTCTTTTATGTCTAAATTTGTGTAAATAGCTGTACACATACATATTGGATTATACAGTTAGCTTTAAACTTGGGGAAATTTTTCCTTACCGCTAGAGCTTCAGAAGAACTTTAAATTCATTGAAACTTACAGATGTCGTCTCATTTACACCCCACCATTTACAAAATCTAAACCCAAAATAATGCTTCAAAATAATGATAAACATTATTTTAAGACATAGTACAAAAGAGATCTTATAGAACTGTTCAAGCTGTTTTAAAGGCTTGATTTATTTTATTATTTTTGTGCAGTGCAATAATGTACACACAATTTATTTGATGTGCATTGATTATGGTATATAAAGATAAGTGATCTAATAAAAAAAATATAAGTTTTGCCAGAACTTGAATGTAGAGTTAAAACAGGATTTGAGAAAGGAAATCATTCAGGAAGTTACCCAAATATTTATAAGTAATGTATCCTTCCATGTTTTAGCCATCTGGCATAGTAACTGGTTTGTGGGTTTAATACTTAAATAAAAACATGAAACATGAAACTCATTATACACCCACTAATTTGTCTGTTTGTGTGAATACAATGCCTTATGTTATCCTTTAAAATTCCACCAAGTGCAAAAATATTTTAATGATTTTGGGTCAATAAACATTCATGTACGGTGCCTCGTAAATACGGAATAAACAACTTTAAAGTACGATATGATATATATGGTGAAGATAAGCAGGGATTCAGTCACAAAAGTGGACAAAGAGGGGATTTTTTTATTTGTATCTTTAAAAACAAAGAAGATTATTAGAAAAACTTTTTTGTATGTGTTATTGCAGAGAAAATGTAGCAACATTATTGTGGGGCTATTCATTTCCGTATATGTAGGCCTACATAATTATATGTTCATGATATAGGCCTACATGTAGACAAAGGGCCTTTTCTTGTTGTGCTTCTTTACCTATCTTCAAACAAAGATGGGAACGAAATATCTTTCTCCTAAAAGACACAACATCTGGCTTGCACCTTCCAAAAATAACCTTATCTGTAACAATCTTCATAAGAATTTAATTTGTTTTTAAACAAGAGGAAATTATTCTTGGTTCGTTTAGATTAATACAATAGAGCAGTGGACAAGGGCGTTTGAAGTGCTGAGGTTATTATTATACTGGTATCAATGGAGAGGTTTTTAACACGAATAGATGAGTGGCAAAGTCCTTGGGTGCAAACGCTCAAGTGAAAAGAAATCTCGAAGCAGAGGTGGATATGGTGTAAGAGATGTAGCAATTATAGGGGTGTCAACGGTTAAATTATTACAAAGGGCTTACAAAAATAAAAACAAACACACAACCTATGTTTCTGTCTTTGTAAAAGATGCTATAAGATTTTTATTTTTTTTAGATCATTGGTGTATTAAAAAAACAATGAATGTTAATAAAGCAATGCAGCTGGAAAAATATGCAGTGTCGGCTCAGGTTTATGTATGCTCTGACGATGCACACAAGTATTTTTAAATAGTAACCTGGAAACAATTAAGAAAATTTTCCCATAGATTTCAATATCATACAAAAGTAATTAAAAAAAAAAAAATTGTCAAAAAGGTCTTTGAATGGTGAGAAATGGGGTCAGAAAGGTTCAAAATTTAGTTTTCATAATGTGTTTAATTTTGTCTGTGGGAACTTCTTACAATAAAAATTAAACAAATGAATTTGAGATCTATGTAAAATAAATTAAAGTAAACATGTTTTTAAGGCTGAATATACATGTATGATTCAGATCCATCACTTTTTTGTGGGGGTGTATTGATTGAAAGAGACAAACAAAGTTTTGACAAATTAAAAAAAAAAAAAAAAAAAAAAAAAAAAATCGCTGATATTTATATCATAGAACATTCTGTCATTGATAGTTATTTAATGTAGGGAGAAACACAGACTTTATGAATTGACTCTATTTTACTACAAAAGGTCAAGTACTCAGAAGGTGTGATGTGATAGCTGAGATCTATATTAATATGATCAGATCTAAATCTACCTGCGTAGAACCTTAACGACGCACCAAAGTTAAGGAAATATCAAATTACATTTATGAAATTGCTGGGGCTAGACTCTTTGATCTTAAGGCGCAGTTCTGTGTGCGTAGTTGTTAAGTTTAGGGATGCTTCCCTATGTACTGAGGCGTTGATCGTAATTGGGGAACGCAGAATTTGTAATTTGTAACACAAAAGGATAAATAAGTAGACCTTGTATGGAGGCTATAATGTGCAAATAATAGGGGGCGATAAAGCAGTACATTGGCATATTTGTGTGGGTGTTTATAGTGGGAGGTTAATTCAGTTGGTTTATTGTGCTTTAAGTTAGCCTGTACATATTGTTGGCTGCATACAGGCTTACGATATGAAGCTGAAATTAGCCATACATCATGAGTCATGTCAATATTTCTATTCCTAATGGTTACATCCTGAACGATGAAGCTAAAATAATCACTGGGTTACAGTTGGTAAAGTGCCTTCAGTAATTATTTAAAGGTGGCAAAATATGATCACACATTGAGCAAGTTTCAACTAACTATACGAGTGACCACATTGGACATGTATGTGTGACCCAAAACAGATACCATGTTATTTTCCCTTTGAACATAGACTGCAGTGTTACAGGGTTCAAATTTAGTAGTGGCCGGCCCTGGTGCCAATGGCCATAGTCAGGCAGCCAGCTTGATTTTGGTTAGCTGAACGAGGTACCAGTAGTAAAGTATTGGAATATATGGGGAGGAATCCCACATTTACTAAACCCAACGTCTGGCAGTGCATCTCTGCTGCATAAGGTCCCTACAGCCGGGGGCGTCCAAAATGAGTGCCCATTTTACAAAAAATTCTATTTTGAATAAAAATAGCAGAATTCATTTTCTAAACACACTAACTTTGATGTCAAAATAAAGAGTATTAAATTGTCTTAATGCTTGTGTCATTTTGAAATCATACTGAAATCGAAAACAGTGAGAGTTTTAACGAAGAAATTATTGAAGAAATGTTTTTTTCTCACTTTTTTACGAAAATATTTTTTTTCCCTTTTTTCAATAATTTTTAATAAATAGTTGTATAAAACATTGATGTTTGTAACTTTTCTAAAAACTACCTACGTGCATGTGAATGATGCTGTAAAAAGAAGGGAGTTATATCTTATTCCGATAAAGAATTATGATAGATAAAGTCAGGAACGCAATAAGACAAAATTCAACAATTTGCCCCGTGACTGAAATAACACAATTACCCGCACGTGTATTATGAAAAAGCTGATTGTATGTGATGGCTGTGAGTAGGCAAACAAAAGTGCCAAATGCGGAACATTACGTACAAGTTTTCGATACTTGTTTGTCTGCTAAAAGCTATCGCATGTTATTCGCCTTTTCTAATACACGTACAGGGTATGGGATTCTTCTTCGATATGGGGCAAATTGTGATTTTTGTCTATATTGGCGTTCCTGACTTTAGCTCATCATAATTATTCTTTATCGGAAAGATTATAACTCCCTTCTTTTTACAGCATCATTCACATGCACGTAGGTAGTTTTTAGAAAAGTTACAAACATCAATGTTTTATACAACTATTTATTAAATTATTAATTTATTATTATTTTCGTAAAAAAGTGAGAAAAAACATTTCTTCATTAAACTCTCACTGTTTTTCGATTTCAGTATGATTTTCAAAATGACACAAGCGTTAAGACAATTTAATCTCTTTATTTTGTCATCAAGTTAGTGTGTTTAGAAAATGAATTCTGCTATTTTTAATCAAAATAGAATTTTTTGTAAAATGGGCACTCATTTTGGACGCCCCCGGCTGTAGGGACCTTATGCAGCAGAGATGCACTGCCAGACGTTGGGTTAGTAATGTGGGATTCCTCCCATATATTCCAATACTTTACTACTGGTACCTCGTTCAGCTAACCAAAATCCTGTTATCTGCCTGACTACCACCTGAAACTTTTCCAGGCCACATGAATAAGCCAAAAACTCTATTCAACCATGTGGATTGCATGCACAAATGGGGCCAATGGCCACCCAAAGAAAAATTAAGCATGAGCAGCTGGTGTTATTCTAAGTGTATCGGGGTACAGTTTTTGTTAAATGGCTATATTCAGTTATAAATATCTCTGATATGATAATATTTAGGAGAACTGTAACATTTTTGGCTGAGTCATTCTTCTGAACATTTACTATACCACACAATTATGAAAATAAACAATTATTAAATCATGCCTCCATGAAGTTACTCAATCCCTTTAACCAGTGGCGCATCCCACGATTTGGAAATGGTGGGGTGGGGTCCTAATTTTTCTGATTTAGCATAACAAAGTCAATGGGTGGTTTACAAATTTATGGGGGGGGGGGGGGTGAACCTCCCCTGCGCCCCAGCCTGTATTCGCTACTGCTTTAACATTACATGTACTTCATAAATGCAATCGTTTTGAAGTGAAATAAACTGAAGATGATTTGGAGTAACTTTCATAACCTGGATGATTGTCCTGAATATTCTCGCTTGATAGAGTAGTTAATGGGTGTGCAATGATATGCAACAGCAGGGAGGGACATGCTACATTGGCTCTTTGCTTCCTGTCAGCTCAATTAACTTCTTCGTCTTGCCAAGGAGCCTAGCACCCCACTGTCCTAACATTTGGACAGGTCACTGAATCACAACCTACATGTACACTCAAACTTGCCCAAGTCGAACTTGTACGAGTTTAATAATTGCCTGAATCAAACATCTTTTCAAGTCATCTTCAATTGTTTTTAACCATTGATATGTCAGTTCGTTTACAAGTCGAAGCTAATTCTTCAGTCCCAACATACATGTGCTACATTGGCTATATGCTTCTATCAGTTCAATTACCTTCCTTCATGTTCCCAAGGAGCTTGACGATAGCACCCCACTGTCCTAACATTTGGACAGGTCACTGAATCACAACCCAAATGTACCTCATAGGCAGTGACAAAATTAAATTGGTTTCCTAAAATCTTGATAAAGACCTTTTTATTCATTATATGATTAAAAAACGAACTACTTATTTTGATCAGTTCTGTGAAAATGCTGCAATAGTTTTCCACTTAGGATCAATATTTTCATATTTCTCAGACTTTAATTTGATAGCACCCCACTGTCCTAGCATTTGGACAGGTAACTGAATCACAACCTACATGTACCTCTGAGACAGTCACAAAATTAGATGGTGGATCAGGGTGATTGGTCTCCTAAAATCTTGAAAAATCCCTGTAGATTTTTAAAAAAGAACCACTGTAGAATAAGTGTTCAGTGTTAATGCACTCAGGATCTTAAAAAGAAGAAAAATTTACTCTTCCAGCTAATGCTGTATTCATGAATGCAAACCTTCAGGTCAGACGGGAATCGCCAGACAAGAATGAAGATTTTGAAGCTAATTTTATAATTACCTGCCGAGGTATTGATGACTAAATAATTCCTGGGTAAAAAAAGCATACCTGGTTATGCTTAAGCTAACGCTGCAGTCTCTGAAGGGAAAGTAATCTAATAGTTAAAGTCACTTGCACGTTGTTACTTAATTGTGTAACATTATAATGATGCTCAGGAAAGGAAATTCCCAGGGTTTCAGCTTGACACAGAATTACATTCACTGACAGCATGTAGGGCCCACAGCTCAGATATTTGCAAGCCTCCACAATGTTACAAATTCCCTTTAATGTAGCCCTCACTAACAAAATTTGATGATTCCACTGAGGGTCAATATTTTGATATTTCTTGGACTTGGCGATATGATGACATGATCATAAATGATGAATTAGAATGGCCAGCAACAGTAAATTTCTATTTTTGGGTAATTGGGAGGATGGGCAGTGACACTGATTGATGACAAATTATGAAAAACTAATTTCCTCACTAATTCTCCTTAGAAAATATGGATGTGCAACGTAATCTCTCATTATATGTCATAATTTTTTTTTACCCGACACAATATTTATGGGTAAAAGGTTATGCCTCTCTTGCGAAATGAATTATGTTTTGATGTAGAATGGGGCATTATTATTGGGCAGCTGAATCAATCATGGTCTGTTAAAAAAAAAAGAAAAAGATTTGATAAGATTTGGTAATGCCATTTACAGCTATCTGCCAGAAGTAGGTTGGTTTATGTGAAGTCACTACTGAGGAGTTCTGTTTATGGCATGTTGAATCTATTTGATTTTGATCGGCTTGTTCATGGATGACCAATCTCTTATTTATGAACTTTAAAGGCTTATTATAGATTATTATTGATAAATTTCATATAAAGTACAAGTGGATATACCACACTACACCTTACAATTCAACACCACACCCACCATACCACACCACACCACACCACACCACACCACACCACTCAAAAACACACTCCACCACCACACCACACCACTCCATGCCTCACCCCATCACACACACCACATCACACCACACCACACCACACCACACCACCACACACACTCAAAAACACACTCCACCACCACACCACACCACTCCATGCCTCACCCCATCACACCACACCACATTCACACCACACTACACCACACCACACCACACCACACACTCAAAAACACACTCCACCACCACACCACACCACTCCATGCCTCACCCCATCACACCACACCACATCACACCACACCACCACCACACCACACCACACCACACCACACCACACCACCCCACCCCACTCATCCACCCACCCTACCTTACACCACATCACACACCATACAAATACACCCCCACCACACCACACATCACCACACCTCACATCACCACACCACACCACACCACACCACACCCCACCATACCTCACCACACCACACTACACCCCACCATACCTCACCACCCCACACCTACACACAACCCACCACACCTCACAACACCTCACCACACCTCACCACATTCACCATACCCTATCACACGTCATCGCACATCACCACACTATACCATACCACACTATACGATACCATACTACACCATGCCAACCACACCTCACCACACCTCACTATGCCCAATCACACTTTACACCACTCCATACCACACCATACTGCACAACATCATTTAGCACATGACAATTTTTAATACACACACACACACCACACACACACACACACACACACACACACACACACACACAACACCATACCATACCACACCACGCCACAGCACACTTCACTTCACCTTTTGTAATTGAAATGTTATCTCCATGTTGGGATAACTGTACTATAGCTTTTTTGGAAAGTGATTTTATGTAACCTTTTCTTTTTCGTACAGGGGGTGGTTGTATGTAACGTGACTTACAATGCTCCACCTGGATCCGAGCCTCCTCCATCTGGTGGTAAGAGTGGAGGAGGAGGAGGAGGAGCTAGTGCTGGAGCTGTTCAGGAAGAAGGAGAAGAAGGTAATGTAACCTCTTCATATTAAATCTCTTTGTAGTTGTTTGACTTACAATGCTCCACATGAATCCTAACCCCCTCCATCTGGTGGTAAGAGTGGAGGAGGAGGAGGAGCTTGTGCTGGAGCTGTTCAGGAAGAAGGAGATGGAGAAGGTAATTTAACCTCTTGATAATAACTCTCTTTGTGGTTGTATGTAATTTGACTTACAATGCTCCACCTGGATCCGAACCTCCTCCATCTGGTGGTAAGAGTGGAGGAGGAGGAGGAGCGAGTGCTGGAGCTGTTCAGGAAGAAGGAGATGGAGAAGGTAATTTAACCTCTTGATATTAACTCTTTCTGAGAAATTAGACAATGCTTAGTCACAGAGATTAAACTTGTGATTTGTACTATATTAATTGTTTTACGTCGACCTGTGCCTGGGAGGCGAAAGCGACCTGAATCACTGTGATCCCTGAGTCTCTTCTCCTGATATAACTGATTGGGGGTGTGCAGATGGACCACTACACCAGGTTCTCCTCTACTCTTGTAGGAATAGTGCAGTGGCTTCTTTTACATGCAACAGTGGTGACTCGCCTCTACATGGGGCCTCAATTAACCATCCTGTCCAAGGGACAGAGTATCTGCCACTGTAGCTTGCATCTATGAAGCAGGAGAGGGGCAAGTTAACACACAATGCAGGCTTCAGACATCCACTCGGGTTGGACTTGAACCAAGGGGCAGACATTTCACCAAAAGAGCCATCCCTCTTATTTTATCAATGATGTAGGGTTATGGTTTGGATTTGTGTGTTGGTTTGAGGCTTGGTTTAATATAAAAGAATTTGTGTATTGGTTGTAAGAAGCTTGTTAGTGTGTTAGCTGTATGTTTTGCAGACATTTTTTTTTGTGTGGAGAATTGCTGCTGTTAAACATTTTTGTGATCTGGAAGCCAGTACAAAAGTGAAATAACAACAGTACCTAAACTGCTTTACTTTTTAAATAAACAGTGTTGGGTCAACTATTTCTCCACATGAAAGCATCTACATGTAAGTTGAATTCAATATCCTTGATCTATTCCATTATTCTAGGAGATGAAGAGGGTGGTGATATGGGAGGTGGAGGCGATGGTGGTGGTGATGAGGACGGTGATGATGGTGATGATGATGGACCACCAGGAGGAGGAGGCGGAGGTGGAGGTGGCATTGGAGGCCTCAAGTAAGTTCCTTCTCTTTGCTTAAGAAAGGTTCTAACTTAGCACAGCAAATGGTTACTTTTATTTATTGGATAAAGTTCCTCTTAAGCTTCATCTAGTATACAAGATACAAGATACAAGATATTTATTAGGTCTTTGTAAACATAGTTACATAGAAATTTGGATTCCACTGATATTGCAACAATAATAAGAAAAATATATAAGAGAGTAGGAAATGAGGAAAACAAATGTTTGTGCTTTCAAGCATAACTGCACTTTTGTTTTTGTTTTTGTTTTCTCTATATACTGTAAACGTTATTTTCTTGTGATTGAAAGATAATGGTGAGTTTTTTAATTTAAATTACTATATTACGTTCAGTACAATATGAGAAAAATTTATGTATGCGCACAATTTAACTTGTTCAAAATGTGCATAAAAAAGCAAACTCATGTTGTATGTTTTTAAATTTTTGCCTGCTGATCTTCACATTAAATTTGTGAAAATTAATTTCTGCAGATTTTTATGAATTTAAAGTAATGTAGATGACATGACACAATTTGCATCTCGTTTCACGCTGCCACTTTGAATTGTAAATTGTGGACACACTTCATTGCATTGTGATGAACAACCATTAGACATTCTCTCCATTAACTTCATGTGTAAATAATTAAACTGCAGCACAAGTATCTGTTTGATGGTGTATTATGTAATAATGGTGTCATCTTTATTTGGCTCGTAACAATAGAAAATAAAGACAACTAAAGTCCAAGCGGGTTTGGGTTCATCTTGACTTGTTTATCTCTAGTCTCCAGTCATTTGTGTACATGCAGAATTGACAACTCGATAGGCCTACAGTAATTTTCATTTTTGACATGATACACAATTTCAACATGAATACTAGTTTGTATTTTTAGCTTATTACATAGTGATATTAAGAAGAATAATAATAGATAATATTTATATGGAGTGCTCGATGCAATGTTTCTTATTGTTAACTAATTATTATCCAGCTTAGCTAGGCTGTCCAAAGAGAGCCCGTGAAGCATTCAAGGAATTTCTTCCCACCAGCCCCCATTTATCTCTCTTGGGTTGAGTGTGGCAAAGTTTTAGTGTCTTGGCAAATAATGTTTCTCACACAGACCTTCATAACAACCAGCTTGTTAAATCTTTATAAAGAATGATATTGATGCTTTTCTAATCCCATCAAATTCCAGGCGCAAGAAGAAGAGCCGCTCCAAGCTATCTAAGAAGCCTCAAGACTTCCAGGTTCGTATCAAGGTATGGGAAGCTCGTCAGCTAGCTGGAGGTAACATCCATCCCGTATGTAAGGTGACCGTCTCTAATCAGACCAAGATGACCAGGGTTAAGAAGTCTACCAACAGGCCATATTATGATGAGGTGAGATACATTTGTGTCTTCTTTGAAATGATTGGCCCGTATTCTCAAAAGCCGCGTAACTTTAAGCCCAGCTTAAATCTGTGGTGTAACTATGGTCTGCGAAAAGGGAATCAATCTGTCTATGTTGCATGTTTCTATCACCTTCACTGAATTCTAGAATCGTGTTTTAATTGTAAGGGAAACTTTTGTACTTATCATTCCCCAGCATTTTTTAAAAGTTTCACTACCAAAATTTTTGATGAATCGAACATGTACTTTTCCGGATTGATTCCCATTTAGCAAGCCATAGTTAAACCACAGATTTAAACTAGGCTTAAAGTTTGGCAGCTTTTGAGAATACGGGCCCTTAAGTTTTTATTGTGATAGTTTCTTATGAAAGTATCTCTTATTGGGTCTATGACATATGCTCTGGCGACAGTTGTGTCGCGGTCGGTCCCTAATACTAACCATATGCATAACTTCACTCCTGGACTAAGCCTAACCCTAAACCCTAAAACTACCATGAAACCCTCTAGCAACCCTAATGTTGGTAAATTGATGATTGTTTTTATTGTGGTACATGTAGTTTCTAATTAAAGTATTAGGTCAGTTTTGTGTTCTGTTATTCCAGCCGGACTTTTTAAATGTTTGCTTATAAATACTAATAACCCAGTTATGATACTAGACAATCTTGAGGCTGATAAATAACAAACAAAATCAACCAGGGGGGGGGGGGAATGTACTATTTAAAATCTTAAATAATTTTTCAGATAGTTTTAATTAATGTACATATTTCTTCTAAAATTAAGGTTTAATTGCGAAAACAGATAATTTAGTTAGTAAGAGAGAAAAGAGGAGGCAAGCAAAATAATTACAATACTGCTTCGTGATATCTGACTAGATAGGTTGATGATCGACCAATGATATTCCTGAGGATTAGATTAAAAAGTTTCATTGTCGTCCCCTTTCAATGCACACTGGTCCTTATAAGATTTAAAAGCTTATTTTTTTAATTTGATCTGTCATCCTTGACCTTGCCCAAATACCCTGGGGTTATATAAAACTTTAATTAAACCTCGGGACATAATTCTTGACCAATAAGATATGTTGGTGCAATAGACTGGCACATTGAAATTGTTGGGAACAAAATATGGCACAATTGCTATGTATGTCAATGTATCTAACAATTTTATATTATTATAAAACCATAATATTTAAGTTCAGTTTCTTTTTTTTTTTACTACCTTGAGATTTTTAATATGAGATCATGCATTTGTGTGATAAAACCCTGACTTGAACAATTTTGCCATTAGCATTCCCATCAAGAATTGACTTGGTCACGCATGATGGGTTATACTGACCAGCGTTATTTCAGAGGAACAGATTAGGCATATATTAGCTGTCATCCTGTACCTTTGCAGGATGATTTCAAATGAGATTTAAGAGCTTTCTCAGAATTAAATCCTTCATCCATGACCTTACGTAGCCAATACTCATAGATACAAAATTTTAATTAAAACTCTGGACATAATTATTGACCATTGAAACACCATAGTGCAAGGAAAGGGCAAGGAAATTGTATCTATTTAAGTTCTTTCTTGGAATTAATTCAGCGAATTCCTTCATGCGTGACCCTCTATGACTTTAAGAAATTTAGGACAAATTGCTTGACTGATCTTTGGAGCTCTTGTGGGATGAGTTCATATCTTTTGTGACCTTGCTGACCTAGATAACATCAATTAAACTTTCTCATTTATTTCGACCATGATATGTGGGGACACGCTGACATAATTTCTGCTAGAGTTCCTTTACTGTATTTAGAGGGTTGTGGCGTGACATGTCCAATTTTCTGGACCCAAATGGTGGGTCACAAAATGCATTGGTGCATTGAACCTGAATAGAATGTTGCATAATATTGGACACATCATGGCGTTCAACTCACGAGTTGGCCCTACTCTGTCTCTAAAGGGACTCTAATGCTGCAGTCACACAGACACTTGCGTATAGTTACGTCTGTTTGCATCCAAAAATTATTTTCTTTTCTGCGGATCCCCACGGATGCCTTCCCATCGTAGTCAGCAGTGGAAATAGTGATAATTTCGTTCATCCAATAAGAAAAAAGAAATACATAATAAATGATAGAATAGAAGATGAAATAAGATTAAAACAACAAAGACGTCACTAAACGTAAGTGTCTGTGTGACTGCAGCATAAGTTCAGACTCATCTTTCAAAACATGTACAAATACATACGATTGTTTGTGACCCAGTGGCTTAAAATCACCAATAAGTCGCGGAAGGATCAGCGGGAAATGGCTGGAGAAGCCGGATCTCTGCATCTATAGGAAAACATTGATAGCTTTTAAAATATTTAACTTGGAATACTTCCATAAACCACAAGTGTTTGGTATCATTAGATAGCTTGGAATATCTAGTTTCAGAAAATACTTAGAAGCGAAAATTGAATTCTAGCAATGTGCAAGGTATTGTTGGTTTTGAGCCGACAGGTCACATACATGAACATATATGTAGCTTTAAATGAGAAATACTGACAGCTGTCATAAAATGGTAAGATGAGAATACTGTTATGCTTTAATAAATCCACTGTGTGTGACTTGTCTGATGGTTCATGAGTTTTAATATTAAAATGATTTATGAGGTTTGGGTAACTCTAATATGGCATGCATCATCTGATTTATGACAAGAAATTAACAGCATTCTGTAAACTGAACCCAACCAATAATTTGATTAACCCAATGGGATTTACAATGTATCATTTAGAGATTAGAAAAGAAAATGAAATGCGTGAACAGTAATTCCTACAACATTTCAACAACTTCACTTCAATACCCCCCAAAATACAAACAAACAAACTTTTACCTGTACATGTGAAATTAATGAATTATCACATATGATTCAGTCACATCATATCTTAAATAGTATTTTATGACTCGACAAATACATGTACATCTAAAATTGATGCAATCATAAATAAAAAGTACAATAAAGTGATCTTGTATTGTTTTTATAGTGTTGCATTCTGTTTAGATTTTGCTTGTTTCCTTGCACTTTTATTTATAGGGCAAGTCCAAGCTATTTTGCGCGGTAACAAACGGGACATTCAGAGCCAAAAATAGGGCTTGTTTGAAAAATCTTAAATGAAATCTCAATCCTTTTGTATATTCCTGAAGGTACTAAGAATCTTCAACAAAAACATAAAAAATACTTGTAATAACTCAATTCATAATTAATTTATGATCATTTATTCGTCGGTAACAAACGGGACCGCAAAAAAATGGTGTTTTCAAATTTTGACTTTGTGCACATATAACTCTGAATTTAAAAAGTAGATCTAAATTTGCAGAGTCATATCCTCTTAAACATGTAATAAACATTGTAAGGACATATTTTAACGTTAATACAACTTCAAGTTTTCTGGCAAAGTTCAAGTTTTAAAAACTATGTCAGGTAACAAACGGGACAGTAACACACGGGACAATTATTCCCTGTAATATTTTTTATTAAACAATTGGTGTAGCCAAGGCGTAGCAACATCTTTTGTTAAAAAATCTCTCTGATAAAACAAAAGAAACATAATACAAAACACAAATGTTAGAAAAACTTATTTTGTTTCATTTCTAATGGTGGGAGGGTGAGTAATAAAAAATGTATGATTTTACATCAGCTCAGTAACTTTAGAGACTATTTCTGAGACCTGAATATTTTAAGTCTAAAAATATGGAAAGCTATGTGCTAGGTTCGTGATATTTTCATACCAGAGTTCTCCAAGAAAATATAAAAACAGAAAATACATACTTTTTGGTTGTACTCCTATGACAAACCTCTTTTTTTAAATGGTTGAAAATAGCATTTTAAATTCATTTTATAGTTTTTTTCATGAATATTAATCAGCCTTGTGACGTCATATGACCTTGAAATGACTTTTTGACCTCATTTGCATTAAGTTCATTTCATACCCTTTATGGTGATACATGACACATTATGTGTAACTTTACAAACCCACTGATACACTTGACACAAAAATGGTAAAAAAGTCGAAAAATCACCATCTCGGGAACAAATAGCGTGGACTTGCCCTATACTTTGTGTTTGAAAGTGAATCCTTGGTTTGATTATTTTGTAGGTGTTTTTCTACAACTTTCACATGAGCCCTGCTGAGCTGTTTGATGAGGTGGTCAACTTTCAGGTAAACCTTTTGATTATTTGAATGAGTTATTATTCAGGCAATTATCCTTTAAAGAATATTACTGTAACAATTGGAATCGCATACATGTATACATAGGAGAAAGGTCAAGTTCAAATTGATTTAGAATTTTCAGTTTCTGGTTTAGTGAAGTTTGGTTGACAACGTTTTTGTCTAATACACAATTGGTCTAATGGTGTTTGTTTTAAAATCATTTTTGCTGTTTTTTGGTCAATACCCTATCCATCTAACATAATTTGGTTTAGTGATCATTCAATTATATCTATAGGCATTACTTGTGATAAGATATAATGGAATTAAACCAAATGGCTTTTTAACTGAATGGTTACTTTGACTATTTAGTAGATGGGCAGTGTATATGTCCAATGGGATTCAATAGACCTTGATATTAACTCTTTGCATGCCATATTAATTTAGTAATGCAAAAAAGTCGATATTTCTTTTGATTTTCAAAATAATATTAATAAATCTTGAGTGATATGGACCCTTGAAATTAGTTTAATGACACAATATAAGCAGCATTGTCATTTTCAAATCTTCCAGCACCAAGTTGGAAGAGAAAATTAATCACTGTAATTTTAACTAGGTAAAATGTACAATTGTGCAATAATGCGAACATGTGAAGAGTTGGTATCAGACCAATTATTGGATATTGGACCAATGGGGTATCAGACGAAAAAACATTCAAATTGATGGGCGGTCGTTATGGACCAAATGTTGGAGGATGCATGACAGTGTAACAAGAGCAAGCAATGAAGTGGTAGGCACAAGGCGATTCTTCACTAGCTCATGCTTGACAAATAGTGTGTTATTTCTGATCCAATGTATTGGCCCGATCAGAGAATATCAGGCTTTTTCTCTCAAATAGCATGCTAAATAGGGCAAAATCTCAGCTTATTTCCAAAACAGGAAAGCTTGTTATAACATGTACATAGTCAACGAAAAAAAAAACCACCCATCTTTTTTGTGCTTGGTCAAATTATTGCATGCATGCAGCGTGCTATTTTACCAACTTGAATCAGTGCAGCACTGCCTAATGTAAGAAGAGCAAGCAATGAAGTGGCAGACACAGTTTGATATCGTTATCATACCAGCACCTCAGTTTCAGGTTTCCAGCTCCTTAATTGAGAAATACTGCCTGGGATTACCACCAAAGGTGTAATAAGTCGGGTTATTAAAATTAAAGAAAGCCCCCTTTTTTATTATAATGATCAGCATTTTATAGCAATATTATATTACAGTGATACAAGTGTTTGGGAAATACATCCTCCAAGAATATTATGACAGATTTTTGTTATCTACAATGCCAAGAATAAACCTTAACTTATAAATAGAAAAAGCAAAAACATTCCTAGCAAATTAATATTATGATTCAGTATATAAATCTGTTTATGACAGTGAATCAATAAAATCCATTCAAATTTGAACTACAAAAATAAATTAATAATACTATTTTTTTTTTCATGTTACAATTAGCAATGTCTTTGTTGCATTTGTCATTTTCATTCATTGTCAAATGTATTGTCAGATGTACAAATTTGTCAATGTAGAAGTGAAGAATTATCATTATTGGCAATTTGAGGAATAAAATAGTTTAATTGGACCTTTAAAATATTCTCCATGGCTAAGGGTTTAAACAAAGACATCCATCTACCTGAGGAGAACATATTAAAAGTCTTGTAGGCCTACAGAAGATGCTAATATCCTGCTGGGATTCTTTGAGATGAAACATTTTAATTCTGTGATGTTTGTCACAGTAGAATGACCAGTCTAATTTGAAGCTTTGCATGTGGTCCTCTATTGGGTCAAAACCATATGAAACTATACTTCATACACCCTGCCAAACCTTTCCAAACTTACTTTTATCATGCTATGCACAGTAATGGGTCAGATGCATAAAAAATAGCAATTGCTTTTTCTAGGCTTTAGCTTGATTCCGTATGCATAAAAATGAGCAATTGCTTACAAGCAAAAGCTTTTGCTAGTAAGCTCAAGCAATTGCTAACTGCCTGCTAGCACTTGCTTGACGATTTAGCAACTGCTAAAAAGTGTATGCATAAAGCAAACATTTTGCTAGTGCGCTTAGGCATTTGCTCGTGTTTTGTCAAGCTCCTTCATAGCAGCTTGAGCGTTTGCTTATTCAAGACATTCACGGTTAATCATCATGTTTATGCATGTGAGAGAAAAATCTAAGGTGCACAGGAACAAAATTAATCGAGAAGAAATAACTCCAGAGATCTATCAGAATTTTTTTTCGTTTCGATAAAAAGAATGTGGAATGAATGGCTTACAGATTCTTACAAGAACACGATGAAACAGGGGAAGGATGCATTACACCGGTGCTCCATTACCTGGCGGACCCAGGGTTCCAAGCATCAGTGGGGGGAGTGTTGGGGATAAGCCAGGCTACTGTTTCTCGACATATCTAAGGAATATATTTATGTAATTAGTCAATCAAAACACAGAGGAAACCATAGTTCTGTGAGATAGAACACCGGAATTAGAAGCAAAGTTTTCCTGAATTCAGAAATTTCCTGAAAAGCAGTGTCTCTGTGTATTTCACAATCTTTTTGAACGGTTAACATGGTTAATCAAACCAATAATTGGTAACTTTATTTTTATTTTTTTATAACTTTATGAAGAATATGCAAAAAAGTGAATTTGTCTATTTTTTCAGTATCTCTTCCCAAATCATCTCACCTTCCTTTGCATACGAGTCTCGCCTTTGTTTTGTGAGTCGTGTTCGCATCAGCGTGACGTCGCTATTGTTGAATCCGCTAGCAATTGCTCGCTTAAGGCAAACAAAGGGTTTGAGCACTAGCAAAAGGTTATGCATACGAAATTTAGCAATGGCTTTGGCTTGATCTTTCGCTTGGCTTGCAATTGCTTTTGCTTGAAGCAATTGCTTTCAAGCAATTGCTACTTTTTATGCATCTGACCCATTGACCTGGGCCCCATAGCATAAAATGTAAGATTAATGTTAACTTTGCCAGCAATGATAACTTGTGAAGAATCCTGGACTTTGATTGGCTGTTGAGCAGTGTTACCATGGTAGTTAGCATTAATTGCCGAGTTACCATTATTGGTAAGCTTTATGCAATGGGGCTTAGGTCACAACTTTTTACACTTCTTTGATTCCTGTCTGTATGGGATACAGGAAGGTGCACATTTTTTTATAGATAGGAAGGATAATGATAGAAATTATACTAAATGAGCATTAGGCCAATGACCATTTGCAACACAAAACTGTACACTCTACTTTAAATTTGGAATTCACAGTCTCTCCTAATTGGATAAGAAAGTTCACTGTCCATGCTAGTCAAGGTTGCAATGAGGTGATAGGAAATGATCGACAGAGGGAAAGTAGTTTATCCTTGGGAAGTACAGTGATAGAAATTATACTACATGTATGTTAATGGACATTAGACCAAGTGGGAAAAGGAAAAAATGGCTATTAGCCTAAACTATCCTTAGACCATACTTTTCCAAAAACAATAAGATACTCTAACTAAGCTTATATTTTCTCATACAGATATTTTCGTGATTTTGGACTTAGTGAGGAAATTCATGAGAGTCTAATTTTATGAATTTTGTCACTACTATAATAACCTTATATTTCAAAAGTGGAAATTTTCACGAGGATAGACCCGTGTAATTCGTGAAAAATAAAACCCTCATGAAAATGTAAGCTTATTTAGTTCCATACTAGGAAAGGTTGTAATGAGGCAGTGGGTTATGATTGACAGGAAAACAGTGGTTAATGCTCAGGAAGTGGAATGATCCAGCACATATCGGTTGATACCTCCGTTACCTTGTTGGCATACATTGGTAGGATCCTGAAATGAGGTGTCCTACATGTAGCTCTATATTTGGGATTGTTATTAACCCTTTCGCACCGAAACCACCCCAAACCAAACTGCCTTGTGAAAATCTAAGCTAATACAGTAGTAGTCAGGAGTACAATGATCCAGCACATATCATTTGATACCTCCGTTACCTTGTTAGCATACTTTGTGGTAGGATCCTGAATTGAGGTGTCCTTGCTCTATATTTGGGATTGTAATTAACCCTCCTGGCACCAGAGCATATAATGCTGTTGAATGCATGTAAGATTATGATACAGTTGACAATGATTGGGTTAAGAATCTAGGATGGTGATTTTTGAATCCCAATTTTCCAAATCCTAAATCTAGAGTTCAGTTTTATTGTCTGTATTATTTGGCATATTGGGATTAAGTAAATGCCTTCCAAATATTGTTATTAACCTATTGGAAATGAGCTGATTTTGTTATAACACACATTTCCAATAAACTATATACTGGCTCAGGCCTCAACAGGTTGACTACCTTTGCATGCTATACATGATTACGGTGATGAGGTTTACGGTTCACCATGTGGTTAGTCCTAAAAAGGACTGTTGAGAAAGTGGAAGAGGAAATGAAGAGTTACAGAAAGTAGAAAATTGATAGGCGAGATAGATGGTAGAGAGTAGAATTAGAGGTAATATTTCGTGATTTAGTCCTGAAAAGGACTGTAAACCAGTTGAGAAGACGAGATGCGAGGAAGGCTAGAGTAGTAGTAGAGAGTGCTCGACGTTTCGGACAGGTTGACTGTCCGTCTTCAGGAGTGAAGAGTGGAAGAAGATGCGCGGGATGTATAGCTGATGTGCGGACGTGGGAGTAACATCGACGCCGGACGGTCGGCGTGGGTGGCACTCTATTGTTGTAGCTGCGTGGGTGGCTGGTTGGCGGGAAAGTCGGGTGTCGAATGCGGACGTTGATGAAATCAAGGCCGGTGTGGCTGGCGTATAGGCGGTGTCCTATTGTTTTAGTCATTTAACCCATTACCCATTCCTGTATTTTAACCCGTTGGGGACTGAGCCCGAATATATTCGGGCTGAGGTCTATGAGAAATGTGTGTTATAGCCAAATCAGCTCGTCTCCAACAGGTTAATGTATGATAATGGTCCTTAACCTCGTATGTAAGACCATATTATCTATAATATCTGTACAAACCTTCTTCCATTATAGGTATTCAACTCCCGTCAGCTCCGTAGCGATGCCCTGATCGGCGACTTCAAACTCGATGTCGGCTCCATCTATGAAGAGGAGGATCATAATATCGCCAACAAATGGCTGCTCTTATCCAATGCTGACGACGCCAATGCAGGAGCCAAGGGATATCTCTTGGTTAGCATGGGTGTACTAGGATCTGGTGATGAAGCACCTGTAAGTTGATTTATTAATAATAATAATCATGATGATGATGGTGATGACAATGATGATGACGATGATGATGATGACAATGATGATGATGATGATGATGACAATAATAATAAAGCATAGATCCAAATATCTAGTAAAACTATTCCAAGGCGAATTGTACCAATCAACAATATTTCGTCACTCGGCTGATAGACCTTGTATCTCAATGTTAAATGTTCATGATAGCACAAACACTTACAACCAATACAAAAGTTTAAGATATGATGGAAAGAGAACTTAGAACAAAGAGCAACCTCTCATTTGGGTTTAAAAAAAAAAACATATTCAGAAAGAATATTTTGTTATGATATAAATGATGTTTTTATTTGTGTTCTTGTACTTCAGGTCTTCAAGAAAGCTGATGAAGCCAACGACATTGAATCGTAAGTCAAGATTTATAGTATTGGGAATACCATTAGATTTTCTTGGTGCTTCGACTTAATACTACTACACGTAAATCCTTCCTATGTCATAAAGACATTGCATTACGTATGACAAAGCATAATTATGATAAAAATTTTTTACTTCTAACAAATAAGATTCATGAATGATCATCAAAGTGATCCCTTGTATAAAATTACAGTTGCCTAGTGGCAAAAATAAAAAAAAACTTAGAATAAGAATTAATATTTGATGTCAGCAAGCTTTTGATAGGCCCCTACATGTATATATATATTTTTTTAAAGTTTTAAATTTGGGTCTTACCCATGAAAGAGCACTGCTTACAATGATCTTGGAATAAAATACATGTTGTTACACTTATTCAGGTGTTAAAATCTAATTTTTGCAATATCTTGTTATTTTTAGGAACCTGTTGAGACCTGCTGGTATGTCACTCCGTAAAGGAATGTTCATTGTGAAGGCATACCATGCTGAAGATGTTCCACAGAGTAAGTCCAGGTTTTCACAAAAATGACCCAACTTCATGTAACCATGTAATATGAGCAAAGAGCAATCTTTAATTATATTTTAATCCTTTCTCGATATTAATATAAATTGGAATTTTGTTTATCAATATTTAAACAAGATTACTTGAAGCTTACTGTACAAGTATATGCTCAGGGCTCTCGCTTAACTTTTTTCTTTGGTTGCCGGCCGGGCAACCAATCAAGTTTTTCAGGTTGCCAAATGACAGTTTAGGTTGCCACAAGTTTTATGAATTTGATGGCCCGTACCGGCCACTAAAAAAAATTTTTTTTTAATGAAGGGCTCAATTAATTAATGTCTTTTTAAGGGACGGGGCTTAAAAAGAACCAGAAAGTGGCACTTTCTGGAAAAAAATGCAAGTGAAACTTTCAAGATTTCATTTTATTTATTGTTTGGAAGAATTAACTTTAGTCTAGATCTATTGTGTCGGGCATTGAAGTAAGAATGATTTGTAAAAAGTCCCTAACATTCAATATGAAATAAAGTTAATTGAACTATTTAATTTATAGGCCTAATATGTCCAAAAAGGGCCCAAAATGGCTTTTGATATCATACTGACGAAGAATAAAATTATTCAATTAGAAAGTATTATTATGCCTTGGGTGAACTGCTACAAAAAAAATAAATAAATATCTAACGTTAGGATCTATCTAACTTTTTAGATAGATTCTAATATTAGGCCTATAGGCCTACTGATCAACATTTATAGTTCCCTTGTTGTCATATGTATCCAAAAGTGTTTGAAGAATACCAGTTAAAAAAGGAAAGAGATGCTGAAAAATGGCAATGTGTTCATACTTATGATGCTATGTATACATGGACCCTAAGAAGAAAAAAAAAACGAAAGATTTGGAAAAAAAAAACGCAGAGTTCATAGAATGCAAAAAAAAAAGAAAAAAAAAAAAAAAAAAAAAAAAAACAAAAAAAAAAAAAGAAAAGTTTTCATTTGCTAGGGTCTAATTTTGACCATAATATATCTTCTATCATATAAAAAATAAGTTGAGATCAATTTATGATCATGCAATGACTTTGGTATTTCATAAATATAAGATAAGAAAACCCCTGTCAGGTTTGGAGAATTCAAACGAACAGTTGGTCACTGAGGCTTTGACAAGCCCTTCCTCCCCTAAGCTGTGGGAGGAATATGAGAGAGTAAGCCTATCAGCCTGGTGCAGTTTGTGCGTAGGATATCGATGTTTCAACGATTATTTCAGAAACTAAGAATGAATTGAGGCAAACAAAATATCACAAGGATTGTTTTTGATGCTTATTATTAGAAATAGTGACAACCAAGACCCACATTTAACCCTAGAAAAAATTGGAAAACTTCCAATCCTCGCAAGCAATTTTCATAGACTGACACATATTTGTATAGGTGGGACTGAACTAGCAAATACGGCGAAATATTAGTTTGAAAACGGAAATGAGATTCATTTGAGCCTTTTAAATGACTATGAATGTCATTTTATAGATTCTATGGCCCAAAACTTATAGAATATACGAACCAGATGGTAAATCCATGAAAAAGTGATATTTAAATGCTATTTACTTGGGTTAGTATTTCCTTTTTTTTTCTTTGGTTGCCAGCCCGGGAACCAAGCAACAGTCTTAGGTTGCCGACGGCAGTTTAGGTTGCCATTTTGCACCGGGCAACCGTAAATTTCGAGCCCTGTATTGCTGGATTTTTAAAACATAGTACCTATTTTTACATAAAAAGGTCTTTATAGCTATTTACTTCTGCATATATATTTTCATGAAAGAGACTTGGATCCCATTTTTTTTAATATGAAGCCGTATTTTGTAGTATTATTACATTAAAAGCGGGCAATGAATAGAAGTTTTAAAGTTAAAAGAGATTTTACACCCATTTGACTATCTTTTGTTAGTCTTTTGCTCCATTAACTGATTTCTTTACCAAATTGTCATTCAGTTGTGCCATGTAACTTTGATATATTGGTAATAAATATGAACAAATGCAAAAATTAATACAAACATGATTGTCTTCCTGCAGAGTGGTTAGAAATTTACTTTTTGATTTGTGTTTTGTCTGTTACCATAGTGGATCCTGCATTCTTTGAGGGTGTGAAGAAGTTCTTTGGTGCAGGCGATGGTGAAGTCAAGGAACTTGTAGACCCTTATCTCATTGTTGGATTTGCTGGAAAGAAGGTAACCTAAAATACTATTTTATTTTTCACGTAACAACTTGGTGTGTGGCTGCATAGGTTTTTTGTAGAGCATACAAGTATAATTATAAAGGGCATGCTACATGAATAATCATACTCATTTCTGCCACCCGCACAAGGACCTTGCGCAATTAAGATTTACTTGATTATAGTTTAATTTTGTTTTGTTTCTTTTATGACTTCAAAATTGGCTTGTATAAGCTGTATACGCGTACTGATAAGATGTGCACTGTTGGTACAGATGCGCACTAGAGTCACCACTTGCTAGCTCAGGGACGTTTTGCAATAATTTTCCCTCCATTTTCATTTACTGTAGAAAAAACAATGATTATTCTTCCCTACATTTGCATTTTCGCTAATTTACGAGGCATTGTACAACAGAAATAGCAAATAGTCATATTCTTGCAATGGTACGAGATTTCACATGCGGTGAGCTGCTCTATTCTGCTCGGCATTCTGTGAGATGCACTATTCAACGCCTTGTTGAATAGAGCATGTCATCATCTGGTGCGAAATCTCGTACCATCCCACTCGTGCCTATTTGCTCTTTCTATTATATACACATACTGATAATGCCATTGAACCCTCATATATTTAATTCGTTCTCCCTGATTTTAAGGACATTCACCCAACACACTTATTTACTCCTCATACAGATTCAGTCGTCTGTGAAGCAATGTGATCAGAATCCTCAGTGGAATGAAGAAATCCGTGTTCCAATCAGAGTAAGTCTGTCAGTCAGGATTTCCTGGAAGATTTCAATCATATTGGAACCATCTGCTTCTCAAAATAATGCTATATTTGATGTATTACCCATTTTTGAAAGACTTGAGCTCTTTATTGATATGAGCCAAAACAGCTGTCGAGTCGTTAGGTATGACGTCAAGTAACATGAAAGTGAAATTGGATACAAAGCCTAACATTTGATGCACATTGAGGTCATTATACCATGTAATAATATGACATCAGTAGTTTTATTATTAATTTCATATTGTGGTGGATACAGAGAGCTAATATTACCTCTGTTCTACCTGAGCTACATGAACCATGATAAATGCTTGTGCAGTTAATGTGTTACTTTGTAATATTGCATATAAAGTAGGGTGAAAGCAATAATACAAACTGTAAGTACTGCAATACATTAAATTCTTTCCCTCACTAATACATGCAACTTGATATTTATTTCTGTCTAGTTCCCATCCATGTGTGAACGACTCAAGCTTCAACTCCGAGACTGGTAGGTGGCCTGTACTTTTCTGGAGTG
>CALNVZ010003432.1:35395013-35446955 GCA_940671915.1 Paracentrotus lividus
GGTAATTAGGGAGAGGGCATTGTCTGAAGTACTACCTCACACTATACGCAAAGCATAATGTTTTTTATATGTAAGCATGATGTCAATTCGATTTTTAAAGCTTAGTAGGCCTAAGTCTTGACACTTTCTAAAAGAAAATCCAAACAAACAAAAAACAAAAACAAAACCCAGACAACTGAATGATTAAAGTTCATTAGACCACTAAGAGAGAGGGGATGGTTAGGGGTGGGTTACTTCATAATCTGATTTTTGATGACTTTGATTTAATATTTTTTTGATGAAAGAAATGAAATATTTTGTAATCTCTTTCTGTATGTGCCACATAAATTGACTTTGGTTGATCATACTGGTCCAAATCTCTACCTTTCTGTTTCTACCTTTTTCACAAGATCTTCATGTACTTCCTTATCCTATACCCCCATCCCACCTCTCTCTCTCTCTCTCTCTCTTTCTCTCTCTCTCTCCTCTCATAGCTGTCCATTCTTTCTTTGCTTACAAAATGTCCAAAGAATCACATCTCCAGAATCCTTCGCTACCATGATATAATGCGCATACAAAATTTAGATTATTGTAAGAAATTTAACAAGATTAAGATTAAAATTAAAATTTAGATTAGTCTACTACTGAACACAATGACATCAAAAAATCTTCAGTCGGGCCTATGCATGAAACGTCAGGTGAGTTTTTAGCATCGTTTTGAAAGTAGAAAGGGTGTTGGCCATTTGGATAGAAAAAGGTAACCTTTTTCACAAAAAAGGAGCTGCAGATGCAAATGCTCTATCCCTCAAATTTATTTTGGTACGTATATTAGCTGTATTCAAGACTCCTCCATTTAATTTTTTATCATTCTTCTTAGAAACCATTAAAAAATATTAAAATCTAAATATATTGTTCATGTATTTTGTTATACAGGGATCGACTGTCAAGTGATGACTACATTGGAACAGCTTTCCTGGATCTGTCTTCCATGTCCAGCCCAGGAGAAGAAGGTTTGTCTATTATCAGTTGTATCATATGTCTACCTTAAATATCAGTCACATCTGTGAGGCTGACCCAAAACTGATTTCGGACTTGCATTTAGTAATGTACTGTAAATAATGTAAATATAATAATGTAAGTAATGTAAATTGTTGTTCGGTTTGGTGTCTGCATTGCCGGTGTGACTGAGCATTTGTATCATCTTTTTACTGTCATTTTTAAATATTTATTAATATTTACAACTTATGTCCATGCTGTATTTGCTGTGCTTAACCATCTTCATTTCTTTTCCTCATTGCTTGAAGAGTTTCAGGCTAATGTATTCTCAAGTATTTTTTTATATCTGTTCTCATTTAGTTCTAGCAATTAGTAGTTGATTTCTCCATATTTTGTTTAACTTTGATTATTAGTATAATGCGATTATTTTTGTATTGCTATATCATCAGTGTACTCTCATGCATTGCTCTTTGTGTATCAGTTTCCATGTCAAACTTTTATTATATTGAAAGCTTGGTCTTTTCTTTATTGACTGCCAAGATCCAGGACAAATGTAAACTCACGCATATTTGTATGCAGAGTTAAATTCTTATATGTTCATAAATGACAATGTTATGTATAGATTTCATCCCCAAAATATTTAAGTCGGTGTAATATCTCACTGTATCCATACTAACAATCTATCTTATATTTCCTTTTTTTATAAACCTAACCCCCTATTAATTAACCCTTTTATGGTTCATTGAAAACCATGTGACCCACCATGCACTGTCATGTGACCCACCATGCCTCAATCATGTGACCGATCGCATGACCAGTGTTGTTTGGAGGTAATGCCATTGAAGAAGAGGAGTTGGAAGGGCAGATCAATGATGATTGCGGATCAGTGATAGGAGGGGGAGGAGGCGGGTCAGAATTGATAACCTTAACAGCCGAAGGAGATGGTATGGGGGTGTCACCTTTTAAAATCTTTATTGAGCCCTAATAGAAACCCTCCCGAAATACTGGATTATTGCCACCTCTTCTAAAACAATAGTATAGGGTAGATGAAAGGAATTGATAACTGCATATGGAGATGGTATGGGAGAATATGGTGTCATCTGTTATAATGTTTCCCGAGCTCTGGAAGAACCCAATACTTGCCCCTCCAAAACTTATGTATCATTGCCACCTCTTTAACAAATTTAGAATAGGGTAGAGGGATGGAATTGACGACTTTAACTGCAGATGAAGATGGAATGGGAAATATAGAACCACCTTTTACAATCTTTACCTAGTTTCAAAATAACCCAATAATTACCCCTCCCAAAATTGTAGATTGCTGCCACTTCTTGGAAAATTTAGAACAGGGTGGAGGGATTGAATTGATAACTTTAACTGCAGGTGGAGATGTTATGGGAGAATTTGGTGTTGTCTTTTAAAATCTTTACAGAGCTCCGAAAGCACCCAATACTTGCCCCCCTTCCCAAACTTGCGGATTATTGCCACCTATGGGGAAAATTTAGAATGGGGTAGAGGGATGGAATTGACAATTTGCTGATGGAGATGATATGGGAGAATATGGTGTCACCTTTTAAAACTTGTGGATTGCTGCCAGCTCTTTGAAGAAAAAATGATTCCAGCTGAAAATTTTGAGTAGAATTTAGAGACTTCACCTCAGAAGGAGATTGTATTGGAGATATTTACATGTATCATGTCACCTTTTAAATCTGCTTTTTTCTGAGCTAAAATAGGAACCCAAAACTCAACCCTCCCCACCCACGGTTTACACATAAAGGTACACGTTCACCTATGCCAAACATCATTTTCTGTCAAAACTAAATTTGAAAGTTTACCTTAGTAAATTACTTTAATCCTCCAATTAATGAAAGCGGTTGTTATTTTATTTTCTATATTTTGGTGGTGGTTTAGAAGGTGAAGGAAATGTCCATATAATGTCCATATATTTGTACACATGGTTATTATACTCAAAAGCATGAGCCTTTTATAGTGAATATGATTTTCCAATTGAGGTATTTGTACATGTAGGTCAGCAGATGAAATGATTTAATTTGACTTTATTTTTACATACCCTTGTCTGCTTGTAATTATTATTTGATCAATCCAATTGCTACTTCCTCTTGCAAAGAGCAACCCAAAGCAGATTTGATAGCATGCTAAAAATAGCATTTGAAATTTGACCAATGTGGTAAAATGAGGCTCAGACATTAATGTTGGTATGTTGCTTTTGTAATAGATTTATTGCAAAGAAAATGAAAAAAATAAAACAAATTGGGAGCCAACCTGATTGTGTTGACAAATCAGTGTTTCTTTATGAAGAGGAAAACTGATTGAACCTAGACATACCGGTACATATTTTGTAGACTTTTTTTAGAATTGATGTTAGAAAATGGGTTGACTTTTTGGAAATTGATTGCAGGAAGCTAAAAGTTGATGGTCAATTAAGAAAATTTACATGGAGTAGATTTCATGCTGTGTTGAAAGATGGTGGTAGATTTCCAAATTGTTTTGAAGTAAATTTCAGCATGGTTGATAGATATTTTAATTGCTGAAAGTCGATTACAGGAAGCTTGAAGAAACTAATCAATGAAGAAAATTAATTTGTAGTAGATTTCATACTTTGTTGAAAGGGACATGTAGATTTCCTAATTGGTTTAGAGTAGATTTCAAGATGCCTGTGAGGTAAATGGTGAAATGAACATGACATTCCCCTCCCTACCATCCTGTAATATACACCCTTGGGATGCTATGCACCTGTTATTCAAATTACTAGTCAGATCCATTGACACCTGTTGCTTAAAAAGTATCTATTTCTGTACAGATGTATTTTTTATTTTTATTTCTACCAAACACCTGCATGCCTGAAACCAGCTTAGCTGTCATTTAAATCATGGAACCCACTATCATGTTTGCATGCTAAATTTACACATAGAAATACTGTGTGGGTCATTATTTTTGTTACAGTTTATGTAACTTTATGTTAATACTGTTTTCTAATTGACATAAACATGTATCTAGATTGAACATGGAGTGGAATTTAACTTTAAAATACTTGACCTTTAGCACTTGTTTAACTATTAATTTTATGCTTAATAATTGAGACCTCATGTATAAATGTGACATAATATTCTAGATATTTTTTGGTTTTTCTCATTCTTATAATGTAACGTCCTTATGCTATTAGTGAAATCCCTTTGTTCACACACTTTTTTTTGACAGACTTTATGTCCAAATATGTCTACTGACTTTGCTTGTGTTTTTTTTTTTTCTCTCACTCATCCACTATTTTCAATCATAAAGGAGTTGATGAAAAAATGTATGATGGTGAGAAATATACTTCAAAGTATTCCTCTCAAACCCAGGAACTTGTTGTCAATAAAACCCTTATTCTTTCCTCAATGCATGTAATCCCAACACAGAAATAACTGGTTTTGCAGTTTAACAATGTAAAAAGGATTAATTTTTCGAGAAAAAAAGGTGATGGAGTCTCCAAATGAGAAACAAAGAGAGTGAAAAAAGGAGAAGAAAGAAATGGCAGGATTAAGAAATATTTGTATGAAGAAAAAAATTAAAACTTTTTAAAAGGATTGTTATGTTATTAAAATCATAAATAAAATTCTAAAAGTTTTTGCTGTATACATGTAGGTCTGTATTATCCTAAAGCATTGCTTGAAATTATAAATTATCATTTTTCTTCATTTTCTTAAATAGATGAATATGTCACAATCCTTTTGTAATAAGAATTTAAGATAAGAGAGAAGATTACAATAAATTGATGGAAACAAAAGGTCTGCATGCAGGACTGAGTATAGCCATATGGCCAGTAGTCAGAGAGTAATAAATTTGGGATGGTCTTATAAGCCTTATTTTCATGAAAATTGACGAGATACATGTGTATTGTACCTAGAAATGAGAGATATTGTAGTATGGATGAAAACCGGAGAGACATGCAATGTACAATACAAAATGCATGTATGGTGGATGCCTGTTACATTCTATTTGCATTTTAATCCTTCAACCCAAACATATTCCTTTTACCCTTTGTAGTTTGAATATCTTTTTTTAGTCACTTGAAGTCACTATTCATCACCAATTATTTGTGTATTCCTTTTTTCCTAGAGAGTAACCAGGAGCCATTTTGATACACAGTTGATATAAGTGTTAAATGCAGATTAGTGTCAGGACTGCCAATGGATGTTGATGAAGTGGCCATCAATCGGACCAAGAACCTTTTGATTGCTGGCGACTTATCCACTTTTAACCAGCTGATAAAGACCGAAAGTACCTGCAATAGTGAATGATTATATGTTTTTATTACTTTGATTCAGGATACCTGCCTACCTTTGGTCCAACCTTTGTAAACTTCTATGGTTCCACTAGGGAATTCTCAGATCTTCCAGACCAGTTTGAAGACCTCAACATGGGCAAGGTAAGTTATGATTTAAAATAATTTTCTTGTGAATTATAAAAACGGAATGATTATGTCATTGCGGTGAAGTTGGAGTTGTAATGTAATAGAGGTGATATATTTATTTGCAAAATCTATGCAAAATTGTTATTTTAAAGAGATTTTTGAATGAGGCAATAATTGGAAGAAAAAAAAAAAACATCAACAAAAAACAAACAAACATATAAACCTTCATTTTCCATCGTCATCCAAAATTGATTGTAAATTAATAAGCTAGCAAGCCACAACGTTTTGCGGAGTCAGTTGGGCATGAATCATGTTACTTTTAAAATTGATTTCTGAAATTACCAATGGATTGTTTTTACAGGGAGAGGGTGTGGCCTACAGAGGGCGTGTCCTGGTCAAGATCGAGACCAAGCTTGGAGACCATCCAGAGAAGAACCTCGTGGAGATCGAGAACGCCGAGGTACAACGCGTCGGAAAGTTCCTGAGCCGACGCAAGTACCGCCTCTACTGTGCCATCCTTGACGCTACCATGGTCAACGAATCGGACGACCCCGTCGAGTTTGAGGTCAGCATCGGTAACTATGGTAACAAGCTTGACGACAGCGTGTCTCCACAGCCATCCACGACTCAGCCGACCAACGCAGTGTATGATGGATGCAAGTATTATTTCTTGCCGTGGAGCGAGAATAAACCACTTCTGATCGTCAACTCAGACTGGGAAGATATCAGCTTCAGATTGGATTCACTCAATATGATCCTACGCAAGATTGAACGCTTGGTGAGTAAGATCGAGAATGTATTGATTATAGAAAGTGTAAGGAAATGGCAAAACCATTACTGTCATGTGGGAACATGAAATTAAATGAGGGTTACAAATATAGGCTGAATTTCGTTGTTGATGGCTGTATTGTATATATGCCATATACATGTAATTGCAATTCCTCGGTAAGTGAATGCATAAAATTGTTTGGAATAAAAGGAACTTTGCTCTTAAGCACTCCTTGTCTTGGATAGCTTGTGTGATCTACACATGAATTTCAAAATTGATTGTGTAGCTGACTTATGCTGGAAGTAACAGTAAAAAAAAATCTTTAGAAATCTTTCCCCAAAAGCTTCTTCTATGACTAAAACCATTACCATTTTCCTCTCTACTTTGCTGCACATACGAAGGTAACATGGTTCAAGTCCGTCTAGCCCTCAAGGCTGGTGCACCACAGGCAGAGGTAGCTGCTCAGCTCATTGGATACTCTCTTAACATTTCAAACCATTTCTTTCTTCTTTCCTCTCTGCACCCAGGAAGGTAACATGGGTCACGTTCATCTAGCCCTCAAGGCAGGTGCACCACAGGCAGAGGTAGCTGCTCAGCTCATTGGATACTCTCTTAACATTTAAAACCATTTCTTTCTTCTTCCCTCTCTGTACCCAGGAAGGTAACATGGATCAGGTACGGCTAGCTCTCAAGGCTGGTGCACCACAGGCAGAGGTAGCTGCTCAGCTCATTGGAAACTCTCCTAACATTTAAAACCATTTCTTTCTTCTTCCCTCTCTGCACCCAGGAAGGTAACATGGATCAGGTACGGCTAGCCCTCAAGGCTGGTGCACCACAGGCAGAGGTAGCTGCTCAGCTCATTGGAAACTCTCATAACATTTCAAACCATTTCTTTCTTCTTTCCTCTCTGTACCCAGGAATGTAACATGGATCAGGTGCGGCTAGCTCTCAAGGCTGGTGCACCACAGGCAGAGGTAGCTGCTCAGCTGATTGGATACTCTCCTTACATTTAAAACCATTTCTTTCTTCTTTCCTCTCTGCACCCAGGAAGGTAACATGGGAATCAGGTACGGCTACCCTCAAAGGCGGTGACCACAGCAGAGGTCTGCTCAGCTCATTGGACACTCTCTAACATTTCAAACCATTTCTTTCTTGCTTCCTCTCTGACCCAGGAATGTAACAGGATCAGGTCGGCTTAGCTCTCAAGGCTGGTGCACCACAGGCAGAGGTAGCTGCTCACTATTGGAACTCTCCTAAACATTTAAAACCATTACTTTCTTCTTCCCTCTCTGCATACCAGGAAGGTAACAGGGATCAGGTCACGCCTACCAAGGCAGGTGAACCACGGCAGAGTACTGCTCAGCTTCATAGAAAACTCTCATAACATTTCAAACCATTTCTTTCTTCTTTCCTCTCTGACCACAGGAAGGTAACATGGATCAGGTACGGCTAGCCCTCAAGGCGGTGCACCACAGGCAGAGGTAGCTGCTCAGCTCATTGATAACTCTCTTAACATTTCAAACCATTTCTTTCTTCTTCCCTCTCTGTACCCAGGAGGTAACATGGATCAGGTACGGCTAGCTCTCAAGGCTGGTGCACCACAGGCAGAGGTAGCTGCTCAGCTCATTGGATACTCTCCTTACATTTAAACATTTCTTCTTCTTTCCTCTCTGCACCCAGGAAGGTAACATGGGTCAGGTCGCCTAGCCTCTTAAGGCAGGTGCACCACAGGCAGAGTAGCTGCTCAGCTTCATTAGAACTCTCATAACATTCAAACCATTTTTTCTTTTCTTCCCTCTCTGTACCAGGAAGGTAACATGGATCAAGGTACGGCTAGCCTCAAGGTGTGCACACAGGCAGAGGTATGCTCAGCTCATTGATAACTCTCCTAACATTTCAAAACCATTTCTTTCTTCTTTCCTCTCTGCACCCAGAGAAGGTAACATGGTTCAGGTCCCCTAGCTCTTAAGGCAGTTGCACCACAGGCAGAGGTAGCTGCTCAGCTCATTAGAAACTCTCATAACATTTCAAACCATTTCTTTCTTCTTTCCTCTCTGTACCCAGGAAGGTAACATGGATCAGGTCCGCTAGCTCTAAGGCAGGGTGCACACAAGGCAGAGGTAGCTGCTCAGCTCATTGAAACTCTCTAAACATTTCAAACCATTTCTTTCTTCTTTCCTCTCTGTACCCAGGAAGGTAACATGGATCAGGTACGGGCTAAGCCTCAAGGCTGTGGCACCACAGGCAGAGGTAGCTGCTCAAGCTCATTGATAACTCTCCTAACATTTCAAACCATTTCTTTCTTCTTTCCTCTCTGCACCCAGGAAGGTAACATGGATCAGGTACGGCTAGCCCTCAAGGCTGGTGCACCACAGGCAGAGGTAGCTGCTCAGCTGATTGGAAACTCTCCTAACATTTAAAACCATTTCTTTCTTCTTTCCTCTCTGCACCCAGGAAGGTAACATGGATCAGGTACGGCTAGCTCTCAAGGCTGGTGCACCACAGGCAGAGGTAGCTGCTCAGCTCATTGGCATGATCGATACTTTAATCGCTGACTGCAGGTATGATCCCATTCTCACTTTTTTCCTTCATTAACTCTTTCAATGCGTGCTTCGCACAGTTGCACACACGGTGCCGTGCGAACCTCGCATTTCACGCTCAAACTGGTTTCATGGCCCAGTGCACACAGAAAATAATTCAGCACAGAAGGGGTTCATCACCCAGCGCACAAAGAGTTAAATTAATAATAGGCCTACTATAATTATGATATTCACTTTAAAGTGCTAACTAATGTGTTTGGTTAGTGGATAGAGTTTTTGCCTCAAAATCAGGGGGTCATGGGTTTGAACCCCACCTGCGTCATACCTGATTGGATTTGCTGCTATCCTATTGAGTGTTCAACAAGAAAGCGATAGAGCAACGTTGATCTGGCGCTGCTAAGTGGTTGCCCAGCCCACTATCATTTAGGCAAAAAGAATTTTGTTTTAGACAATAAAATTTTCTTTACATTAGTCAGGTGTGCTATCAAAGAGTTTGGAGTATTAACCCTGGCTCCATTTCAGCTGACCTGATAAAGCACTTTAAGTATTCTAGGCCTTCCTTTCTACCATTACCCATTTTCTTTTTAGTCCGTCTTCACTCCCTTTCAGTAATTGAAAATCATTGTAAATATCAAAAGAGTGAAAGAGAAAAATAAATTAATTGAATTCTTCAAATAGTGATGCAATGATTATAAAGAATATATAAAAGTAATTGTGCATCGTAGAAGTAAAGAAAGACATTTTATAAATATTTTTTTCATTTTCACACTTAGAATACCTCTTCCAAACATTGATGAGCTGAAAGAAAAGGTGAACGAACTAGACCGGCGTAAGTACGACCGTCGCATCTACGCTCTTCAGGCCATCGCCAATGATGCTCTGAAGCTGAGAGAGAATGCAACTGATGTGAACGAAGCTATGGATGATGTAGAAGGATACCTTCATCTCCTACAAGATCTGGCTGTAGAGGTTTGTTCACACTTTCTCATTTTTGGAGTCTTAAATTCGATATGAAAATAATTATAATGATACTTTAATTAATTTTGTGCAATTTCATTACAAATTTATGTACATGTAACAGTGCATTACAATGTAACAGGACATAATGCATTAAACAAGGAACTAATTTATGTTAAATCTTATAAAAGAGAATTGGATTGAATTGAGTTGATGTAGATAGAAAAGTATAGAATAAAATCCAAGACAATACAATACAATACAATATAGAGGAAGAGATTTTGCATAGATGGGGATTGAAATATGGAATTAAAGATTGAAAATAATGGAATGAAACGTGCAACAATATTATTGATTAATTTCATTCAATTTTAACATTTAGAATACAAGTTTAAAATATGTGCCGAGAAATATTTAATGCAGCATATTATTGTTTCTCCTTATTCTTACCAAATATGCCATCTAACGCTTTAATCATATTTTTTGTGATTTTAATGAATTTCTTTTAAAATGATCAAATTTACAGCCCCAGAACAGCATGCCTGATGTTATCATCTGGATGTTGAGTGGAAGCAAGCGCATCGCCTACTCTCGCTTCCCAGCCTATCATCTACTCTACTCCAATCGTAGTGAGGATGCTTGCGGAAAATTCTGTGGCAAG
This sequence comes from Paracentrotus lividus, assembly GCA_940671915.1. Lineage (NCBI taxonomy): Eukaryota > Metazoa > Echinodermata > Echinoidea > Camarodonta > Echinidae > Paracentrotus > Paracentrotus lividus. The sequence continues at coordinate 35,405,330 of CALNVZ010003432.1, forward strand.
ATCAGCAGTTTCTTCTTGAAAGTAAGGACAAGATTATAAAAACTACTTGGGTGTTTGTACCCGAGTTGCTTATTGCTTCAATATCATGCTGCTATGATTTCAGATTGAAGGAAGCACTGTTTTAGTATTCCTCATTTAGGGGATGTTGGAAAAAACATTTTCAAAAGTGTGTTTAAAAAAAATTAAGGATAACTGTAGGTTATTAAAGTTAAGTTAATTTACATATCCTTTCTCAGTTTTAAAGATTCTGATAATGTTCAAAAGCTGTTTTGTGTGCAGCATCATCCGTTTTTGTCCATCTAGATTTAGTAGAAAATTTGTAACTCCATAATATGTTTGTTCATTTGCTAACTCATTGATAATTATAGTTTTATGTCTATAGTAGTTTCCTGAACTGAAATGCTAATAATAAAATCATGACATTTTCTCAATATATTGTCTATATTTACCTAACATGTAATAATGTTCACTGCTTCCCATGACTACACTAACATTTTTATTCAGAAGTAGGCAGATGTTTAATGCTGTGAAATACATGTACATCTACCCTCTCCCCCCGATTTATTAATATTTTGAGTAATTTTACAAATAATCTTTCAATGTACTGTAAAATGTACTTTAATAATAATAATAATAATAATAATAATAATAATAATAATAATAATAATAATAATGGTATTTATTTACAAATCAAAATCGTAGCCACACAGCCAAATTGCATATGATCTTTACAAAGTTTGTATACACAATATATAATGGTAATTAATGAGCATAATCCAATTAGGCTGTATACAATTTAATGAAATCTATAGGGAGTGGCATTTTATTAATTAATTACATGTCTTCATTGTTATCTATTAATGAATTTGCAGCATTGGTCAGGTATGAAATCTAAATGAATTATCCTCTGTTTGAGGCTATGAAAGCTATTGATAATTAATCGGCAAAAAGGTATTTTGGTTTGCAGGATCCCATTTGAGTTAGTCAAAATCAAAGCCGTCTGATTATATTCCATATGAATTCCTTTCAATAAGTCTGATATTGCTTAAATACTAAAAAATGAACGAAACCAAAATACAAGAAAATTCCATATTTGTGCCATACGTCGTATTACTGTCAATCCCACTTCTAGATTAATGTCAATATAATGTTCTCTATATTCACATGTTACTTGTTTTTCAAACAAACTTAACATCTTTAATATAATCTGCTATATGTTTTTTATTGTAAAATCTACCTGTAATTCCACAATCCTTCCTGTGTATGTATTCCTCTGTATGATTATGTAAGAAAGGGCAACAGGTCTTATTTGAAAGGAGAAATGAATGTTTATGAGCAGGTGTTAAAGGAGATTGATTTATTTGGTATCAGGAACCGACGACGGAACCGGACCGAAGAGCACCCGAAAGAGTCCCTGCTCTGGTATGAAACTCGCTACAAATCTCTCTTCTCTCTCTCTTTATTCGTCATTTTGATGTATGCTCGGTATTTTTCGTATCATTCTTGTACCGCTTTCCTCCCACCTGCTTCTGTGTTTCAAACCTGCCATTGACTTTCTTTCAGTGTGAGCTTCACAATTCTGCTTTAACCCTTATCACCCCAGAGTGTTATTTGAGTATGGTCATGGCTTGTTAAACTTTTGTGGAACTAATATGGCTCGAGTTTGGCGCTCCATAATGATAATACAAAAATTTAAAATGTCTTCAAGTTTATACACTGTATGAAAACTAATCTAGGCCATTAAAATGTGGTTTGAAAGGGTTAAAGAAAAAAAAAAAAAAGGAAAAACAAAAAATGTATAAAGATTTTTTTGGGGTGAAGATGCAAAAAATGAGTACTCTTGACTTTAAAAACGATAGAGATATTTTAAAATTCATACTTGTATTTCACCTTGGGAATATGTATTGTAAATTACCAGCTAAATGTGCTTTTCTATGCTTGTCCTCCTTGTTTTTTGATTTTTTAAAAATAACATTGTAATTTTTTTTTTTTGGAAATCGTTCTTTTGATTTTTAAATAAATTATGAATTTCCGATCAAAGCTTCCAGAGGAGTGGCTGTTTTATGAAAACAAATTAAGCAAGTATGATCAATGAACTCAAGAGCAAAAACAATTGGCATTTTAAATATCAGAATTTGATTGAGTGGTCAACAGTCATTCTTTCAAAGGGGATGTTACCATAGAAATTAAGATAAAGTAAAAACCAGTTGCATATATTTAAACTTATGTGACACTATAAGGCATATAAAGGTCTTATTTTTTTCCTCCCTGTGTCTTTCCTGCTTAAACTTATCCTCAAAGCCAGTCCCACAAAAAATCTCTTTGCTTCTGCTTATAATACTTGTACATGTATAGGCAACTTCTATGAAATGATAAATAAATAATAAGTCAATGAATAAAAGTATAGTTTGTATATTGGGCATACTAAAATACTTTCCTGGGGATCAACACACCCCACTATTATTTATGAAAGAAATACAAAATTTCCGGAAATGCTCTTTACACACTTAACATCTGTTAAATTGGACGAATCCATTTTATATTTCCGTATCTCCCTTTATAAAGTAAACATTTCAAAACCATACATATTGTGTGGCTGCCATATCACAGTTATACCCATCAAACATATATCACATTACCATTCTACAGTTCAACTTCCTCTCTATTCACAATGGTTATTATTCATATTACATTGTCTTGACGTGTTTGTGAGTGAACAAAATCAGAAATTCATACATAATTTTGTTAAACTCCTGTCTTTTTAAATCTGCCCATATTTGGATTTTTGTTTGAGGATAGAATAGTTTTGCAGATTTTTGCAAGATCCTTTTACCCCATTTCCCCTCCTGCTTCCCAACCCGCCTGAATTCAAAACAATCTTTGCTACTACGTAATGGATAAGGATTATCTGTATATTTATATACTAGGAAAAATGTAATCTTTTGACTGCGGTAATATTTATATAATTCATATTATCAATTGAGGAAATCTTTTTATATTATTCAAGCACTAGTTCATATACCAATGCTATAGCATTGTATTTCCCAATATCTGGAAATAGACATAATCATCTAATCTTAATTGAAAAAGGAAATTGTCAGGCTTTGTTTTTCTGTAAATTAGAAACCTCCTTTAAAGTCCTCTTGAAGTTCCATGCATAATCTACACTTGGATTGTTCTCTTAAGCAATTTCCTATAAATACATATAACGCCACAAATAAATTAAATAATTAACCAAATGATAACTGGGAGCTTATCTATCAGAATAATAATTGGAACCCTACCACCTACATGTTTTCCTACTGTCTATGAAAGTAAAATGTATAAAACATATAAGATGTATGGGGGTGTGCGAAACTAATAAATTAATGTGAATTCCTGTATGCCAGTTATAAATGAAATGCTCACATATTAGAACAAAAATAATTGATATCCCAATGATATTTGAATTTTTAGAGACATATATAAAATTACTGGCATGCAACTTCATAAAAAATATGAATGATAAAACTTACTGACTAAAATGGGAATCAGCTGGATGTTTACTAATTACAATTAATGTTTTACTAATTGTTTCTGAAATTTACTGAAAGTTTAACATATTTAAGGGAATAGGTTATGTAATTATTATTTTTTGTATACATCATTTGGCAGTAAAGTATGAATGTATTGATTAATATATATTTTCAGTACAAATGTTGACTTGTTGTTTTCTGTTGTACTTGTGTCCACATGTGTGCACGCTATCCATTCATAATACACAGCAGGGAGGAATGGTAAGAATCTGCAACCCTGAAAAGAACGTCCCCCCCCCCTGCATAACCTGAGTTGTACTTCAGTTATTTTGATATTGATTTGATGGCTCGATACCTGTACCCTGGGAATGATTGTCCCCCTCCCATTCTTTGCACTCTCATAGTTAAATGCTGGTTTCATGATATTGTGAATGTACATGTATTTTCTGTTTTATTTCAATGCATCTGATAGAATTTGCATTTCCGCTATCAAAATATCACATCACCCTGCATCTGATACGAAAAAAAGATACTTTGTTCTCTTTTTGAGGGTCATAGGTTAAGGTTTCAGTGAGATGCATTCTGCCATGGAATTATGCAAAAGATGACTGGTTTTAAAAACAAAAAAACTGTACAGAATGTAGCCTATTCTTGTTCTTAAAGTTGAAAGGGTATGCAAATATATTCTTACTCCTAGGAAATTTGAGAGAGTATTCAAATTCAGATCTTCTAGTCTAGAATTTAATTTTTCTTCTATGTATTGAGGTAATTTCTTTTCGAACTGCAACTATTCATTATGAGATCTATATTAAGTATATAAAAATTTACGATGTAAATTGAACTTTTTATGAAATCACATTGGCTAAGTTTCAAATTCCAACTTTCGAGAAAGTTGTGCATGCACTTGTTTCTACTTCTTCACAACAGGAAATGTTACCCTTTGAATGCATGAAGGCTCTGAAATTTTACTTTTTGCTGTAGTTGTAGAAGTAGTGAATGGCAGAGAATAGTGCATTTGATTGTAGAAAACTTTGAACCTGATTCTGAGAGATAATAATGGATGGTACAGTTTATTATCTATCATTGCTATGATTGATAAATGCATGAATAGATTAGTGTAGATGGGATTAGTGTCTGAATGAGTAAGACTGTTATACCTAATTCAGATCTGAGAGTCTGACTCCAAACGGACACGAGACTGAACAAAATATTACATTCCAGTGAATGGCAAGTTAGTGCCGGGCAGTTTGGGGACGGTCTGGGGTCAGTTTGGGAATATGACTGAGGTATTATGTGGTGGAGAGTGAGCAATAATCAACTCTATTAAGATTTTAAAAAGTACCTCTTTTGTATGGTCAAAGAGTTTTTTTTTGTGCTACGCTAAAGTTATTGAAAATCATCACATTTTCCCTTTTATCATCAAATATTTCCGGAAATATTTTATAAGAGAAAGAAAGTAGATATTAAAAATCAATTTCATGGGGATATAAACCAGAATGAAGATCGAGTATGGACAGTATATTAAATTGTCCATTATTATTCTATTATAACTTTCAAATTCAGTTATTTTTATTGTGCATAAGTCATAGCCCATTTTTCAACCATGTAAAAATTGGTATACAACTCGTCCATTAAATTTGCACCACTATGGGAATGAGGAATTTTATTCTTCTAAAATGCATCCATGACTATTGATATAAATACAAAATCATGTGCACAGACATGTAGCTTATGTAACTTTGACATCGTTCTGCCAAAATTATTAATTTCATTTTCATTTTGTAAAATTATATCTCAAAATATCATATTGATGTGCCAATCATCTTGTTGTGATAATGCACTTTTTAATAGTTATTATCTATCAGTCATCTTTAAATTCGCTTCAACTGAAATCAAAGTTTATTTATATCTTCTCATTGACCTGTTGAATACAATTTCATTGTAATACAAACATTTGTATGATCTATTTTAGCTCCCATTTGCTCAAGCATATTATGCGACTGGTTAATGTTGTGGTTCATAGTTTTTAAAAAATTACAGGATTGATATTGAGTTTCTTATACTTCTGCACACTTTAAGGTATTTTTGTTTAATTATCCATTAAGAAAAACATTTGTTTCTTAATATTATTGCCTTTGTTAAAGGTGATTGTGAGTTCTCTTACGTAACATTTACCGAATCCCATAATTGCTTCCAAGTGTCTTCAGCCGTACTTTACCAGAGATTGAGGAAGGAACGTGTTTCTGTGGCAGCTGTTTGACACTGTACTCTACGATTTTATTTTTTACTGAATTTCATTTTTGTATGTAATATACTTCTTTCTGCCTCTGTCATCCATTTTCTCTTACTATTTTTGTGTTTATTTTTATTCTATGGACTATATATATATATATATATTTTTTTTTTACCAGATCCAAATGAAGGACTACATGAGGCTCTTAAGTACAGCTTACCACACATCTAAATCTTCACCTCATGTTTTCCCTTCAGGGAATCGTTTGCACAAAAAAAAGGGACATTCTAAGTATCTCTCTCTGTTAGTACCTATAATAACACTTCTTTTGCTTTGATGACGTTTTGTTACACAGTTCCCCGGCAAGAAGACGTCTAACATTGGAGTGAAGGAGGTTCCAGGCATGCTGAGAGCCAAGATGTGGCTAGGCCTGGAGAAAGATAGTCCTAAGTTCCAGGGTGGTCTAACAGACTCTAGCATTGTGGTCTACGCAGAGACGGTAAGTTCCAGGGGTAGGGATGGGGTTGGACACCAATAAAATAAAAAGAGCAGTTCAGAGTATTAAATATGATGCAAGTACACTGGATTAAATCTGGTCTTTGTCTTTTTAAGAATGGACTTTTTTCTTCCATTGGTATATTTTCAGATAAATTTGACATAAATAACAATACAAATAATGTACATTAACTGTGGACTTAACGGTATAAACCAAGCACCATAATTTTCAAGCCTTATAGTTGTCTTGCAATACTGGTACATTTTGTACAACTCAAACTGCTCTACATAACCTGTCCCCAAGCTACGTGTGCACTCTCCTCACTATTCGTCAGATGCGCCCGGGACTACGCTTTGCCGGACTTATACTTCAAGTGCCTAATACCCGTCTTAAAACCTATGGGGATAGAGCATTCTCAGCAGTTGCTCCACGTCTTTGGAACTCTCTACCCATTCATGTCCGTAATCTAAACAACATCGAAACCTTCAAATCCGAACTCAAAACTCATCTTTTCCAGAAATATTGTGAATAATATACATGTACATTTTTGGGGAGCCAGGTGCCTTTGAATGTCATGACAGAGAAATGGCGCCTAATAAATGCTGTTCATCATCATCATCATCATCAACATTGAACTGATTGTCTATATAACAGATAGATCACCCCCAATAGGCTGTAGAACATATTGCCTGTTATTGTAGAAGCACAAAGTGTTGAGGTTGCAATGTACATGTAGCTATTACCTAGAATAAATTGTAACATGAACAAAAAGAAAGAATATAATGATTACTCTTCCTCTTTTCATCATATATTGTATTTTCTGTCTATTCTACATGTATTACTATTATGTTTGTATGTTTGTTTTACAGTATGAGAATCAGATGAGTGTTCTTGGTAACTGGACCAGCAAGGCACTGCCAAGACCCAAATGGTCTGATGCTTCAGGAAAGGTAAGAATTAATCCATGTTATTCATAATTATTATTAACTTGCATACTGAGAATGAAAACGAATCTGCTTCTGGAAATAGAAGCTGGGAAGTAAATACTTAATAAGAATGAGAATCAGATGAGTGTTCTAGGAATCTGGACAAGCAAGGCACTGCCAAGACCCAAATGGTGTGATGCTTCAGGAAAGGTAAGAATTAATCTATTTGTCTGGGTTATTAAGTTGATATTTATTATTACAATGATGTTGAAAATGTTTGAATCTTATTTTCAATAGTGTATATTTCATTTTTATTTAATCTGACTAAGAAAGGATTAGGATGAGGGATAATGTTAGGATTAAGTTTAGGGTTAGGATACCTGTTATTCCAGGGCTGAGCTCATTTGATTAGTGTTGGGTCAAGCAGTGTGGAGCAATTGTCACCAAAGCAAGTATCATGAAGTCTTTGAGGACATTTTGCACAGAGAGAGAGACAAATACGAAGAGAGAAAATATAGCAGAGAAATTTCAATTAGAATTAGAAAGAAATGAATCATGGTAATATGTTGCCATGGGAATCCAGGTACTTAAGTTCAAAGGTCATTGACAACAATGAATTTCCCCTGGCAACAGATGAAAACAAATTTGGATTTGGAGCTCTTCGCGGGATTAAGAACTCTTGGTTCACAAAAGCATTATTAGGCACCAAGCAGCAGTTCTGTGCCAGCCTTCTATTAGTGAATTGTTTTCGTTGCTCTACAGTTTGCTGATCGTATAAGATGACACTCTTTCCGGCCTATAAACTTTACACATTCTTCTTTGTTTTGTCGTCAGATCAAGCTACCAAAGGAGAAGTTCAAGCTGCCTACAGGATGGAGATGGGATGAAGACTGGTTCAAGAGCCCTGAACTTAGGTATACAGCTAAATATCAAACGTGCGTTAAGGCCGTGCATGGTTGCATGTGATCGCCTGACCACATCAATATGTCTGCGAAATAGCAATATTGGGAGAAACGTTATCCTCCTGCTTGCCTTTGATATATATGCAAGAAAATCCTTGCAGAGGTTAGCCCTTTCAATCACATGTGAAGAAGCGCCCTTATTTTTCTTGTTTTTTCATTTTACTTTTGCTTCATTTTTTCATTTACCAACCAGTCAACTTTCATCATTTTAAGGCTTTCTAAAAGTTGCATGCTGGCTATTTTATTTTGTATTAGGAAACCTCTTCTGCCAGATGTAAGTGTAGATGAATTTTATTTTTATCTGAGTAAAGTCTAACGGGCATGCTTATGCTTTGTATTGTTTATATGGAATGAATTCATGGTTTAATTACCAGGCAAAACCAGCTGCTGAGAGACTTGCTGTTTGAAAACTGGCTGTTTTCATATGATCTTTATTCCTTTTTCTTTAATGAGGATGCAAAGACATGCATGTCCTTAGAAGGCATACTGTACCTGGTTCTGTTCCATCAATGGCTAGGTCTGAAGAAGCTAGGAAGTTCCGAATACCATTGCCCTGTAGCATAAATAATTTTGATCAATTGTAAATTTGAAACAACTATTAATCTTATTGGTTCAGTAAGACTTTTATGCAAGAAGTGCATGCAACACTTTGCTATTGATCGCAACTCTTAATGTTACTGGGTACTGTTTGCATGAATTTCTTGATCATGCTTAAAAGAATAACTTCACTATCTATTGTCCAATCTGAAGAAACTCCTTTACCATCTTTCTATTCCACTTTGATTCTCTGTGCAATTAGCTTGATGTTCGACGCTGATGCAGGACAGACCAAGTTCCTCGAGGACATCTATGAGCAGGAGACTAGGAATATACCTGGAGGTACCTGGCAGGTTGCTTCAGTTCCCTACACCAATGTGGTATGTCTGGATTTGACTGTTCTTTGGTGGGGTCAAAGATCATATTTGTTATATACAATTTGGTATATGGACTCACTAAGGCACACCTGGAAAAAGTATGTTAGAAATGACATTTTTCATTTTGATATTGAGATAGCAGAAGAAGTAGTTTGATAAGGAAGAAAAAACAAATGTGAAAGTGGAGTTTAAAAAATATGGATAAGGGAATGAAAGAGGGAAGGATTCATATTTTCTAACAATGAACATTACTTCACATGAAATATGCCATTATGTTTTCAGAAAGGAGACCCTACGGCTAAGAGAGAGGAGTTCCCATGCCCTGAGGGATGGTCTTGGGACGATGCATGGGCTCTTGATAACAACAGAGCTTGTGATGAAGATGGTACGTTCCATTTTATTGATATTGAGCAAAGTTATATTCCTCTTATTAGATTCATCATTGTTTGAGACTTACAAAGAAAACATTAAAACGAAACATAGAAACAAGAGAAAATTTTTGTTTTAAGTTTTAAGATAGCAGATTGCTTGAAATTTCTTCATATGATTTGTTCAATCACTTAGAAAATGTTCATATTATTTATAAATCTGGAAGTCACATTACTCCACTCTAAATTGAGCAGTTACTGTAAAACAAGAACAGCCTTTTTTATGCATGATACTTTTGTGAATTTCATGAGGAGGCAAGATTCACAAAAAATTTGTGTTTACACACTGCATTAAATGCCAGTACTAATACGGTACTGTAGAAGTTTTTGATGCTCAGCAATTCACAAAAGTTTAATGCCCTGATAAGGGTCGTTGGCTCCAATTTGTGAAAACTTCATTTTGCAAATGTTTTGGTTTTACATTATCGCCAGAAGGAGTTTGCTCTTGTTTGTTCATTTTTTAGGCTAGAATGATATTGAATTTGCCATCTAATAATACAGTGCATTTAAAAAAAAAAGAAGTATTTTCCAAGCACATTTGTTTTTCCTGTTGATATGTGACATATAAGATGAACTCTCCACCTTTCCCGTGACACCTTTTTCAAATCATAAATGTAAAGCATAATTGAGTAAATCTGCAAATGAAGATGAGAAAAGAAAGCGAAAGGAGACTAAAAGAATGCTGTCCCTGCTGTCCCAGAGCATTGAATAGCATTATATGCGATGATGTATGAGTCCTTTGAAAGCATCGACTCAGTTTTTCATCCTTTGACACAAACTTGGAAAAAATGGATTCTGTACCTGCCACCTTCATTTGCAATTTATTTGATTATGCATTACATTTATAATTCAAGGAAGGTATTATTGTAACGGTGAGGAGTTTGCTAGGAATATTGCCCCTCCAAAATTAGATTACCCTTTTCAATACGCAAAAGCACTAAAGAAATTAAAATTGGTCATGTGTCTTAACTTTCAAATTTTTCCGTGCAGGCTTTGAGTACTGTGTGGAATCATCCGTTGCTAGCTGGGGACCAGTAGAGAGAACCTACCATCTATGCCGACGTCGTCGATGGGTTCGACCACGATCTCTTGTTGCTGATCCCAAAGCTCTAGCAGTAAGTATTATCTGTAAAAAAGTCTTTGCGATTTACAGTTTTGATGACAACCTTAGAATGGTTGAAATAATTATTTGTTATTGATTATATAAAATACAATTGAATTGCATGTAAACTGTTCCTATTGAATAGGAATATTCCTAATTTAGAGGAACAGAAAAGAGCTATTAACCCATGTCTCCCTATTTCTGTAAAAATTTGTCCATAGTATTAAAAAAGGAATTTCCAGAAATGTCCTATTTTAGGAAATTTTGATAATTAATTCCTATTTCAAGCCTTTCATGGTTGGCAGACATGGAATTGAATGGAAATAGATGTACTTGTCTTCTCTTAGGTCAAGAATAGTAGGTTTAAATGTTCTGATATCTGGATCGATAATGTTAACGATCATGGATTTAGTTTTGAAAGACTTGTGCTACAATGTACAAGAGGATTAAAGATAAGCAAGACATGGCTGCTTTGTTCAATTATATGTTCTTCAGTTTTTAATAATTTTATTTGATAGGTGGGTAATGAACAAAACTCTGATTGTAAGTTTTAGTACCACACGTGTGAATAGATACCTCTTCCCCCCTAAAGGTCCATTCATTTGTCAGTTTTCTGTTGTCTTTTGTTTGTTAAATGAAAATATGATTTATTATTTGGATGATGTAATTTCCAGGAGCAGATGAGAAAAGAGATTGAGGAGATTGTAAGTGATGCAAAGTAGCACTGAGTTGTTTTTTCTGGTTAAAATGGAATCCCAAATTTCCCTTTCCAAATGTTTTAACCCTGCATGGATTTCAAAGATCACAAATCGGCATGGGTTGCAGTGCAGACTCAAGATATAAATTACATTATTTGAAGTAAAGTTGAGTTAAATATTTTATTATGTTTGCTATGATAATAAAGATGACATCTTTTATTGACAATAATATTATTGTTGTTTTATTATTACGTAAATTATTGTGTAACCATACCTCCCAATTGTTCTGAATTTGGAGGAAAGAATCTGAATTTTCAGTTTTCCCAGCTCTCATCTTGATATGATTTACTCTTTTTTTTTTCTCGATAATTTCACTACACACTCCTATGGGAAATGCTGCATTTTCCTGCTTTTTAGCAAAATCACCCCTACCTTGCAATTAAAAAGATCTTGGGGTCTATGTTACGCATATAAACCCCTCAAAAAATGTCTTGCAATTCAACTTTGAGCCCTCATATCTTTTTATTTGATTGTTTATGATGGTTAAATTTGATATCATTGGAAAGTTGATTTATTCCTTGTCACATTGATACCCCATTTGTGATGGTTATGTTATGCTTGAATGCACAGTACTCGCAAACTCGAATGAAAGTCAGAAAAGGAAAGTTGCCAAATGAATGGCTATTGCTTACATCGAGTTCTTAACTGTATAAAAGGTTTTTGTGTTTCTTTGTGTTTGTTTGGTTTGTGCGTTAGGCGCTCAATACAATGTTGGATACTCTTGTGTCAAATAATGTTTCAGGTAATTTAAGGTAGTATTTGTTGTTAATTTGTTTGTAAAAAGAACTGTTTTAATAACCAGCGAAGTGGTTTGAGCATTACTTGTGTATTGGTTACATACAGGTTATTGCAAGTTTCCAGCCTAACTAATTCGCTACTCATCTCTTTTTCATCCATCTCCAACAAACAAAGCAAGCAGTATCAAAACAAACTTTTTTTTTGTCCATTTCAGCACACAATCGTTCTCTGTTCTTGAACCGTATCTCAACATTTGATAAGCGCGCCATCCTAGCTTTATCAAATGACTACTCATGAAAAATAAGCACTGCCAAGCAAAAAGCTTGGGCAAGGCACATTTCTTCTTCCAAACAATAAGTGAAAACATTGAGGAATAATGCATGACCCATTTAATGATACTCAATAGAAACTCTGCCTTTCAACAATAGCCATTCATTTGGCAACTTTCCACTTCTGACTTTGATTTGTATTCGGGAATACTGTGCATTCAAGCATTGCACAACCTTTACAAATGGGGTATCAGTGTAAAGAGGAATAAATGAACTTTCCAATGGTATAAAATTAATGAATTATAGACAATTAACAAAAAAGATACGAGGACTCAAAGTTGAATTGCAAGACATTTTTTGAGGGGTTTATGTATTGTAATCTTTAAAAAAACACCCAAAACAAAAACAAACAAACAACACTATATGATACAAATAATTTTAGGACAACTACCCCTTGGAAAAGATAAGATATTTGTAATAAGCATGGTGTGGTCGATTAATAATGCATTATGATGTTGTGGTGAAGGAATTATTGGTTTGCATGATAATTAAAAGTTATTTCCAATGATGAGCAGGATAATTGGAGGGGGGAAAAAAAAGAAGAGAAATAATGAGATGAAAAGAAAGGGAATAAGAAGAATAGAAGGTGGAAAAAGCAAGCTTTATTTCAGACCTACAGTATACCAGTGAGACAGATTAAAGACTAAATCAATATTGATCTGTTTTGGACAATAATAATAAAAAAAAAAAAAAGATTGGAGCAAAATGTATTACATGCATGTTTAAAGTCTGTATATTAAAAATGAAATGGTACAAATGGTGGAAAACAATTTATTTAGGTATGACATTTTCTCAAACAATATGTGTATTGTGTATCAAATTAAAGCCAAAAGATTTTTCTTACAGATACTGGTAAACTTCATTTTTACTTTCATTAGAAAGTATTTTCAAAAATTAAATATGGGACACCAGGTGCATTTAAATGAACATTTTTGTTCTCAGGTGATCTCGTGACAATGAAGTGAGATAATAATTGATGCATGATGAAAAATAAGACATGTTATACTATCTAATCTTAAATTCTTCTCATTTTGAGTGTCCATCTACATTATATATTGCATCATATTTATGTTGCAGAGAAATATTCACTTAGTGTTCCGCATGGGTTTGGAATCGGAGATTAGATCACGTGAAATGGCTATGTCATGGCCCCATTGAAGACATATACCAGCACACCAGCTTAAAAAAAAACCTATTGTTCTGCAAACAATAGTGCTGGGTTGGTTGAGCTTCAAGCACTATGCTGGCTTACCCTCTTCCAGGATGTGCCTCCAGGATAACAATAGCCTTCTTTTAGTAAATCCTGCTGGACTGAGTGGAACAGGGGATTAGATAACAAAAGCCTTTAATTAGGGCATGCTGAACCCATGCAAAACACCAAGTGAATAAATCCTTGCTCCCTAATAATGGATATCTAGATTATTCTTATTTTATTAATACATTTCTCTTGCACACGTGCGCTTAGAGCACTAGTTTTCAAGTGGATTTAGCGTCTTACAAATTTCATATATTATTTAAAAACAAGAGAAAGAAGAAATGTAAAACTAGAGCTTAAAATTGTAACACGTACAATTATCGGTGGTATGCACTAATATGTGAAATTTGTAATGCGGTAAATCTACATGAATTACGTTTTACAATTAAACTGGATGAGAATTTACTGAGCTATAGCATGAAAAAGGCTTATTAAAATTTGGGAGAAAATCGAACAATATTAATACTAACTACATTTAATGAACTTTTGAGTTTGCATGAGAATCTGACGATGTTCTATCCCCTTGACCCCTAAATTTTATTGGTAAATTATATTTCCTATGTCATAAACATTTAGAAAATGTAAAGAAAACCTCGGGCTTTTGACCTCTCTGACGAGCTTATGTGTTTACGTTATTTGCCCCATTGACGAAAGCGCGGACATTGAAATTTGACGAGGGCGAGCGTCCTTATGGTCGGCTAAACATGATTCAAAATAGATAAAAACTCTTATGTAATGTGTCTGAAATGCAAATCAAGAAAAAAATTCGGAGTTTTACATGATTAACGGCGTGCGCGCAAAATGCGCGCGCAGGCGCTTACACGCGGAAATTTTCAAAATGCTTGAAATGGCCTGAAACATACTTTGTATAATTATGAGGTGATTTCGAGCATTTTTAGATTTTGACACACCGGGTTTTTAAAAATTTTCAACCTGTTAAAGGCATTTATCAAATAGGCTGTGGAATTTTTTTTTTTTAGGAATATGATGCTCTTTAATTTGAGACCATTCACGATTTATTTGGCAAAATTTTTTGACGCCAACGCTTCTGGACTTATAAAAAAATAAGAAAGAAAAAAAAAAAAAGGCATTTGCAATTCCTACTCTATCCAGCTCTGAAAAGATAATTGGGGGTTACCGTTCATCCTGAAGAATTATTAAGGATTTTGTGTAGGCATGGTTTTGGCAAAAAATGGCATATTTTGGCAAAATTGACAAAATTCGCGTGTGCATATTTCCAACTTGAACAGACCATCATTTCGTTATGAATAGTCTAAAAAGTAGTGATTATGGTGTAAAATTGTTGTGAACATTATCAAGATTACTTTAAGAGCAAAAAATCAATGATCTCAAGCTGCATTCTTCGCAGACGCGCATTAATGCGCGCAAAATCGTGCGCGCGCATTTTTTTTGTTGAAATGCTTAAAATGACCTGAAACGTACTCTAAATTGGCCAAAAGGGGATTTTGAACATTTTTATTTTTTACGCGCGCGTAATTCCTTAATGCGCGTACTTATGCGCGCGCATTATGTTCTGAAAGATGCGCTTCAATTTGAAGTTTATGTGTACTAAATATGATTAATCAATGATTATTAGTTATGAAGTTATGATTGATAATGTGATTTTACAAAATGGCGTCTAGATGACGTCACATGATGCTAATGAGCTAGAAAAGTTTTCAGTGCTCAGATTTTATGATAATCTATCATTGCTGCAAATTTGAAATACTTAAATGCATTATTTTGTGAGTTATCGTGTCTACAAGAATTGTACAGGAGAATAAAAAAAAAAGAAAAGAAAATAATGCGTACAATTATCGGTGGTATGTACTGATATGTATGTGTAATGCAAAAAAGTATGCAGCAATTGGCTACAGGAGAGAGAGAACAAAAATGAAACGGGAAGAGAGAGTGAAATAAACTTTTTAAAAAAGAAGAAAATGAATTGTGTAATGTGATAAATTTACATTTAATTACTTTTTACAAATTGACTTTTTGGGAGCTGTCTCAGCCTTAACATGAAAAGCATTTGGGAGTAAATCAACCAATATTTATCCTGAAAATAACTAAATTTGGATTGAAATTTGGATTGAAAAAAAAAATAAATGAAATTTTGGGTTTGCATGAGAATATGCCGATGTTATTCCTTAGACCCCACATTTTATAAGTGGATTATATTTACTACGTCATAAACTTTCAGAACATGTGAAAAAATAAATAGAGTTTGGACCTTTCGGACGAGCTTAATTGGAGGATTCTCAAGACGTATGTTTTGTTATGTTTCTACGATAATTGCCCCATTGACGCACGCGCGGAAATTGAAATTTGATGAGCGCGTGCGTCCGTATGGTCGGCTGGAAACGATTTAAAATATATAGAAACTCCTAAGAGAAGTGTCTAAATTGCCAATCAAGAAAAAAACCCGGAATTTTATGCGATTTACAAAGTGCGCGCCTCTTGCGCGCACTTTGTAAATCGCGAAAATTTCCTTAATGCGCGTACTTACGCGCGCGCATTATGTTCTAAAATATGCGCTTCATTTTAAAGTTCATGTGTACTAAATATGATTAATCAATGATTATTAGTTATGAAGTTATGATTGATAATGTGATTTTACAAAATGGCGTCTAGATGACGTCACATTATGCTAATGAGCTAGAAAAGATTTCAGTGCTCAGATTTCATAATGGTCTATCATTGCTGAAAATTTGAATTAATTTAATGCATTATTTTTTGAGTTATCGTGTCTACAAGAATTGTACAGAAAAAAAAAAAAGAAAAAAAAAAAAAAAAGAAGATTCGGACAATAACAAGAGGTGATATGTACATACGTACATACCACCTAATAAAGCATGAATTGTCTGCCCACTATACCCTGAAACCTAGTTTGCTACACTTTTAATTCAAATTTATGTGTAGATTCACAATACATATTTGAGTGGTAAATAACTTGTTTTATCTGTTTGTTCATCATTTGAATACACTCATGGAATTTGAATAAGTAAGTCAAGATATTTATTGATATTAAGTTCTTTGAAGATAACTCTCCAGCATGTGATTCACTTGTACTCAGAACATATAAAACGAAGCATTTATGAGATGAATTTGTAATGGAGATGAATTTGTAATGGAGATGAATTTGTAATGGAAACACTTTCACTTTAAATGATATGACAAGCATCACATTTTAACCAATAGGCCTACTAAAAAATGTTTTGCCTCTAAACTATGTATGTACAATTTATATATTTCTATAAATCATATGTATTGGTGAAAGTGGTTTAGGAGGTTCCAATCCGTCTGAAGGAATGCACTTTATTTGCATATTTTTCAAAGAAAAATGTGTGACTTTTTATAGAATGTAATAAGTAAAATGAACTTGTGAAATGAAAAACAGTATTTGACTGTTTTGCAGTTTCAGGAACCACACATTTATTTGTGTTCTAAGTCTATATACATGTAGGTAATAAGAAGCTGCCTTAGCATTGGACACAATTATGAAGCTCACCATGGCTTGATTTTGTTTCCTTCAACCTTCAATAAAACAAGGGAAAAATTACAAGTAATTTTTTTAATGATGTGTGTTTACATTTTATTTCTGACGACTGATCTTTCCTTATTTCTCTCTCTCATTGTAGAAGCAAAAGAAGAAGGAGCTTGATGCACAAGAAGGTTGGGAATATGCTCCTCTCTTCAACATGAAGTTCCATGCTTCTGAGAGGAAGATGGATTTGGTCCGACGTCGACGATGGCATGCGTAAGATGTTGGCCGAATCTCCCAACGCAGCTGCTGTCTTCTCGGTGACAGGACCTGTAAGTGTGACAAGTTTAGGAAATATGAAAAAATAATATTTCTTTAACCCTAATCTGGGGGGGGGGGGGGGAGGGGGGGGCGGTCTCCTCTCTTCAACATGGGGTTGCATGCCTCTGAGAGGAAGATGGATATGGTTCGACGTCGACGATGGCATCGTAAGATGTTGGCTGAATCCCCAACGCAGCTGCTGTCTTCTCAGTGACTGGACCGGTAAGTCTAATAACTTTACGAGATATAAAAATTTATTATTTCTTTAACCCTAATCTGCCCGGGAAGGGGGGGGGGGGGCTCCTCTCTTCGACATGAAATTCCATGCTTCTGAGAGGAAGATGGATATGGTTCACATCGACGATGGATCGTAAAATGTTGGCCGAATTCCCCAACGCAGCTGCTGTCTTCTCAGATCACTGGACCAGTAAGTGTTACAGTTTATGAAATATGAACATGATTATTTCTTTATAGCACTGTTATTATTCTTGTGCTTTGGAAATTATTATTGAATAAAAAAAATGATCAAAATTGCATAGTACAGTGTGATAGAATATTTAATACAAGATTACATGAGAAGATATGAAGTATAAGATAGTAACATTTGATGTCAAAGACATATTCGAAGTGGATGTGCATATAAACCTATAAACATCTTTATGTTGCCATGGATTTTGATTGATGATTTTATTTTATGTTTTATTTTCAGGATGAAGAAGAGGACAAGAAAGACAAGGATAAGGATGATAAGGCTTCCAGGAAATCAGCACCAAGAATCTTTGTCAACTACACGGGTATGAATATTAAATCAGTATGATTTTTATAGATTCATAAACAATGTAGGACTTAGTTCATACACTACATGTTGTATATCTCTATTGCCTAGTGTAGTCCTATATAAATCTTACTTTTGAATAATTCTAAGGTAAATGTATATTGGAAATATGAGTTTCAGAACAATTTTGATATTTTGGATTCATATAGCCCTATTAAATCTGTGATAAATTGGTTTAAAGTACATGTATCAGGTATACATGTACCTGGTATTATTAGTATCAATATAACTTAATTTTCTTAAATTTTGATTATGTCAGTATTATTTCAGTTAAAAAAAAAGGAGATGTCTTGAAGGCATATACATGTAACAATATTTATTCATATCAAGATTAGAATGATCATCTTTAATTTAGAATAAAGTGCTTTAAAAAAAGGCTTTATGTTGTTTTGAAAAATTTAGCTTTCTGATAGTCTACTTAAAACTAGAATGGTTAACAGGATGAAAGGAATTTAGCTTGTTGTTTGTGAATTTTGATCTATTTTTCTTATGCCTTTTCAGTATCTCACAAGTACCAGCTAAGAGCCTACATCTACCAGGCCAGGGACTTGATAGCTTCAGATTCAGATAGTTTCTCTGGTAAGTCTCACTCACATATCTACTCTTGGGTTCAGGGGTCATGAGTCAGTCTCTCTTAGGCTAGGTCAATTGCAGACCATTGGTATTGGAAACCTATCTTAAGAAGAGGGCATTGGGAAGCCCCTCCTCTTTAAGTATTTTGGCGACCATCATTTGATTAAAAAAAGAAGAAGATTTTTTTTTGTGAAAAATAACTTCTTCTCAAAAACTTTACAAGAATTGCCTTAAATTTTTTACTAGTCTGACAAAGGGGAATGGGAGTTATCAAATATGACGGAAAAATTTACGGAGAGAAAACTACCCACATGTTGTGTTCAACGAAAAGAATGAAAGTTTGTGATAGGTTTACATTTCTCTGGCTTTTGTGTATGTTTTAAAGATTACCCATGTCAGTCCATAGGCTACATGTATGTCCCTTTCTATCAAATATGTCTCTATGTTCCATCCACGAGATCAATTTGCATATCAGCTTCGTGAACCGCAGTTAGCAGACAGAGACAATCAAGACCACATTGAGTCCTACCTGGGACCAGACTCTTATCTTTGACGAGATTGAAATCTTTGGTGACCCTCAAATCATTTCATATACATATATCAGTTCCTTTCACACGTGTCTCTATGTTCTGTTCATTAGATCCGTACACATAAATCAGTTTCCTGAATCGCAGTCGGCAGACAGAGATTATCAAGACCACACTGAGTCCGACCTGGGACCAGACCCTAATCTTTGATGAGATTGAGATCTTTGGTGATCCTCAAATCATTTCATATACATATATCAGTTCCTTTCACACGTGTCTCTATGTTCTGTTCATTAGATCCGTATGCATACATCAGCTTCTTGAACCGCAGTCAGCAGACAGAGATGATCAAGACCACATTGAGTCCTACGTGGGACCAGACTCTGATATTTGATGAGATTGAGATCTTTGGTGATCCTCAGGTCATTGCGGCCAACCCTCCAGAGATCTGTATCGAGGTCTTTGACTTTGACAGCTTCGTAAGTTTGACCTTTCCCTTTAAATATTAATTTACTTTAGATTGTTTTATTCTTACGTTCCTATTGTATTTAAAGTAAATGCAAAGATTAGAAATATTGAGGATAATTACTTTACTCTAGTCAGCAAAATTTGCCAAAATTAAATATAACAGTCAAACATAAAAAAAGACACAAATAAATGAAAACATCCAATCAGAATCAAGATGTATGTTACCTCTGATTCCTTAGGACCGTATTCACCAAAGCCCCCTACAATGTAACTTAAACCCATTGAGGACTGAGCCCAAATATATTCAGTCTGAGGTCTATGGGAAATGTGTGTTGTAGCCAAATCAACTCATCTCCAGGAGGTTAAGATCTGCTTTAACCTTGACTAACTATATGACAGGTTTAGGCCGCAAATTAACGAGAAAAAGTTACTTAAGTGGCATTTTATATTTAGCGTGGTCTTACAGCTTTCAGCTTTCGTGAATATGGGCCTCAGTGTTGATATGGGGTGTAACACAAAGACTTACGATTGATTAAAAGTAACGATTGATTTTTTTCTTGGCAGCCTCGTCATGGTCAGGATGCTCCAAAGTTCATGATCTAAATCCTAACCGTAGACCTAACCCTACTCTTAATCATATCCAAATCCTAATCCATGACTGTACCTGGTTTTCAAACGAGACTACCGAGAAAAAATCAATCGTAAGTCTTTTGTGTTACACCCCACAGATGTATAAAGGCCACCGCACACCTTACGACTGATCTACGATCCGATTTTGGAACAAAATCGCATTTTGCTTATTTTCTGAAAGTACGAATGAATAGAATCTTTTTTTTTTTTTTTTCTTTCCTTCAGTGAAAGATTTTATTCAATCATTCCAGAGCAACATATTTATACATATAACAAGTTGTGATAATATTTGAATTTAAACAAACAAATATCAACAAAATTATTACATCATTTGTACAAGTCTCCATCTGTCTAGCCAAACCACAAACTTATTATTCTTAGTGTAAAGAACCCGTTCAATTTCTTTAACAAGTCTAAGCATATATTGAAAAGAGTTTAAAGAAAGTCGTTCCTGTTTGCTTTTGGTATTGAATATAAAGTATTTAGCGTATAATATAACAAAATTAAAGCTAGATTGTCTACCATCTGGGAAGCCGAAAAGAAATGTGTTTCTATTGAAGACGACTTCGTTGTTAAGAACATTAGATTGCAAATCTTGAATGAATTGATGCGTAACATTACATTCCAAAACAAATGTGAAATAGTTTCAACGGATGATAAGCAAAATGTACACAAATTAGAATCTGCTATACCAATAGCATGAAAGTGTTTGTTGACCCCAAGTATTCTATGCAATATTCTGAATTGAAAATAACGCAGCTTCGTAGAGAGACAACATTTAAAAGAAATATTATAAAGCTTTTTCCAGTTTTGAATAGGTTCAGTTAAAATTGTATTCCATTTAATTTCCAAAGTCGGAATTCGAAAGATTCTTTCAACACAAAGTTGATGGATATATTTACAAACTCTGAAATTCTTCTTCAGGTTATGTAACAATTCTTCTTGGAGTGAATAGAATCTTATCATTAGAGGTTCAAATTAACTGTAAGAATACTCATATCGAATTTCGGAAAATTGCAAGCCTTTATTTAGGAGTAAAGGGCAAATTGGTTTGAAATCGTAGCCAATCGTGCGATTGCTATGACGTCATTACGATTAGATATTGGATTCGCTTTTATTTTAATAAGGAGGTTACATAGTCACTGATTTGAACATATAAGTATTCCTGCGATGATTTAGAACTCTGCACAGTATGATGTTCTATTTCTAAATATCCACACCAATGTTATGATGTTTTATTACACAATCTGGTCGCAGACCAATCGTAAGGTGTGCGGTGGCCTTCATATTAATTGTTATTTAGTGCAAGTTTATATTAGTGAGAGATTTCTGGGGTTACTCCCAGGATGGCTAAGTTATTTTTGCTTTTACTGTATACTATTAACGTGTATCTCTTTTATCAATAATGATATTGAATTTAAATTTTATTATTCTTATTTCCTTCTCTTTTTTGTTCTTTCACTGCATCACTTGATGGCGGTATTTCCATCCTTTGGATTAAATATTTATTAATTTTTAATATAAATGTAATATACATGTACATGTAGTCTATGCTTGGTGTGAGTAACTTTTAATGATTATACCCTTTCAATCCTATTCCCTATTATATTTATGTGCGGGTGTTAAAAGTATAATACATGCACTTTAAAAAGATGACTTGTCTCCCCCAAAATTTGGGCTAGGTCGGGAACCGTCTGTGCATTTTTGAATGAATATACCCTTTATTAGCCAGTGATAATAACTTCCTTGTCGTGATATATCTGTCTGTTGTAGGGGTGGCATAAATAATATAAGGTACATGTAGTTTCATGTTTGGTATGGTTAATGAATATTAGTGGTGAATGGGGATGGCTATGTTAATATAAATATGCTTCTCAGCATGTTTGAGTAAATTGTAAAAAAATGTAGATGTTAATGAATAAATGGTAGAGAATAAATCATGCATCCCACTTCTGCTTTTCTCTACTAAAACTTTTTAATCTCTCCCACTACCTCTTCATAGTGTTTTCGACAAAGATCTATAGCTTAGATATTATCAAAATCCAAGTAAACATGGCTATGGTGTAAAGGTTGAATTAAAATGAATATAGAGTTAGTCTTTTAGTGACATGGATTGCAAAGTATTTACATTATTATTAGTGCATGATACATTTACACTGGATTTTTGATATTTGTAAGTATGAATTGATTAATAGATTATTTATTAATAACTTTAACCGACCCACATGATAATTGGTAACACGGAAATTATCAATTGGCTACATCAAACTTACTGATTATTCACTAGAGTTTGAAGTAAGAACTAAGTTTAATGTTTTCAGATTAATACATTTTACACACAGAGCTACAAATGTAACTTTATAAAGAAATTATAATCGATATGAAATATAGCTGATTGTATGTTAATTAACCAACTTTGAAGTTTAATAAGTTTTGTAGTAGTAAACAGCACCATAATAAGTTTTCTAACAAATTTGTATAAAAACTTTTCAATATTGCGTATGAAAAAAGAAAACAAGCTGTTGGTAAATGTAGCAAATAGGCAAAGAAATTTTAGCAATTTTGTATAGTGTGTAAAAAACCCAACCCACTTTAACCCAGTTAAAAAGTAAAAAGTATAAAAAAAACAAAAAAACAACAACAACAGCACTTAAGTTAAACTAGTGCTGTGCCGATCCGATGATCGAGTCCCCGATCCGATCGATTTTCCCCCTTTTCTTAAATCTTGTTCGATATTCGATCTTAACCCACGTAAAAAAAATCGAATGTATATGATCGAATGTTTATATCGCGCCAGAGCAGTGCCACACAACCCGCTCGTAGCCTGCTGCATGCCGCGCCCCGTCGACATTCTAGTCAAACTTTTTTGTTTTTGTTTTATTCTTTTCAGTCCCTTTGACCAATATACATGCTGTCAGGTTAATGTTAGCCACACATCGTAATATTCACACAACAACAATCAACCCCACACGCCTTTGAAGTTTGGAGTTCGTGAAAGTAGGTCACATCCAGGCACGCTGAAGACGCACATGAACATGTAAACATAAAATCAACACAAACACGCACCAACCACGTGCGTTTGTCTTAGTGTGTACATTATCTCTTGCACCGACATACAAAGCTACATGTACTGCGCACTCAATACGAGTGCGGAGGTATAACGTTATCATGCATGTCAATTCCATCGTTGTGTTAATTCTCTTGCAAATTTGTATTCGCGCTGAGTCAGCAAAGTGTGCCTTGGAATTCTGAGCGCATATTTCACGATTTTGACTACAGAATTTTAATTTTTAGATGGAATAAAGCATGAGTTTAAGTGCTGGTAAGAAATTTCATTTTTCGTGGCTAATACTAGAAAAACTTAGGGAGCCAGCCGGGCTTTTTCAATTACTTTTGATCGATCGAGGTAAAATTATTTATGTGAAACTATTTTCAAATGTTTTGTGTTTTCGTCAGAGTTTTGTTTACATCTCACCATCGCACTGTGGTTTGCCTCAATTCAAAGGACTGCATGCGTGCAGCGCACGCGGGCTAGGGCCCTAGCATTGCTTTTGGCGAGTGCGAACTTTTCGCGCATAATGAGCTCTTGTTTTTTTTTCCTTCCGATCGATATCCGATTCCGATCCGATCATGCTGCCAAATTTCCGATCCGATCATGATCCGATTTTTTTTTTTTTTGCACAGCACTAAGTTAAACTAAACATTCCTGACTATACATGTAAGTAGTTCTAAGGAAAATGAAATATGATCCAAGAATTGACATAATTCCTGAATTATAAAACCAACAACATGTAAACTTTTTTTAAATGTATTTTAAATTTGAAGCTCACACTCCATGTGAACCTTTGACCTTTACAGGGTAGCAACGAGTTCATGGGACGTACCGTTGTCCGACCTGTGGTCAAGTTGGATGCATCTGATCAACGTGTAGCCCGTCTGGGATGGCATCAATTCTACAAGGGTTCTGGTACCGCTGGTGAACTCCTCGCTTCCTTTGAGCTCTTCTTGATGGTAAGCCTAAGAATCATTATGCATAAAATATTACTGTTTTTATTCCTCCTTCACCGAAGGTGGTGCTTCAGGCATTTTCTTTTTGGGTAGTCCGTCTCTCCCACTTTCTTATTGCAACTTCTCAAGAACCACTTCAGATATGAATTTCAAACTGGATTGTTGTATGCAATACCATAGCTAGTCAATCCGATTAGATTTTGAAGTACAAAGGTTAAATGTCAATTGTCACAGAGGTCAATTTCATAAGTTACTGGCTGGGCGGAGGCCTATACCGAGTGAGTCAAAAAAAAACTTTACACCTAGAAAAATGTTAATAAAATGAAAATCAATTTATAAACCCCAAATTATTTGACATATTCTGAAAGAGTAACTCCTCCCTCATCTTCTGGTACCATTTTTGTGTGGTATGTCTTTACGCTTGGATGAACACGATGCACTGTTTGCGAACATGTCAATTTCGAATTGTGCAAGAATGGGAGTAAAATCAAAACAACAAAAACCTTTAAAAAAGCAACTTCATCCTGATTAAAATAGCATAACTTTTTCTACAAAAATGTCTTCCGCTTAATAACTTGGCATGGGTGTTGTTACACATATTGACTATATTTTGTATGAAAATTAGAATGACTCGTCAAGTAATGCACAAATGAGTACACATCAAGGAGTAACTTACCACTGATAGACCTAAAAAGGCCTCCTAATACTTTTGAAAAGTGATTATTTTGTCTTTGACGTGTGCTCACTCATGCCTGACTCTACAGATCTATCTCATTTTCATACAAAATGTAGTCAATATGTGTAATAACACCCCTGCCAAGTTATTAAGCGGAAGAAATTTTTGTTGAAAAGTTATGCTATTTTAATCAGGATGAAGTTGCTTTTTTATAACTTTTTGTTGTTTTGATTTTACTCTCATTCTGGCACAATTCGAAATTGACATGTTCGCAAACGATGCGTCACGTTCATCCAAGCGTAAAGATATAACACACAAAAATGGTACCAAAACATGCGGGAGGAGTTACTCTTTCAGAATATGTATAAGAAATTGGGGTTCATAACTTGGTTTTCTTTTTATTGACATTTTTCTAGGTGTAAAGTTTTTTTTGATTCACTCGGTATAGAAGATGCAGTTGCATTTGTCTTGTTAATGTCAAACTTCTGATAATCTAAATAATAAACAAAAAACAAAACATGTCTCTTCAGCATGATATGTCACTGTATAATAATTCCAGCTTTTTATAAAACAGTTACATGTAACAAGTGTTATGGCCCCTCTTCAGATCTTGTCCACTGATCGTGCGAGTGCTGCAAAAATTTACGTTTGTACTGTGCGATGTAAGACTGTAATTTTTCTGAAATAATGATTTTTATATTCTATATCAATTAATTATGCTAATTTATGCTTTGAATAATTTTAATGCCATGATTATCCACTCTTCTTTTTTCAGTCTGAAGGTTCTGATCTGCCTTTCATGCCTCCCAAGAAGGGAGAACTATTCATCGTACCTAATGGTATCAGACCTGTTCTACAACGTACTGGAGTTGAGGTAAGTGGTCAATACAGTTTATATTCACTTGGTCTAACAGCAGTTGGTCCAATACTCTTATTGTTTAATACCACATGGCTATACCCATGTGGTCTGCTCTCAATGTGGTCTAATTTTCATTTGGTCTAATACATACATGGTTTAATTATCAAATGGTCTAATAACCACTTGGTCTAATTCCCAATTGGCTAGTACACTAATTGTCTTTTTGCCAATTCGTCTAGTAAACAAATTACAATTGCATATTTGTTTAATTCCCAAATAAATATACTACTGGACAGTTTGTTACAGGGAATTGACAAGTGGTGTTAGACCAAAAGGACATTATTTCTATATACTCCACTTAAAAAACCTGCCTTGGCCACACTATTTTAGGGACACAAATTTTGGGTTGGTCGATGTAGAGTCTGCTGAATCAACTTGCTATAACTCTTTACTGCTTGATCATATCAAAGAATATTGTGCAACAAAATTATAGAGTAGAAAATTCTCTTTTTGTTGATCCTGCATTTGTGTTAAATTATTAGAAATTATCATTTGAATAGTAATCATGCATATATTGTTTGAGTTTTCACTTTTCTTTGGCAAATTGTTATCAACCTTTACAAATTACCGTATTTGCCGGCGATAAGGCCGCAGCGCCGTATAGGCCGCACCCCCTTTTTGACAACTTTTTTTTGAAAAAAAAAAAAAGAAAAAAAAAAAAAAAAAAAAAAAAAAAAAAAAAAAAAAAAAAAAAAAAAATGGAAAAAAAAAATTTCTGAAAAAAAAAATATCCCAACAAACAATGTATACTAAGAAAAGTAAGAAATAAGCCCTGAAAAGAGCAGCCAATGATTTATTTTTATAAGTACTCAAAAGACAATGACAAGTCAGAATCTAACGTTAGACTTGAGTCTAATTCACTCAGATTCTTAGCAAACTTCAACCCTCTGCAGCTTCATCACATGCACACAGCACAAAATCACAACATACAAACACACACACCAGCACAGCAGGCAGCATGTGTGTGCTTTGCGATAAGCCAACAAATATTCCGATTTTGCTGCTAAAATCACATCTTTGGAACTAGTTTCCAACATGTGGTAGTAATGGCATATGAAATATTTACATAGGCTCTTATATCCTACCTTTATTCTTGAATATAATACTAAAATTAAAGCTGAAAATCTAGATCTAAAAGATGAAAAAGATCGTAAAATTTTCAGCTGTTTTGTAGCTGTTCATAACATGAACTACAGAGGGCGGCAGATCACCAAAAATCATATTTTGCAACTGGCAGCAGCTGCGCGATCCTATTTTTATTTTTATTTTTTTTGGACATGTATTTTGCTCAGAAATGACTCATTATCGGCAGCAATTAAAAAAAAAACAGAGTGCTGAGGTTTATTCATGAGAAAAACAATTTTTCATCTCCACAATGTAGCTCAAACATGTTGGTAAGATCTTCTATTCCTGTGGTTCCTATTGCAATGTTTTACCAGTCCCATGTGTGCAAAAACATGTGTTTTCAAGGGGTTGAAAATACCCGATTTTGTTGTTGTTGTGTATAAGCCGCACCCCGACTTTGCGACATTATTTTATCCAAAAATACTGCGGCCTTTACGCCGGCAAATACGGTACTTCAAATGTGACAATTTTTTCCACAATTCAATAAATATGACCATGTCCGTAATTTCCCTTTAAAAAAAATGGAACTTTAAATAACATTAATTAATTGTTATACATTTTTTAGATCCTCTGCTGGGGAGTGCGTAACATGAAGAAGTACCAGCTAGCTTCAGTCACATCCCCTAGTCTCGAGTTTGAGGTTGGTGGTAAGATCATCAAGTCAAAGGTCATCAAAAACACCAAGAAGAATCCTAACTTTGATCAGCCACTCCTATTCCTTGAAGTGGTGAGTTATAATATGTTTACTTTATGTTTACTTTGTTTATGGTAGATATGTTGTGGTCTAGTGGAACGGTCCCCGACTGTTGATCACAAGGTACACGGTTGAAATTCCGGCGCGGCCACTTGATAAGTGTCATTTGGCAAGACACTAATCTACACACTCCACACTCAACCCAGGTGAAATAAGTGGGTACTGGTAGGAAGAGATTCTTGTAATGCTGTGTATGCCTTTAGGTTGCCTAGCTTAACAGGGTAATAATAAGTGACCACCTAAGGCCCATAAGCACCAAAATGTGGACCTGAGCACTCTATAAGTACCCACTATTATTACTACTTCTACTACATGTACTTCTGGGCTGAGCACACTGAAAAGTCTCTTCGGCTATGTGGAGTTCTAAAAGGTACTTTTGGAGCATGTGCTTTTCTACACAAGTGTCTTTCTCAAGTTGTTGGAAGTATTAGAATCTTTGCAGGGGGTGTTTGACATGGGCCCCTTAACACAAAAGGTCTGCGATCAGTTGCAAGTCTGAAAGTGGAATTGTAATTGGTTATTGCTAATTCTTTTGAAGAAAAAGGGAGTGTAACAACAATTATGATTGGCTATTGCTACTTTGCGAATGATTGCAAACCTTTGTGTTACGAAGCCGCGGTTGTTACTCTCTAAATTGGCCCAAAGTGCCCTCCGTTTCCTGCATGCTATGGTACAAAATATTCATACTTTTTGTGAGTTACCTGTACGGTGTGTGCTGTTGGTATCTGCACGAAAAGTATATTCTTGTGTAAGCACATACAAGAATTTCCAAATGAAACACACTAATGCCTACAAACACTTTCAGTAGGGAATAAGCTGACATTTTTTACGAAGTTTTTATGAGATAAACGTTAAATACATCTTATCCATGTTTTTCTAACAGCATCTACCCAAGGAGGAGCTCTACACCCCTCCAATCAATATCAAGGTACGTGATCATCGTGCTTTCGGTCGTAAACCCATCGTTGGTGTATGCTCCATCAAGAAGCTTGAACCCTATCGCTGCGTCCCGCAAATAGAGGGCGCTGAATCCACTGAACCCGGCGATACACCAGGTAAGAAGAATTATCTCGTTTTCATCCTTGATGCATTTTTCTGACTTGAGCCCTATTTAACCCTCTGTTGCATCACATTTCAGTACCTGTATTCAGTTTTTTTGTTGACTGATGTCTTGTTTGAAACATATATTTGTTTTATCAGATCATACGGTACCTTGGAAAGCTACATATAGTCATGACTGTGTTTGGATTTCTGAGCAATTGTCTTTAAATGGGGGATAATCGTGAATAGAAATTGAACACATTCTGGAGTGAAGACTGAGTTTGGTTTGTATGAGTCTCAAGTTTGTGCAAAGCTATTTTGTGATCCTTTTGTCTGATGTTTGACTGATGCATCAACAAAAGGATCACACAATAAATTTGCA
The DNA here is from genome assembly GCA_940671915.1 of Paracentrotus lividus. Taxonomy (NCBI): domain Eukaryota; kingdom Metazoa; phylum Echinodermata; class Echinoidea; order Camarodonta; family Echinidae; genus Paracentrotus; species Paracentrotus lividus. The sequence goes on from CALNVZ010003432.1 coordinate 35,434,726, forward strand.
CAAATTTGCAACTCATACAAACTCAGTCTTTGGTTCAGAGTGAATCAGGCCTATATGTTTCAAATTAAAGAACTATAAATGTTTTTGAAAAGAAGTTTGAGCAGAAGTGGCTGTAATTCTTTCAGCATACTACACCATAGAATATCATAACAAATTACACAAGCACTCTAACTGTGCATTATTGTGGGATATTGCATGGTTTTGTGAAGCTTTCCAGAGGTTATCCTCACCTAGCATCAACACTACTAATCCTTTTCCATTACTAACCTGCAAAATCTGAAAACAAACTCAAGATACTTTTATTTTTTTTTACCACCAGTCCCATTTAGCGATAGATCATATTTTGAACATTCCAATTATTTTGTTTTCAATCAAGACAGTATCCAATATTATTTACCTGTCACAGCTTGAATCCCCCAAAGAGGTGGGTTTTTTTTTGCTGGAAGCCTCAAATAGCAAGAAAGATTTATATATACAAATTATTAAGTTATCTAAAACTTGAGCTCTGGTAATAGTAAATACAAAAACATTCTCAAATTAATAATGTTGTTTGTCTGTTTTTAAACTAGAAAAATATTTACTTTGACAATTAAAATGTTTAATTGATTTTCTTGTTATCTTTATAAATTCATTTCCAACTAAAGTTGTTCAGCACTCACCATGTCTTTTGAAAATTAAGTGTATGTTTTGTTTGTTTTTGCCATTACCAGAATTCAAAATGATCTTAATTAGTATGTTGATTTCAGTTGCAAAAATATCTAATGCCAATTATTTGTTTTAAAATATGACAAATTTGCATATCAAAGCATATCTAAATCATTTTTAGCAACATAATCTTGAAGCAAAAGTATTTATAATATTTTATGATATAAGTTCAATGTAGATGTGATTTCATTGGTGGTATAACTGTCTCCCATAATACAAGTAGGTTGTTTCATTATCCAATGATATTTAATCTCGAAAGCCCACAATACAGCAATTTAATTATATACTGTATATCAAGATTCTAAGCCACTGATTGGTCAAAACTACAGGTATAAATTTTTATTTGACCATAAGTTCTGTTATAATCAGTTGGTAATAGCTCTTAGCTCTTTTTTTCTTGCGTCCTTCTCGAAACACAATAAGTAGATACATTTAAGCATAAAGTGAACATCAGGATACACTCAAAAGCCATGCATATTTACATGTACATGTTAAAAGCCAGAGTGGTATGAAAATATTTTTTATTTGAGACTAAATAATGAACTTAAATTCCTTTTTTTGTTGTTGATGGGGCCCATGGTTCTGTAAATGCCATTAACGGCTTCCCATATTTGTTGTGCAGTGTTAACAAATGTTTTAAAATGTTATTTAATTTTTTTTTTTTTTAGAGTTATTGATTAACTATTTATGCCCCATATTGCAGTGATGAACATTTTCTCTCTATTTTAATATCTTTTTATTTATTCATTTTATGCTATTCTGTTATTATTATTATATGTTAATATTTCATGAAATTGAAATACCCTCTTTGTATCAAAATATTAAATTATGCTTCCAAAGCGAAAGAAAAATAATAAAAATATTATGCAAGATGAGTCCAACTTCATTATACAGTCTGTGTCAAATAAAATGGTACAAGTGGAAAACATTTTTTTATAGTATGAAGATCAATCACAGCCTGCTATTGTTTGGTATTTTCATAAAGCAGGAAGATCAGACTTTCACCTGCAATTTTTTTCATGACATTTGGTGTTGTAATTTTTGAAATATGACTCGTTTTGTACAATCAAGAAAAATCAATTTTTCGCACGCCGTCCCATGCCTTTGTGTATAGGTTTCGCATAATGGCCATTTAGTGCTCAATTTCGATTTGTTCCTCGTCGCACAAAATTTAGCATAACTTTTGTTTTACGAAAGCAATTTATACAGAACAAAGCGCATCAGCAAGGAAAATATTTTGGCTTTATTTTGGTACCACATACACACATTATTTGAAAATATTTCACACCTAAATAATTTTTTTTCGATTGTACCATTTTTTTTTACACAGACTGTATATGTACTCCTTGAAATAACCTTGATATAATCTGATTGGAAATCATCCATAGACAAATCCTTTATTTAAACATCCATGTACCCCAAAATTAAATTAGTTATGACAACAAAAATAATGATTACATTAAATATTATTATCTATCATATATCATATAATCTTTTACAGTTTACATCTTTTGATATAAATAAATTGAATTGTCTATTATGCCTCAAATTTCTTTCTGCAGAATTTGTTTTATGTAAACAAAAGACAATGAACCCCAAAAGAACATTTCAATATCTCATTGTAAACATATGTATATTGTAAAGTAAGATTAATAACTTTCATACCAATAGGACAATGACCTTCATAGTTGAATTTAGTTTTATCCTGTCTAAAAAGGCCACTGAAAAAAAAATTACCTGTTCATCTTGTTGTGTGGCTTGCAGAAAAATCTTCTCTTTTTTTTGGTATGATTTTATAACAATGTTTTTGTATATCAATTTTATACCAAAGTTCAGAGTTCAAAGGTCACGATATACGGAAACTCTTACCCTCTCCCCTTCTGCCAGTTTCACATGAATCTGGCATCTCTCTACAGGTATAAATGTAGTAATAATGCATCTCCCCTCTATATAGTGGACTTGTAAAACTTTGTTACAACCTGCTGATAAAGACCGGGCGAATCTGCATCAGTGATTAAGCTGGTCTTTGTATCCAGGTGTTAACCCTATATGTTTCCACACTGTTGTAGTGACCAATGGTAATGGTGCAAAAGCACCTGCACCACCTCAGCAACCACAGCAACCCCAACAAACACCACCACAACAGCAACCTCCTGTTGAGGGGGCGCCACCAACGGCTGAGAAAGGTAACCTAAGTAGCCACGCCCGCTTTGCTGTGCTTTCTTAGTCCCCTGTCATAATCATCATTACTACTATGTAGCTCTTTAGTCAACAGTGTACCACCATAATCATCAATGTATCAAAATCCAAACAAAGAACCACATCATCACTCTGCTTTCATGTGCTGTCATATGCTCACTAACTAACATTCATCTTCTTGATTTGTTGCTTGTATTTTAATATCTAATTGCTAATTTGATGTTCTCTTGATGCTTCTAGCACTAGGCGCACTCTACTACTTCTGCCTGTTAATGTTAACTGTTGTCGCTGGAATTGTACTGGATTATATGTTCACAATTTATGTTGTTATTAACTTGGTGTCTAATCAATGGATTGCCATGCTATCTTCCAAAAGCCTGGTGTTTGAGAATGCAACTTGATCTGCATTCATGAATGTAGAACATATGAACCATGTTCAGCATTAGGTTTCAAGCTGTAGTAAAGTATGATCTTTCTTCAATACATTTAATAATAAATTATTTATTCTTGTAAAGTGTTGATATGAAGAATATATCTGGTAATAAATAGTAACGAATGTATTGCATCAGTCTGGTGTAATGTAGTGTAGAGCAAGAATGAGAAAAACTCTCTTCGTGTTTTTAAGGTGGCGTCCTGGAGTTTAGGGAGAGAGAGAGAGAGAGTGAGAGAGAGAGGGAGAGAGAGAGAGAGAGGGGGGGGGGGTATGATAAAGAGGAGAGATTAAATTACAGATAGATATAGTGTCTGCATTTGCACTTCAGTTTTAGGGATAAGACTTTTTAAGGAGATGTCCCAACAGCAAAACTTTCAGACTGTGTCAGAAATATAGTCCAAACTGCTACAATAACATGCATGTAAATATAAAATTGTGATACAGTAGTTTTGGGTATTGCCACCATTAGATATATTTGTAATGGAAGCCCTACCTGTACATCATCATATTTATGCATCAGAGTTGTGCATGGCCATCTAAGAATTTTTGCATCGTTAGTTCATTTAGCTTGATGCAACCAAGGCTTATTAGTATATTTTTTGTAAAAGTACATTGTATATCTATTAGCCAACTATATGCATCTGGTACTAGAAGTGTAGAAAATCATCCATTTTACATTTAGCTATTTCATGTTTGACCTAAAATTTCATAAAGAATGAGATGTACTTTGTACAGTAAATGACATTTGTTTGTGCACACAAGAATAAGTCTATATGTATTTACCTAAAATACAAATCTAAGAAGCTTATTAAAAAAATAAAAAAATAATAAAATACAAAATCTAAGAAGCTTATATATAAAAAAAAAAAAAAAAATCATTACATTTTCCCATGTTCTAAAGTTACTTTGTTCATTTTCACTCCAACCTTTATTTTACCCCCATTCTGTCTCATTTGAGTGGAAAATTCATATAGATAGTCATAGAGTCATTACCAACTACAATGGAAAATTTAGAGAAAATTTAAGAGCTGTATGTAAGAAATACACAATAGAGTATTTTATATTTTGTGAAAGATGGAATACTTTTCTCTCCAGATTTTATGGTCAGGTAGATATCAATAAATTTTTTTTTTTAAAGTTATAAACAATAATTATTTACTTATTTGCTGATGCCGCGGGCTGCACTATGGTAGGTGTATTCCCCTTGATGTGAGAGAAGGATCAATGAATTTTTTTTCTAAAATTTAAAGTCTTAAATGCAAGTTAACTTTAATGATAATTTCTCATATTTATCTCATAAAAACACACAATTCATGCAAGTGTCACATAACAGTGCACATTTTCTAATCAGATATTCATTAATTCATAACTTTGGGCTAAAAAAAAGGAAAAAAAAAAGTTTCCACTCAAGATCTACGCCACATTGTCGCTCTTTTTCTCTTCAAGAATATAAACCCGAGAGAAGATCTATAGGGCAACGATACTCTGATATCAAAAAGTGGTAAAAATCCAGACATTTATTGATAGGACTTTTCTTGCTCCAAACTATCTCTTGCCTCTTGATATAGGGGAAGATGAAGAAGATGAGGGTTTAACACCGGAAGAGCTGGCCTCAATAACCAGCCGGTTATTGGAAGAGAGTGTTCGGAAGATAACAGTCCAAGCACATTCTAAGTCAGGTCAGCCCACAGATTAACCCATCTCATAGAGTCGGCTTAAAGACTGCCACTCCCACTTTCCTATCTTCCACTAGAACTTCAAATCCCGCCCCATTGCTATCAATTCTGTGCCTGTAACACAAAGACTTACGATTAATTAAAATTTACGAGTGAGTTTTTCTCGGTAGCCTCATTTGGAAACAGGTACAGTCATAGATTAGGATTTGGATGTGATTAAGAGTAGGGGTAGGGCTAGACTTGGGATTAAGATCATCAACTTTGGAGCATCCTGTCCATGATGATGCTACCGAGAAAAAACCATTCGTAACTTTTTATCAATCGTAAGTCTTTGTGGTACACCCCACTGGTTGACATTATTTAATCTTTCATCCATTATAACACTCATTACTCACATCTATAGCATCACGTGGGTCTGTACTGACTTGGGCTGCTTATGGAATGATATTTTGGCTAGTAAAAAGAAATCATCTCTATACTGAAATGCACACTCATATACTAATAATAACACTTCATCTTTTCAGGTCGTACAACGTACATACTTTTTTTGTATTTTGTAATAAGTAAAGTATCTCAAATGGTATGTTTGCTAGAAGAGTGGTAATGGACAAGTTCACCCCAAATAAAAGTTCCTCTTGAATATTTTCCATATTGATAATACGCCCCCCCCCCAAAAAAAAAAAAAAAAAAAAATCTTGCCTGAATTTTCAGCGGTTGCTAAATTTACGGGCGAACTTGTTCTTTTATGTAGAAAGGAATCTGGTTTTCTTCAGCTAAAATTTAAGTTATAAATAATTAGAAATTGGTTTGTAAATGACTGCCCTTATAAAAGTATGAAAAACATCATAAAAAATCTTTGTGCGCATCTGTATGTGCATAAATTAATGAATTGATAAATAAAAAGATGTTTCCATTTAAAAATTTACCTTGGTCTTTATGGATATTAATTTGAGAACTTGTATGGATGAACATTGAATTCAGAAGGGAATATGTGGAAAAAGCGAGAGTATTCACTATTTTGTGTCGATATTACCTCTTATGAATTATGTACATTATGTACATCTGAAATAAAAACTTTAGATACTATTCGATTCTGTTTTGTACTCTATTAAGCTATGTTGCTAATATTGCCTGTTGTGTGTATATTAATCATTACTAACTGCATTCCTGTTTGTTCATTGTTTGTGCTTCTTTGCCAATCTTTCAAAATACAACTTAATAAACTAATTTGCACTTAAATATTCAAAATTGTATTTCTAATTTCACTTGCTATACTCTGCTCGATATATGAAAATTGAATGGTATAATGTACTCGTACAATTGAAGTGTATTTCATTCTGATTAATCCCTTTAATTTATTAAAAAAAAGTAGTAAGCTCTTATTGACTAATGGAGTGATTTTAATAATATTCACAGGGGGTAGGGATTAAATGTATTTTGATTCTCAAATAATAGAATAAAGAGATAGTTTGAAATAAATTAGATTACAGAGATGTCTTGAAATAGATGTTTACATTTGATCTGTTTTATTTAATCTTCTTATTTAGAATATGAAAAAAAGAAGAAGATGAGAGCCAGGGTGCAATGTCTCATTGTTCATTGAAAAAACTGTATTTTTGTATAAATTTATATATTTTTAAAAGGTCAAGTAATCGATTGTGAATGCAGTATGCAATACATTAATTTGTGTGATTTTGTTGATCAGTATTGATATTGTTGGCTTGTGTTGTAGGCTAGATTGCACGCATGTTCAATGTTTGCTTTGCCATTTGCATTTCTGTGATATATTTTTCAAATTCCACATTTGTCTCCAATTCATAGTGGTTGACTAGAAATACTTAAGATATGTTGTTACTTTATGAGAACAGAGCTTTTAAAACTTTTTAAAAACAATTTTAAGAACTGTTTTGAATATTTGTAAAAAATTGAAACTGTTTATTCTTTATAAACAATGTGTACCAACGAGAATATTAGATTGAACCCCGAATATATACAAACATTGCAATTTGCACTTCCAAAAAATTTGTATGTAAAGTGCTTTATTATTTTGATTATCCTGTAATCATAATTTATCCTTATGGAGGAAGAACAGTTAAAAGAAACTTAAACAAAAAATGGAGTATACACTCCAAATACATGTAGTGATAGGGAAGGCATATGGCACTGATCACAAAGGGTAAATATAAGTATATGCATGGTTATAAATTTGAATGTCTTTTACAATAGTCGCTTCAGATGCAACCAACTAGGAAACGATGGAAAACTCCCATACATGGATATAAACAGGTTCTGTGTATTAATGCAATAAGTGCTATCTAATCCGTTTTTAGTAGTGCTCAAATTTAATTTTCATTTTAGCTTCTCTTCTTCCAAACGAAGGCTTTGCAACTTGTGCCAGGAAATATTTTGTTTATGAATTTGCGAAGGTGTTTGAATAATTAAGTCAAAGGATAAAATACTAAAATAACTGCCCTTCCCCTACTCCTCCCAGTATACCTTGAATAAATAGACAATAATTTGTGAATTATATGGGAGTAGAAAATATGTTCAATATGTTATGTAAACTAGTTGTTTTTAGCCACAATATCTGGTAGTTTGCCATATTATGTTGGCCTAATGAAATATAAAAATGGCAAAAGTCCAAACAAAGATTAGGATAATTAAATTTGGATCTCTTAAATTTAACCAAATACTGAAAGCACAAGTATTTTTAAAAATATGAAATTCTGATTTCGTTGTAAATTTTGGTGGGAGTTTAGAAAAAAAGACTAATAAATAATAAAGTAATAGGAGTTGAAAATAATAGTTTTTGGTTGAATCTTGAAACAACTCTGAGTGAGATTAAAAAATCTTAACCATGGTTATATAATAATGAATCAATCTTGTCCTTCCGTTATATTCTTGCAGTGTTTCTAATTAAAATCTTTAATTTGATAAAAGTCAAGAGAACATACAAATAATTCAATGCAATCATCTCCCTACCACTTCTGTTTGTACTTTGTTGTTATGGTTATAATACTTTCATGTGGTTCCCGTTGTCTTTATCTCTCTGATGTCATGTAGTATCATTAAAAAAAAAAGAGAAAAAACTCATTTGGTAATATACTAATACATTTAGATATACAGGTCAAAACAATCTTTTCATACTATATGTTGCTTATGATAATTTCCTGTTTTAAAATTATGATGTTAACCACTTGGCTGCGGATCATGTAATATTACGTGCTTGGTGTTTGTACACTGTGCGCGGACCATGTAATACTACATGATCATGCTATTGTCTGAGCTTTGTCTGTCGGGTATCACCGACGCCACACTGGTCATACCCGTACTGTGCAATTAGCATCATGCAGCAGTCAAGTGGTTAATAGCATACTATAGGTATCTTTTCGTATACTTTGCCAAGATGTTCAGTATTTCATACATATTCCATGGTAGACGCTTTGTTCGTGTTTATTGTGTTGATTCAAGATGTTTTTGTGATTTAATCCTTGTTGCACTGGTAATCTTGTTGAAGTACATTATACTCTTATATTCTTGTGTTTTACAGTTATACATGTATATTTCTGGCATTTCTGGCTTGCAGAAACAAGAGCAATGTTTATCATTTAGATAGTTTATACATTTTAAACAGAGCAGTAGATACAAAAGACGATAATAATGTCTATAAATCAGCGGTCTAGCAAAGTAGATACAAAATAAAATGATAATGTCTATAAATCAGCGGTGTAGCCATTCGTCATACAAATGACCAACCCTGAAAGTAAACAAATTTGATACATAATAATACAGGTTCACTTTGTGAAAAATACGATATAAAAATAAACTTAAGATTACCATTTTTTGTTTACATCTTGGTAATAATGAATCCACATTCTATGATAAAGTTTAGTTAAAACTGACATCTTTATTCATTGATTAAACCAATATTTATTGCATTTTCTTATGTGTTTCCCTTTTTCTTCTTTTCCTCTTTCTCCCTTCCTTTTCATAGAACAAATACCTTCGCTGGCTGAAGATGGCAAGACCCCACTGCCCCCTGCTCAACAAACTGCCCCTCCGCAACCCACAGAGGGCAGCACACACAGCCAAGAGAACGCTGGAGAGGCTGATCATGTGATCATGATGCCGGAAGATGAGCCGGAGAAGAAGGGAGACAAGAAGAAGAAGAAGAAGGATGGAGATGAAGAGAAAGTCAAGAAGAAGGTATGATAGTGTAATATTACAAAAAAAAAATATTAATATAAAAATAATATTATTAATATAAATATTATCTCATCTGACGGTGATGAAGAGAAAGTTTAAGAAGAAGGTATGATCATCTAATATAAGAAAAAATAATGTTATCTCATCTGAATGTTGAATACCATTGGAATGTCTTTGTGAGCTAACAGGGGATATTTATTATGCTATACTGTAAATCCAGAAACATTTGCGGCATGAAATTTTCAGGAATATACAACTTTTATTAGTCGACTTAGATCTACTTGTACGGTAGATAGCGTTTTGCTTTCGCGAATCTGGCTTCCGAAATTCATGAAAGTTTCATACTTGCAAAAAAATTCTGGTCTTACAGTAGTCATAACGGTCATGGGTGTTTTTGTCAAATCCATAACTGCAAACTCTTGCAAGTCCTTGCATTTTGATATAGATGAAGCAGGAGTATGGCCACCATGGTCATGCAGGCCTGAAAAAAAACTTTCACCTCTTTGCAGCAAGTATTTTCAGCAAAATCTTACACAGACCAGGGGGGCATTTCATCAAAGGACTTGTCGGACATTTTATCCGACAAATTTGCTCTCAGCCAATCAGATGCAAGCATTTCAGTAGCTGATAACAGTTTGTCGGATAAAACGTCCGACAAGTCCATTCATGAAATGCCCCCCTGATGCAAAGAGAGTTGTGTGATTGATCCATGACAAGTTGTGACTATAGTATTCAACGAGATCACTAAAACTTTTTGTATTCATCAATGCATTATGTAAGCTCCTTGTTCCCAGTCTGACATATGCAACACAGTTCATGATATAATATTCTTTTGTCAGATATGCACCGTACATTTCATATCCATTTCATACTAAACAGAGAAAAGTATAGATTGTATTTTGTTGAACATTAAGCATTTTTTTATTGTCAAATTATATTACTATAAAAGAAGTTCTCAATATAAAATAAAAAAGAAGAACGTACATGTAGTTTAGAATTTTACAGTAAAAAAAAGATATGCTGCTCTTAAATTAGATTTTTATTCCAGGCATGATGTTTTGATCATAATGAAAATTCTTGTTTCTAGTACATGTATAGAACCATGTGAAAAACAAATCATCAATATTCTTGTCCGCATGTAATATTTGTACCTCCCCTTCGCCTCCAACTTTGACTCCCCCCGCAAATTCATAAAGCATAATCCATACAAAGTGAGGACAATGTGCATGTTATGTTAGTTATATAATATCAAATCATGATTTTAAAAACCCATACATCTAATATTATTAGCCTGCAACAGTATTATGTACATGTAATGTCTTCATGAACATTAGATAATCCCAGTAACCCATTATCATGTATCATTATTCTTTTTTAATTTGGAATTGACTTACAAAGGTTTTCAAATTTTTGGATTTAAAATCTGTGAGTGATAAAAAGGTAAGTTACCCATGGAAGGTATAAAACACAACGGTATCCAAACCTGCACACATGCAAAGGAAAGAAGAATACACCAATCACATGTATGCATTAGAAAGAATGATATGCAAATCACACCAAAGAGCTGTTAACCCATACAGTTATATGGCTGTTTGATTCGTAATAACATACAAATGTTTCAAATCCCAGCCGCAGCACTAGTTACCTTTGGGAAGGCATTAATCTAAAATTGCCTCACTGAACCCAGGTTAGGTAAAACGGCTCACCACAAGATAAAATTCTTAGAATGCCTAGACTGCCTTATTAGGGCAACTCTAGTTTCAGGCATATCAAATAACCCAAAATTTTGAAATGCATCGAGACATGTTTTTGTGTAATGTTTATAAGCACCATTTTGCTTTTAGCATACACCAAAAATATAATTTTTCCTTGCTATAAACATGGCACAATGGAAGTTTGGCAACTGCATGAAAGACACTTTTTACGGTTTTGTCTACATACTGAAAGACAATTTTCTCATAATCACTTAGCACAAAGTTCTGCAGACTCAGAAATATACACACCTTTACCTACACATACATGTACCATACAACGTAGGTACATATTTCTATTTTCTTTTACAAAGCATTTTAGAATATTTTTTACCATGCATGTTGTGTTGGTTATTTCTCATGGATACCCTGTCTACTTTGAAAGTGTGTTAAGGGTTGTTTTACGATCAGGGTACACCCATTTGTCTCACTGGACCAAAAAATAAAGTTGTTTTGTTTTCCCTCACTTTTGGTGTATGTGTTCTAGACCAGTAAAATGATATTGCTTTTAAATTTGGAGGCATGAGGTCACCAACTTATTTTTCTATAGGGGTTCAAATTTTTTTTACACGTAAAGTCAATTGCTTCATTTTTCGGAGAGGACGTTTTTGACAGAACGTGATTTGACAACATTGTAACGTGAACTGTCTGAAAAATAAATGGATGTGGATGAAGTAAACATTATAAGTTTGTGGCATATATACAAGTGTTCTTACAGACAAAAATATTGTTCGTCAAGTGATGTCTAACTATGCGTAAAACCACCGATTTCGGAGAGGACATTTTTTGACAGAATTGGCACCCTATTTTTGATTAATGGTCACAAAAAATCAAATTAACTCTAGCTTCTAGGGTTATCAGTTTTCAAATAATCGCATTCAGTAGTCAATTCTGATTGGAAAAGCAAGCTGAATGATTGCTCATAATCAAGATGCGCAGGCTCAAAATCAGGAAAAATAAAATGAGACAGTAATTTTGCCCTAAAATGCCATATAATGGTCATTTTTTAGAAGTAAATTGGTTTTTCAATAATTTAATTTTCTCTTGTAGGTTGCTCTAACAGTGCCCAATAGCTTGCCATCGTAGATTTGATATAACCATACCTCTATTTCTTTTTATGGTGCACAGAAGGCCATTTTTTGACGATGTACCCTGATCGTAAAACAACCCTTAAAGCATTTGATGAAAGAATAGAATAGAATTTCTTCTGCTGTGTTCACCCATCGTAAAATCATGTCGTCATCATTTTCAGGAAGTGTC
>CALNVZ010003432.1:35451207-35487900 GCA_940671915.1 Paracentrotus lividus
ACTTTTTTCCCTTTTAAGTCAACATTCTAAATATGAAAATATTATTTGCCTCTGGAAAATTTGCATGAAATTAAATTGAAAGGCCTTAAAGTGGACTATATTGCTGTGAAGATAGTAGACCTTTTTTGAAATCACCTTGAGTAGATATCTATTTTCAAGCTCGTTATTTCTCCTTTAAAAGTACTTAAGAAACATTTTTCACTGATCAACTTCAGTAATTGATAATAAGTTTAAATAAAGAAAAATCATGATCAAAGTGTGTTCAAATTTTCAGATTAGCTTTTGCTACTTTTTCTTTCTTTCATCCAAAAAAAAAAAAAAAAAAAACTTTTAAAAGTTAACAATATGTTTAGAGAATCAGTCAAGTATCTTTTTTAATTTGCTTCATCATCCTTTGTAAAAAAAAAATAAAAAATGGAATAATGGTAGCATTAAGTAGGAGGACATTAGATGACGTTTGCCAATGATTTCTTTTTTGTCGGGATTACAATTAATCTTTTTGTTTTGCACTGTGTCTCACAAGAGTTGGCATAACGTCAAATTGGCAATGTCCACATAGAGACCCTGGATTTTTGTTTGCTACTTCATCTCTTGTCTTTGTTTTGAATAGTTCCCGGCTCTCACATGCCATGAACATGTATTGTTTCCTTTTTGTCACTGAAACTTCCACATTCTCTCTAATAGTTTTGATTAGAATCTCTAGGATTTGTCCATTCAAATGTTATGAATTCCTTCTTCTTTTCAGTTTTTTTTTTTGGTATAGTCCTGGGCCCGTATTCCATAAACTATACTTAAGCAATTTGTCTTAAGTCTAAATATTTTTCTTAGATTTTGTCTAGGAAAAAAAAATTCTTAGGTTTTATACCAAGCACGTTAAATAAAGCACTTTGTCTGAGGTCAGAAAGCATCAAGCAAAATTCTGAATTTTATTTATATCGGCATTTTTAATTTTTGTGGTCTCAAATGAGCTTGCCATATAATCAACTTTAAAGTTAAGCCACAAGGTAGTAGGCTTAAAGTTAGGATAAAATTCTCATTTTTTATGTTCGATTTGAAGGCGCAATTCCATTTAAGACTTTTGACTTAGCAAAAATCTAAGAATTTATGCTTCACTGCCAAAAATAGGCTTGAACAGAATTCTTAGTAAGCTGTATTTATGTAATATGCCTTTTAAAGATAAGCAAAAATGCTTAAATTTCATGCTTTTATGGAATACGGGCCCTTACCTCAAAAGCATTTTCGTTATCTTCAATTTTCCTCTCTTTTTATCTATTACATTTCTTCTGTGTGTTAGATTGCTTCCCATTTCAAGTTTGACTTCAAAAATATTTGTTTTGTTTTTACAAATACAAAAGGGTAGTAGATAAATAAATGATAAGTAAGCAAACAAGTAAAGCAACATAAGATTCTAAAACTTCACATCTAACTAAATAATTCATATTGTTTTTGTTTTAATGTATATATTTTTTTATTGTTTTTTAATTTATTTTGCTATCATTAAAAAGTGATTTTGATAAGTTTTTATTGAATTTTTTATAATTTGTATGCTCTTCCTTTCCTCAAAATGGCTCCACAGAGATTGAGAGAGGTTAGTTTATAATTTCATTATTTTTCCTGTTTTAGTATTTGTTTCAGGCCAATTATAAGATTGTTGTTAATTGCTCATATCCTATCTGTGGTCTTTTTTATGAAAACAAAGCAATAGCACATCCTTGGTATTTTATTTTCCATAAAGGATGTTTACAATTTTTCATCTATGTTGAACCTGTATCAAGGAGAGATTTTAATTAGCTGAATACCGGGCATCGATTCAAGGAGATAGCGGGTCGGGACTGGGTTTAATTAGTCGGGACCTACCACAATGCAGGATTGAAAGACTGTTGTCTCGGCTCAACCCTGGGACTTGTGTAAATTTGTGCTCTTGCGTGAGAGCATGCTAAAAAATTAACACCAAGGTACTTGTAGTCAAGGACGTGGTAAAACCGCAAGACCTGTACAGAATTATGTTTGCGCCGCCTCGCCTCACCGCAAACCATGTTTTGAAAAAAAAAAGAGAGAAGAAAACCCCCGCTAATGTGATGCCCATTACTCACCCTCATCAACTTGTTGGTATAATTGTTGGTGAAGCAAGAAATGTTAAAGTAAAGAGGAGTGATAACAAGCGAAAACGCAGAGCCTAATTATGTGTTTCCTGTCGTGGCTAATGAGAGGCTGACCCACGGGAATACTGTACATAAATGTTCACTGTATGATGATGATAGATGGGGGTGGACTGACGACCGTTGATGTGATAAGACAGGGAGAAAATTATTTGATTAGTTAGGTCATGTTATTCATCAAGGCATGATATAATGGGATTGCACAATCATGTCAGGTTGGACGTTTGACCCCTTTCACCTCTAAAAATAGTTCAGATCCGCAAACCAATACTGGTCATCGAGAAAGAAATGGAAAATATCACTTGACAAAACTTTGAATTAAATTTAGTTTAGAAGACTTATCTTGGGATAAAGGCAAAACAAAACATGGGACTGAGGTCTGACTAGGTGTTATTTAGTTCTTGAGACCGAAGGTTTTGGACTTGTGAATCTTATGGTAAATGGAAATTTTCCAAAATTATGTGACTAGATTTTTTCCGTTAGAGGTCTCTCATTACCATACCTAATATCAAAGAGTTAAGTATAGGACTAGGACCCAATTCCCATTGACATTGTTAGAAAAATCATGGCACATTTCTTTGCCCGAAGGGAGATCTAAAGTCACTCACTTATAAAATTAAATGTTCCACAACTTTTTGCCCCTTATTTTGTCCTAAATAACGCTATAAAAAATTTGGAGCATTATAAGAAGATTCTAGAATACTCCAACAACTTCAATGAGAAGTGGATCTTATCCAATCATTAATCATGAATATCCTGACATTGACAATGCTATTATCCCTTGAGGTTTCGCATCACTTTTCTTTATCTCATTAGAGAATACTGATCCTCTAAACGGAGCTCATGAAAGAGAAGAAAATAATAAGACAAGACATTGACAGGGTTCCTTAATTGCTAGATTCCTGCCTATTCCCCAAAGATGAAATTAATTGGGGATTTATTTTTCTAAGTTTGCATACAGTACATGCCAGGAAAGAAAATACTGATTATATTTATTTGAACACAGCTTTGAGATGTTGAAATGTTGTGGTACTACTCCCGTACAATTTGTAAAAGCTGCTTGCACGTTCTAAAGCCATACAAATGTAAACACTGATTTTATTCCCATTTTACAGTGATTTTATTTGATAAAAGATCAGAGGAAGGTCATAATATTAATAAAGTTGAATTTAAATTGTCACCTTTTTAAAATTCATTAAAATATTTATGTTAATATAAATGTAACTTTTATAGACATAAGGTTGGCACTCTTGTTTATTATCTTTCTATTTAACCCTCCCCCTGCCAATTGATCACAATCTAGTGGCATTCAACAGTTGATGATCTAAAAGGAAAGGTGATATTTTGATCTTTTGAAATATTTTTCTCCCTTTAATTCCATTGTAGCAATGCCAATGATATTTTTCCAATTACAGTCTTGTGCATGAAATAGATCTGAGATGGTCATATGTAGATTTGGAGCTGTAAATTGCATGTCAGGGAACAGATGCAAATTTGGTGCTATAAGGAAAAAAAAATGGACAGCAGAATTTTTTAAGGAAACACAAATGTTTATCTTGTAGACTGGAGTTTAGAAATGATGTTAAAATGAAAGTTTGCAAAATTGGAGTACATTAAAAAAAAAAAAACACAAAGAAGAAGAAAAAAATGTTACCACTGATCTTGTTATCATGTATAGATGGATGATATGAAAAATATTTAAAGGATAAAAATAAAACTAGTGGTTTTAATTTCTAATAAATGTGGGTGTATTTGGTTGCATGTAAGGATGTAGCTACATTTGCTTTGAAGATGATTTGTCCCTTTTGTGAGGGTATCTCTTCTATACCAGCACACCTGATAACCAGTCTCCACTTTGCCCCCCTCCTTTGCCCGCTTTTTTACCCCTCCTTTGCCTGCTCCTTTACCCCTCATTTGCCCCCTCCTTTACCCTTCACCCCTCTTACCAACTCCCTCCCATTAATAATGTACCTCTTACTGGTTTTTCTTTGATATTCCATCCTTCTTTGGGTTTGTAGATTTGTGGATAATTCACTGACAAATTTTCATCTCAATTTGTTTACAAGCTTACAATGTTTTTTTATTTATTTTTTATTTTGTGGGTAGTTCAGTGAAGAGAAATATCAAAATAGGATGGTTAATTTGATAAAAAGAGGGTAAGGGGTAAAAGCTGTCAGAATCATAATTGTTTTGGGAATGTTTTATTAGTTTAGATGTACAAATAAGTTTAGATGCACAAATATACATCTCCCCAAATGTGTTTTTTCCTTCCTCCCACATAATACCATTTTCATCCGTGGGAAGCTTCAGTTCATCGTTGAAATAAAGACTTCTTATTTACAATTTATAAGCAAAGTATCGACATGTTTACTAAGTTTTATCAGATTTTCTTTTTTTTTTCATCCAGTAGGCCGGAAATTTGATCACAGTTCTAGCAAAGGGCTGTCATGTTTTCTAGGTTCTCTGCAATTACTCAATAACATCTTATTAAGATTGAATCTGATATTTTGTGGGTGTTGCCAAATTGATGATTACCAGTGATTTGTATCTTTTGTACGGAGGGGTGTTTGATGTGATAGAATTTGGGCAAGAGTATGATATGGGTTGTAATTCAATAACGATGAAACAAATTGCATTGGATTGGCATTCTTGAGAAATGGTTTTCCCTTCAGATTCAGGAATTTAAAGTAATGAAAATCTAACGGGAGAGAAAGAGCATCTTTAGAATACTGTCTGAATACATTCATTGTAAAAAAAAAAAAAGATTAAAAACACAAAGACATTCAGGAGAAGAATTATGTAAAAGTGACTTGAAACCTAATAAAGAGGTACATTTCATTTGATACATGGTCAGCATTTCTTTAAAAAAATGATGTTTTTCTCTTTTTTCTCTTGTTTATTTTTGTTTTGTTTTGGTTAATGCTTTTTCAAGGAAGTATAAATTGAAAACTTAACAGAATACACATCAGTTTATTTCCATTTTCTCTCTCTTTTCCTCTTTTCTCTCTTTTTCCCCTCACCAATCCTCCCTCTTTTATTCCTTCTCTTCCTTTCCATCTCTCTCTCTTTCTCTCTCTCTCCCCCTCTCTATCTCTCTGCCTCTATCTTTCTTTCTCTGGTATCTCTCCCTTCTTCTCTTTTATTTATCTTCTCTCCGAAGACTCCCCTTTCTTCTCTCTCTGTCATAATTATGTTCTTTCTTCATATCTCTATGGTGTTATGAAGACGGGGGAGGGTAAAGTCAAATAAAATACAGCTGCAAAATTCCCAGGTCTTCTTTCATTTTGTCCCCTGACATCTCTGAACTAGAGCCATGCTTTAAACTTCTAAAACAAACTTCACCTAGAGAGCTTGCACCCAAATTGAACAAGAGATCCCTCTCAAAAAACAAATACAACTATCAAAATAACTTATAATCCCTGGCAACAAGGTACCAATAACTTTCATCATCTTTTCCTCCTCTTCCAAATTGTATAGGAACAATTAATGTTTTGCCTAATTTAATGGAATATTATTTGGCCATTTATTCTTAATCTTGATTATGGTTAATTATTTTTGGTGGTAATTGGCTATAATCCGCAGGACTTGAGGTAAATTTGTGTATCCTGTCCAGCTGTTTATTCTAATGTTATTTCTAAGGCAAGCAAATTTTTAATTAAATAGATTATGATTTCTATTAATGACTTCATTTTATATCACAAGAGTTTGGAATTGTTTGTGCCAATGCAACAAAACTTTAATAATTAGGCAGTAATAATAGTGTGTATTAGAATGGACAATTTTTCAACATTACAATGGGATTTTAAGAACATGCTTGAAGTACCTTATTTCAGGTAAATCTATTATGTTTCACCAAAATAAGTTTTTGTTTGTGTAAAAGAGTATTACTATGATGACTCATATATTGTTGAACCACAATAAGATCTTTAGATGATTTCTTGTATTAAATTTTTTTACTTCTTAAAGGAGATAGTTTCCTGAATTAGCCTTTTGGTAATTTATGGAGCAACATAAAAACTCTTTATTTTTATTCAAATACCCGATTCTCATTTAAAGTTTATGATTCATAACACCCATAATACCCATATGTTCAAACTCTAATATCAGACGTTGTTAGCTTGCCTGGACCCTATGTTATGACGGCAGTTCCACTCCAGGGCCGTTTGATGATAGATGACTAAACTTTTCAACCCTAGATGGGTTGGTGCGATGCCGTAATTTTCATTTCCCGCAACCCGAACCGCAGCCTTTCTACGAAAATGTGTTGGACAAAGGAAATATGTGATGATATGAGAGGGAGGGAGGGGAAGGGGAGAGGGGAAGGTGGGAGGGAGAGAGGGAAGATGGTAAATTTGTCAGGAAAGATCGAAGATCCTTGATCAGTTGAAGAAAAAGTGTAGAGAAGTTTTATGTACATGTAAATCAATAATTATGATAGTATGATGGCCACATGTTAACGTAGTGATTAACGTGAAAGACAGATGGTATTGTACATTTATGAATCATTATCGGTTGTGGTAAAAAATATATATATACATGTAGAAACATATAAAACCAATTTAATTCAGGGGGTAAAAAAAAATCCTTTTGTTTTCTTTGGACTTTTGAAAAAAGAAGATTTGTATGTAGAGCCTGAGCTGAAAGCCGTAACATTTGAGTAAGAGATAATGTAGTCACCCAGAATCTTTGCTCTTTGTTGCGTTGTAATTGATTCTGTTTCTTTTTATTGTTTTGCAAGGAAAATTCATTGTCATATCCTTGTTCTCAAAAGCTGTATTTGACACCTTCCTCACTTTTCTTAGTGTGATGTACATTGATTTCATCCATAAATGAATTAGCTTACCTGTATAAGTGTTTTAAGTAGTTGCACTTGCCCTTTGTTTCTCTGTATATCTAGTATCTCTTCCAACTCGTAGTGGACTATAATTTGGATTGAGAATTTGAATTAGCTGAGGTCCATTAGAGATCAAGATAAGTTGTCCTGACTTTGTAATTAGTTTGATGGGTCAGTTTACAATTATCAGTTGAAGATATCTTTGCCTTACATGCCTAGAATGTTGCTTGTATAAATTCTGAAAAATTTATTTTACAATATATTCTTCATTATTGATGTGTTTCTTTACTCCCATATGATTATCACAAATGAGAACAATTTTATATCACGGCTAAGAGGAAAGATTTTCGTATTTATATTATACACTTTCCTCTTAATTCCAGTTTTAAGAAACAAAGTTCATAACCTGAATTTGAAACATTGATACATACAATCTCAACTTGTTATGATTTGACATAATTTTTGCAGCATTCGCACCTGTTGCCCGGCTTGATTTCGCGGCTCAATTCGGAACGTGTTACGTGTGCTTTTAAGCCGATTACGGGAAACAAACAACATGATTCTACGCCCCTGTAAGCATCTTTGACGTAACTGGCCTATATTTACTACGATAATTTCCTGCCGATTTTCCTCTCGCGTAATACCCGACCCTGTAAGCCTAGCCTTTCGATCAGCTGTGTGTCTGTGTGACGCACCCTACAGCTGAGTTTACTATAAATTTACTACGTCCATTGACTCTAAACTTCTTGTCACAACACAGACTACCCTACTGTGCCCCGAACCAAAACATAAACAAAGTGTGACTCGGCAACCCAAGCGCTGTGCCAAGCCAACGTGGTAGATAGATCGTGGCCATTCTGACTTTGAGAGTTTTGGGAAGAGGAAAAAAAAGGTGGATGCCTGATGACTAAGAATCACGCAGGCAAAGGATGCTGGCCCTTCTGTCTTGACTAGTCTGCTATATCAGTCATAGCTTTCATAACAACTGGAGCTGCATAGCACATATTTTGAAATTACCTATTCTCTTCATATACATGAAACACAGGTTATTCAAAGACCCATAACAAAAAAAAAATTGTCTCAAAGTACAATATATTTTTCTTAGTGAAATATATAGAATTTAGCTCTTTGAACTATGAAATTAAAATCCCTGAACCTTACTCTAGGTCAACTTCAGCATCTTTAGAAAAAAGTAAAGAAAAAAAGCTGCAGTGAAAGAATAAGCTCGTACATGAGCACACGTAGCAAACTGGCCAGGGCCAAGGGTGCGATTCAATATCTAGGCACTTCCTTTTGTTTCATAAGGCTGGTTAAACGCAATGCATTCTGGGTAGGATTAAATCACGATGCTCAGCCAAATTTTTAGTTGGATGCAAACTTAACACCCTGGATCAGTGATTTTGGCTGTCGAATCAAATTTTCTAGTTTGTCGTGCGAAGATATGTTTTTATTTTCTTTAATCCACTTTTTTGTTGATCCCCCTCCCATCTTTGACTATGACGATCGGTAACAGCTGTTTAGTATTGGCTGCGTACCAGGTATTATTTCACCTTGGACTTGTCTTGTTCTTTCCACTTTGTTATCACGTTTTACTCCAATTAACTAGTACAATTGGGAATGACAATGTAGGGCGAAACCAAACAAGAATTTTCCTTTTTATATCCACATTTGTATCCTAAAATTAAAAAAATAATGAAAACAATAATAATAAGTATTTGAACCGTGTCTGTCCAGGCGCAGATCCAAAATTTCCGAATTGAACACATTCTGTGGGCCCAATTGTCTGGGGACAATAGCTGCTCTGTTATGTTTGCGCTTGGGCTGATACGTTTTATTGTGTGACAGCTGCGTCCGCCACTGATGTCTGTCAGATTTTTACACTCCTGGCGCACCATATGAGATGATTTTAATTGGATATATGAACTTTTTAAATCATGTTATCTTATGTTGATTACATTAAAAAGGCCATATATCAAGAAGCATTTCCAAAAAATTATCTATTGTACTTGATTTTCCAAAACAGTACCCTGTGAGCTAAATTGTTGATAGTATTTTTAGGTAAATGGTATGAGATAACTTTACAATATTGATTGTAGCTATTTAAATACACAAAAATTACCAAACAAAGATGAAGACGAATTCAATTTATTTTAGAGAAAATGCTTCTTCAGGAAAGTGGTTAGTACATTTGGTTTCCCCTTAGAATGGATAACATTGTAGGATTTCGTATAAGACACAGGGGTCATTTCAGTACAAAGTTAAGGAAGCAGTACTTCAACCAAATTAACTAATTAAAGTATTTCTTTCATAGCAGTGGTTTCCTTGAAATGTTCATCAACTTGGCTAGTGACTCAAGTACGGAACAAAACCAAAGAATTCCATTTGAAGACTTTCAACTCTTACTGTCCTCTATTGTTGAAGAGATTTGAAACGCTCTACATTTGTGTCTGGTCTTGGTTAAATCTCTATGGCATTGTCTTCTATTCCCAGTCCAGCAAAATTTCATGCTTTGACATCTATTAAATCTGTCATCGCGGAGTAAAAAACTTTGGCATTAAGCTGCCTAATTTGGCAGGATGCCAATGTGAAGATTTTTGTTGGTGTCATTTCGTCCACGCATCCAAGAAGAGTGCCGTGTGCTACGCTCCTCAGAAGTTTGTTTTGATTTGAGTCGTTGTCATGGTGACCAAGTGAAGCGCATTAAACCAGCTCTAACTGGCATGAGACCAAGTTTGAAGTTTGGCAAACAGATGAGCAGGAGAGATTTGTGAAATACTTGACAACATCAAGTTCCTTCTTCAAGATTATCTTATCCCCTTTTACCTTTCATGTGCTAAACCATGTTTTGGATTATCCCATGCGACAGATTATCTTTTAGGGATATCATCTTCTCATTTAGGAACATTGATTACATACTGTAAAGTCCATTTTGTTTTGAGATATTTACAGCTGCTCTTATAAAATAGGTATTTCTTCAATTTTGCCCCGATAAGATCTTTCTTTGAGGAATCAAAATGTTTGTTTTGGTTTTGCTGGGATCTAAGATAGATCTTTGATTCATAGCTCTGCTTGTGATGTCATCATTCTATCGCTTGTTTTGATGGAACCTTCGAGAGGGGAAATGTTTATTTTTAGCTAAGTGTGCCAACAAGTTTGTGTCATGTCTCTCAAGTTATAGAGTAAGTGTACTGAGAGTCAATGAGATTGTACAGGTGTTCCTATTTCCTTTCTTCTTCGATAGGGTTCGCCAGGTCGTTCGGGTTTAATAGTTTCCTGTTAGATTAACAGCATTCTACTCCGAAGCACGATAGCCAGCGACCCGACAGGAAGTACTAGTGTCTGACCCCTCGATGGATGTTTACATGTTTAGACAAGTCAAAGGGGTTGATCTACTTTGTATGAGATGCGGAGTTTAGCTGTAATGATGGACTCATTCTCGTTCCTCGAACAGACAGCAGAAAGATAGATTTTATATTTGGAAGGTCATGTAAAATGTCAGTGGGAAGGGAAATGTGTGAAGTGGGAGGGGTTGGTTTGTGGTTGAGAGAGAGAGAGAGGGGGGGGGGAATGCATTGGAGTATAGAGTTGTAAACAAAGGGAGGAGCCCTGGGAAACTTAGCTCAACCAATCAGAAACTTCGCTCTGCTCATGGCTTTTAACGCCTCTGTTTTGGTTTTGCTTTAAAGAAATACATAGAAATGTAAACAAAGCATTCCAGGCCAAGTTTAACTAACCAATCAGATTTTTCCCTTATGTATCTTCTTGTTCACAAGTCCCTGGTTATTCTTTTTTCTCTTTTACTTTTTTAAATTACTACTACTATGCTTCCTGTCAAAGCTTTGGCAAACTGCCATGGATTTCTCTTTATTTTGTTCTTTACTACAATTTTTTTTTATATGAGTTGATACAGAAACGTATAATCCACGTCAGGCTATTTTTGAAATCAGATTAAGGTCGACCCTACTTTTGCACTCGTTGTCACCCTTTGCTTCGTGTTTGAGCATGTCTGTGTCTTGCTGCTGCAGGTGTATGGCTAGGGGTGGGAAGGGGACGTTGCTTCATCTCATATACGCCTAGAACAGGGAGATGAAGAAGATGTGATGCTAGGAGGAGGAGGAGGGTATCGGGGAGGATGATGATGTGGGGTAGGGGCAGGTCAGGGTGGGGTCATCAGGGGGGCAAGCTATTCTCATCTTCATCTCTATTATCATCCCCACCCAACTGAGATGTTCATTATAAAAGGACACCTTTAGAGACCACCATCATATTCGCCGCTGTTAACTACGTCAACTTCCGTCGGAGCATCACGATCGTCGTCTTCATTTCGCAATTTTTCACCTCTTCAAATTTTTTCCAGCTTATTTACCAACCCTAAGTTTTATTTCCAGAGAAAGAGTGATTCCTCGATTCTAATCAATTCCTAAGTTTAACATAGCGCTTTCTGATCCTCTAGTAACAGTGTTTTTTGTTGTTTACTTCCAACCTACCCCATTTTTTTTTAACGATGGGCGTTTCACCTTGGCAGGACATCTTTGAAGATGAAATTGATTGGTGGTCCAAATACTATGCCTCCACAGGCGAGACTGAGAAGTGTGGGGATTATCTGGAGAGAGGCTATGACAAAATTGAGGTGATGTTTTGGTTTTGGTTTTTATTGTATTTCAGTTTAGACTAGTTTTTATTAATTTTTGTATTTGATTTGTAAGTATACCACTCTTTTTCTGTTTATTTTTTTAAATTTTTGTTAAGAAATATCTATAAAGTGGTTAGGGCAAATATTACATATTTTATCCTTTGAAATCCATATTAATCAATATATTTTCCAAAAATGGTATAAAAAGCATATTTGATTTCTTTCCAACATTATTAGAGCTTGCTTTAGGCATCTTTAGATTTGTGGGGAAAAGAAAGTGTTCAATCTGTACCTTTTGCTATATTTTATATAGGTTTCTTTATAAATTGTTTTGGAAATTTCTTCATAGCATTAAACAAAAACTTTAATATTTTATGATTAATAATAAAAAAATAGGAGAAATGTTTTAAAATTTGAGTTGTTATGGGTGATGGCTTGTTACTTTTCTTTCCAATAAATGTACAATAAACAGAATTTAAAAAAAAGCGAAAGTCTACATTTGTTTAAATGAACACTCCTACTTCATTAGGTTCAATAGATTTTTTTTTGTGCCATTTATATCAATTTAATTTTTTTTTTAAATTTTAGAATCTATTGGCTGAAACCTCAGACCTTAGAATAACTATTTCACCTTAAAACCACAGGGGAATCTATTTTTGACCAATGACTACGTATTCTGGCAATAGGAACCCCTATTGGCGGCCATGTTCTATTGTGTTTAGTTTTGGCTACGCCGTGCATCAATGCGACTATTAGATTATTTTAATTTTCGCTTGGAGCACCTAAAAGGTTAAGCCTTGTTCAAAATATCAAAAGTGCTTTATTTGTGACTAGTGTAGCTTGCAAGTTTTAATGATATTGGATGAAAGGATGTTATAAGAACAGAGGACAATTAAAATGTAAAGGATATTGTATATCTTGGATGTTTTACTAAAATTAGGTATGTATTTTATATAAGTTTAAAAAGTTTGTATGATGTATTTTCTGTAAGTAAGCTTTAATCATTACAAAACTGAATTATAATTTTATATTGAATTAAAGTCAGCACATTTTGCAGATAGAGCATTCATGAAATTGTATGGGAAAATTGTAGAAAATTATGCGTAGAATTACCTTCAAAAAAGAGAAGTGGAATGGAGATATTACCAGAGTCACATCATTTCACAATGCAGTGTCTGATTAAATTAAAGTAACTTTCAAATAAAGCGTGAATATGAATAATTAAATTTTACAAAGATTGATATCCACAAAAAATATTGAAGTTACTTGCTGGTCTTCATCAAAATTGTATAAATTGATACAATCCATTGATATGCTCATAATATATTTGGTTATTTCATTAATTAAATTGCATTTGCTTGTACAGTAAAAAATGTGAGAAAGTAACCCAATTCTCTGTGTCTAATTGCTAATGGCTATTTGGATGCATAGGGTATATTAAAGATAATCTTGAGTAGTCAAATTGAGCTTTAAGAATGTTGTATAGAAGGGTAAAGGAGGTAAAACATTTAATGTTTTATTCTTTGGATTTTACAGATCTACAACAAACCACTTGAAGTGCTTGGAACGAATGATGGGTTCCAGGATTTCTGTAATTGTTACGACCTGAACCGTGGAAAGCAAGAAGATGAGGATGAAGAATCGTCCGGTGTTGGAGAATTCAAGGTAAAATATAATCTTTGACCTTTACTCCTAATAGAATATTAGAATTTTACTTGTAAAACAGGACTTAAATTATGTCATCCCAGTCATAAATGGACGATTCCGTGCTGTTTCGTACAGAACATTTTGACTTTTCACAGCTTTTTCACATGAAAACAAAATAATACTTTTGTGATTGATTGTAATCTTTAAGTAGTATCAGAAGGGGTACAAGAACCAAGACTTGCCTTGACTGGATTACACATCCTGTACAATAGAAATGAAAAATAGAACTGTGTGGTATGGGACAATGAAATGACAGAAATAAGAAAAACTATAAAATCAACGACAAAAGCATAAAATTGCAAAATGGGTTATGTGTGTATAGTAAGTCTCTCTGTGCTTTTCCGTATGAGAGGCTATGAAAATCACTTTAATTTCAAGAATTAAAAGAAAAAATATTTACATTACATAACGTAAGGATATAAAAGTAGATATTTGTTCAGAACTTCCTGCAAATTACAACTTACAGGGAATTATTTTGGTCGCCAATTTCATACATTTAAAAAATGACAGGTTTTGAATTGATGCGGCAGTAATATAATGTGAGAGTAAACCCTCTAACATGTACAGACTTGTCTTATTACTCATACCTAATTTTGCATCTATTTTAATACTGACCATTCAATGCCGTCCTACCCAAATTTGAGATCATGTTTGATCTTGTTTGAATCGGTTTTCTTCAACTAATTACCATGAGCAACTATTCCGAAAGAACGATGTACTATAAGTTTATCCTTCAAACTTATGATGCAATTATCTTTGTCATCAGACTTCTTGAACTTTGAGAATAATGTCTGTAGAAGCAAAGGAATATAATTACAAGACGGAATAATCAAATGTTCAAAGTTGAATTGAGATGATTTCATTTGCTAACCAACTCAGACGCGATGTTTTAAAGACTTTTTAGGGACCGTTATCAGAAACATTTTCCTTTTAGAGTTCAGGTGATATTTAAAATATTATGTTATCATCTGAACATAACATGTAATGTGTCCTAATACCGTAGATAGGCCTACATGTACCTAACTAAAATTTACCTGTTAAATGCAAATTATATCCCCCATTTCTACTGCAATTTACTCACATTTAAACTTGTCTGTACATGTTTTATTCTTTTCCTCACTCAGGTTTTATGATGTTAAATTAATGTTCCAGTATATGATTAGTAAATAACTAATAAAAAATATGTATAAAGGGCAACATTAATATAAATGACTCATTTTGCATGAACAGGGTCTGTTCAGGATCTACCCGCTGCCTGGAGATCTGAAGGCTGAGTTACCCCCCAAGCAGTTCAGTCACCTGCCCCC
The DNA here is from genome assembly GCA_940671915.1 of Paracentrotus lividus. NCBI lineage: Eukaryota > Metazoa > Echinodermata > Echinoidea > Camarodonta > Echinidae > Paracentrotus > Paracentrotus lividus. Next base: position 35,465,848 of record CALNVZ010003432.1, read on the forward strand.
CTCAGCACCGGTAGAATGTGTCATCCGGGTCTACATTGTGAAGGCTCTAGACCTCCAGCCCCAAGATCCCTCTGGCCTGGTAAGAGTACCAATATTAACCCTAACCCTAACCCAAGTCTCTTGCTCCACCCCCACCTCAGCACCGGTAGAATATGTCATCCGGGTCTACGTTGTGAAGGCTTTAGACCTCCAGCCCCAAGATCCCACCAGTTTGATTAGATGACCAATATTATCCCTAATCCCAAGGCTCTAGACTTGAGGCTCAAGATTCATCTGGTCTGGCAAGAGTACCAATATTAACCCTAACTCCGGTCACCTACCCCCCTCAGCACTGGTAGAATCTGTCATCCGGATTTATGTTGTGGAGGCTCTTGACCTCTAGCCACAAGACCCGTCTGGTCTGGTAAGAGAACAAATATTATACAAATATACAATGACAATCGAGGATCTGGTTAAAACTATTCGCATCGAAGGAACATCACATAGTACTATTCCAGCATCGGCCCGAGAGAGAATAGTACTATGTGATGTTCCTGAGTGCGAATAGTTTTAACCTGTTCTGAGAATGAGTCATTGTATATTTGTTTTATATCCCTTCCACTATAATACCATTCCTTTTAATTTTTAGTCTTCGGTGACACCCGAATCTTAAAGCTGAACGATTCTTTTAAAGTCGATATAGATCGATCGTAGAGAAGTTGAGAAAATACTTGTCTTGCCTAATCGATCGTCTGTTATGTAAGCGCACCTGGTCAGTGCAGCTCGCCGTAAGTTTCCTGTGGCATGCAGTGGAGAATTCAGGTAAAGCAGCAGAGTAGCACCGCTTGCGTTGCGTTGCGCAACTCGTGAATAGGGTGGGGTGGGGGGGGGGTCGGAAAAACGTATAGTCCAGTTTTTCCCTAGGGAAAAAATGTACTATGCGTGACGTCATGAAGAAAAACGAACTATTTCTTGAGAAACCTTGAGAAACGTTTTTCTTAGTTAAACTATTCTTTTTCTCCTTGTGTACACTCTCAATGCAAACAATCTTAGATAAGGGATATAATAACCCTTATCCTAACCCCAAGCCCCCGTGTCCCCCTCAGCACTGTAGAATGTGTCATCCGTGTCTATGTTGTGAAGGCTCTAGACCTCCAACCCCAAGGTCCCTCCGGTCTGGTAAGAATACCAATATTAACCCTAACCCTAAGCAGTTCAGTCACCTACCCCCTCAGCCTATCTAGATCTATGTCGTGAAGGCTCTAGACCTCCAGCCCAAAGAAACCTGTGGTCTGGTAAGAGTACCAATATTAATCCTTATCCCTAATCCCTAACCACCTGCCCTATTCAACACCGGTAGAATGTGTCATCCGGGTCTACGTCATAAAGTCGTAGACCTCCAGCCTTCAGCCTTCAGAGAAAAAGGCATTTTTTAAGCAGATTTTGTACAGATGTTTATGAAAATATGTTATTAAATATGCATTTAGTTATGGTTACTCTTAAGATTTGAGATAATAATACTGTTGTTTGATGATAAGTACGTACCTGAGCAGTGGTTTTATATCAATAACTCAATTTTCGTGAAATTGGATTTACATGTAGACCCTTTTAGACTGAAACTCCTCAGTAGTTATACCAATCATCTTGTGCAGATACCTGTGAAGTTGGAACTTATACACCTCCATCTTTTGCTATCATCAGTTATTGTACTTTTCTCTATCTAGTTAAGCACCGTCCACTACTGGATTTTGTCAACATTTGATAATATTACCCTTGAATCAGGTTATAGCCCACAATTTACAGATAATTGAGTGTGATTATGAATAATTTAAGTAACTTATAAAATTCTTCTCTGTTCCCCTATCTTAGGCCGATCCATACCTTAAGATCAAACTAGGCAAGAAGAAGATTGATGATGAAGATGATTACCTACCAAACACCCTAAACCCTGTCTTTGGAAAGTAAGCACTCTCTCATTCTAATGTTTCTACCTCTTCTCTCTAATCAGAGTTTACATACAGACTTGCTTGTGTGACAAATGGTTTCTACCATATCAAACAAGGTCAAATTCATTGCAGTATTTAGAGAGTTATTAAAGGCACATCTGTATCATGCCTTATACATGTATGTTACACCGTGTGTCTCTAAACAAAAATTTCACTTTTGAAATGGTTGCCAATAAAATATATATGATTCTTGGGGAAAGATTTATATGGACATGTATTGAAAGCTTGTAGAGGTTTCAACTTCCATATGACACCGGAAAGTATGAAAATATATTCATGCGTGGATGAGCATTGCTATATGTTGTAAAGGGAATGGAAATAAGTTTGCAAGAAAGTTTGGATTTTTCAGAATATCCATTAACACCAAAGGAGTTCGACCAATCTATGACTTTATTATTGATTGATTTATCTTTTTATTGATGTTATATGAATAGGAATGCTTCTAATATGATCTATATCCTCAACTTCCAGGATGTTTGAGATCAAGACCTTCTTGCCAGTCCACAAGGACCTGAAGATCACTGTCATGGACAAAGATTTGTTGAGCAAAGATGACATCATCGGTGAGACGGAGATTGATCTAGAGAATCGCTTCCTCACCAAGTATCGTGCTACAGTCGGACTACCAGAGACATATAACATGTTAGTACAAGTATTATGTACCCCTTGTAATGTTTTTGAATGATAATCATTGAGAAGGGAGGTGCACACCATTTTTTTTTCTTTGTTTGTATGATTGACTACATTTGAATTTAATTTCCATCATACTGTTATTTGTATGATTTACTTCGAAGTACATGAAGTACAATTTACATATTCATGTAAAGTACAATTTGTACAGGTTTACAGTTTTTGATACTTTATAGCTTATTAGTATTATAAATCCTTGTTACATTAAGGAGAAAATTGAGCGCTATTAAGCGCCTTATAAATGTTACGATTATTATTGTAAAACAAAAATTGCTATTGTTAATCAAGTACCGTGCTACAGTCGGACTTCCAGAGACCTACTGTATAAGCCAATATTTTCGCGTACAGATATTTTCGCGATTTTGGACTAATTGGGGAAATTCGCGAGAGCAAAATTTCGCGATTTTGGTGATGACTTCATTACTATAAATAGCCTTGTACTGAAGAGGAAATTTTCGCGATGACCGACTCGCGAAATTCGCGAAAATAAAGTCACCGCGAAAATAACCACTTATACAGTATAACATGTTAGTACAAGCACTGCTTTCCCCTTGTAATGTATTTGAATGAAAATGATTGAAATGTAATACACACTGTCTTAGATGACACATTACGTAAATTTGGTCTACCTTATTATTGGATATATGTGGATGGTGTCAATGATGTCTATGTGAAATTTTACCTTTCCAGTCCAAAATGTATGCATGTACATAAATTTGTATGTATTATCAATGCATAAATAATTATTTCATACTCTGTAAAAGAATTCTACGATTCAGCCATGTGGCTGTAAATGAATTTTTAGTTTGAATAATCCATTACTACTACAAATTGCTATTGTTAACCAAGTACCGTGAAACAGTCGTACCCTCAGAAACCTAAATTTATAACATGTCATTGTAACCATTACTTGCTCTGTGTATTTGTGTAACCATCTCCTTTAAATAATGATTAAGAATTTACTGTATTGAGAAAAGAAATGATTATCATTGGAATATAATATACAAATTAATATGCACGTCAACATGCACAATTCAATTGTATGTTCATGGACATGTATGTCATATCAGAACCATCACCTACAAACCAAATATAATTTAAATGTTGTTTTGTGAGGGAGTAGAGGTGGTATGGTCGAGTGGATAAGTTTGAGGACTGATGATCACAAGGTACGGAGTCCGAATCCAGTCCATTCCACTACCATTCTTTGACAAGACGTGAATCTACAAATTTGCCAGACTCAACCCAAAAGAGACCTGGGTATCGGTAGGAAGCAATTCCTTGAATGCTGTGAGCACCTTTCAGGGTAGCCTAGCTAAGCCGGGTAATAATTAGTTAACACTATAAGTGCTTTGAAACACCAAGGTGGATATATGTATTAAGCACTATATAAATGTTACTATTATTATTATTACCCTTCAACCTAACTATTCTTATTTGACTCTTCTCTTCAGTTCCGGTCCTAACAAGTGGCGTGATCAGAAGACACCCAGAGAGATGATTGAGGACTACTGTAAGCAACAGAAGATTTCTGGTCCATTCTTCTATGGTTCCACCAAGCTCACCATAGAGGGCAAGATGTACAACTTGGCTGACTTTGGTAAGACCCAAATTACAATCACTAAGGCGACTTACCAAATGATAAGGCCGCGGCCTCCTGCCTGAAAACCGCAAACCAGCGTTTTATACTGGATGTACTAATCCCCTCCTATTAATAATATGAATAAAAGGGGATCGGTATATCCGGCATATAATCCCCTGTGCGGTATTCAGGAAGGGTGCCGCGGCTTTATCTTTTCGTAAGTCACCTCAAGAGTTTCATCTGACGACAAGATTATGAAAATATTCTGATCATAAATCATACTAGTAAGTCATGATAATTCTAGATTTTATTAGTACTGGGCTATTAAAAACATTGATGTACAAATGTGTGAAGCATTTCCACAAGAGCAATAAAAATAAAATGCTATACTTCATTGAATATATTGTCACCCATGTGTTTGAAGATATATTCCAAGCTCATAAGGAGCAATATGATATTAGGCTACAAAGGATGATAAAGGCTTCATATTTGCGAGGTATTACCATTTAAAGGAAAATTAAACCATAGGAACCAATTTAATTGTATAAAGCATAAAATCAAAGAAACAGATCAGGTTTGCACAAACTTTTCAGAATATGGGCCCATGAGTCTGTGTTCCGATTGAATCATTGTGACTAAGAAGTCCAATACCAATTCCTTCGTAATTTCTTCACTTACTTCACAGAGACCAACAAGATGCACAGTGAACACGAGGGTCCACAGGACCAGCGTCTAGCCCTCCATGCCCTACGCAGCTACCCCTTAGTAAGGGAACACATTGAGACACGCCCACTCTACAGCCCCTTGCTACCAGGTATCGAGCAGGGCAAGCTACAGATGTGGGTTGACATCTTCCCCATGACTATGGGACCCCCAGGTCCTCCATGTGACATCACACCAAGGCAGCCTAAGAAGTAAGTTAATAATGATAATATTATGGCTTGATATCTTCCCCATGAGTCAGTAATAATAATATGAATTGTTATCGCCCTCCATGTAACCTCGCTCAGAAGTAAGTAAATATGAATTGATATCTTCCCCATGACCATGGGAACCCCAGGTCCTCCATGTGACATCACACCAAGGCAGCCTAGAAGTAAGTTAATAATAATGATATAAATTGTACTGCGCTCCTATCAACACTCCTATGATCAAGTTCTGAAAATATTACATTGTCATTACCCCCAACATGCATAATTATTACTCCGGCTTTATCATTAGCTGCCATACATTTCAATCTAATGTTGATGATGGTGACATGATGTTGAGTAGGCCTATATTGATTTTATCCCCCACCAGTTTCATACATTTTCCAAAGAGACATCTATCCTTTTTTTACAACAAAACAATAAATTGAAAGTCATATCATTAACTTAATTGTCATGTATTTTGGCATCCTAAGGGTTAAAATGGTAGAGTAAACCATGTGAGAAGAAATATAGGGAAAAATCAGAATTCAAGGAACTTGTATGTTACTTTTTTACCTTATTAATGTTGTGTAAAATCTGGAAATAAAAGGAAATGAATTGCCACCAACAGAGGGCGACATTGCAATTGGCTTTTCATACTTTATCAATGCAAGAGAAAGACTTTCCTTCAAGAATGAGCTGTTTCCCAACATTATTTATTCTAGACAAAGCAAATCATACTCAAACTTACGTGTGCATGTTGCTTTTCAATATTTCAGAAGTAATTACATATAATTTTAAATAATGATCTTCTCTTTCATCTCATCTGTTAGGTATGTTGTTCGTTGCATCGTCTGGAATGCTAAGGACGTCATCCTGGATGAAACCTCCATCACTGGAGAAAAGATGAGTGACATCTACATCAAGGGGTGAGTTGTTGCAGGCCACTAATAAGAAAGTGTTGCAAGCCACAAGTAAGAAACTGTGGCAACTACAAGTAAGAAAGTGTTGCAAGCAACATATTATAGATTACTGCAAGCCACAAGTAAGAAAGTGTTGCGAGCCAAAAGTACGGAAGTGTTTCAAAACGTCAAATAAGAGTGTGTTGCAAGCTACTAGTAAGAAAGAGTTGGAAACCATTAGTAAGAATGTTTTGTAAGCCAAAAGTTAGAAGTGTTTTAAGTCACAAGTAAGAGAGCATTGCAAGCCACAATTTATTAATGTTGCAAGCCACTAGTACGGACACAAGTAAGAAAGAGTTGCAAGCCTCTAGTAAGAAAGTTTTGCTAACAGCTAAAGAGAGTGTTGTAGACCACTAGTAAGGTAGTACTGCAAGCCACAAGTAAGAAAGTGTTCCAAGCCACAAAGAAGAAAGTGTTAAAGCCTGGAGCCACAGTAAAGAAAGTTTTGAAAGCCACAAGTAAGAAATTGTTTGCAATTCACAAGTAAGAAAGTGTTGTAAGCCCTGATTAAAAAGTGTTGCAAGCCACAAGTAAATGTAAGAATTTGCTTTTAACAACATACAAGAAAGTGTTGCAAGCCATCGGTAAGAAAATGAGTTGCAAATCACAAGTAAGAAAGTGTTGTGAGCCACTAGCAAGAAACTGTTTCAATTCACTAGTAATAAAGGTTTGCAAGCCACAATTAATGAAAGTGTTGCAAGCCACAAGTTAATGTAAGGATTGCTGTCAGCAGCATGCAAAAAGTGTTGCAAGTCATTAGGAATAAAGTTTTGCAAGCCACAAATAAGAAAGTGATGCAAGTCACCAATAAGAAAGTGTTCAAGCTACAAGTAAGAAAGTGTTGCAAGCCACAAGTAAATGTACAGATTACTATTAGCCACAAGCAAGAAAATGTTTCCAGCCACAAGTAAGAAAGTGTTGCTAGCCACAAATATGATTCTGTTGCCAGCAACAAATATGATTATTTTGCACACTACAAGTTGCAAATTGTCGCAAGTTAAAAGTGCTGTTAGCAGCATTTAAAAAAGTATTTCAAGACACTCATAAAAAGTGTTGCAAGTCACAACTAAGAAAGTGTTGCAAGCTACAAATGTTATCCCTTCTAATTCTTTGACCAAAACAAATTGTTTTCAGATGGATGGCCGGTCAGGATGAGAAACAGGAGACTGATGTCCACTACCGATCACTCAATGGTGAAGGCAACTTCAACTGGAGATTCTGTTTCCCTATCGAGTACATTCCTCCTGAACAAGTGCTGGTTATCAAGAAGAAGGTAACGGTTAATGATTATGATGATGGTGATGATGGTGAGGGTGATGATGATGATGATAATGATTATGATAAGGCCAAAAAAAAAATTTGTTTGGTTGTCCAATGAATGCCTTTTTTGTTCAACGATCGGGATCGGTGTGCCCTCGGTCGGGTTTTTTTTTTTTTTTTTTCCCCTCCCATTGAAAAACAAAGAAAAACAAAGAAACGAATGACTTCCATTTTTGAGATCACTTACGTTTTATTGAGTTATGTAAAATGGGACTGCATGGAAAAATAACACATGTTATAATACTGTTTTTTAGAAAAAAAATATATACAATAAATATGAGCTGTGTATTTTCGGCGTTTGGGTGAAAAAAAAAAAAAAAAAAAAAAAAAAGAGAGTTCGGTCGGTCGGGTCGTTTTCAAAGGGTCGGTCGGTCGAGGACAACCAAACAATTTTTTTTTTTTGGCCTAATGCTGATGATGGTGAGGGTGATGATGATGATGACAATGATGATGATGATGATGATGATGAAGGTGATGATGATAGTGATGATAATGGGGATGATGATGATGATGGTTGTGTTGGAGGCAACTTCAGCTGGAAGTTCTGCTTCCCTATTGAATATATTCCTCCTGTAGTGCTTGTTATAAAGAAGAAGGTTACAGAAGATGACAATAAATGTTAGTACTGCACTTCAATAATATATGTTTTGAGATAAATCAATTAAGACCAGTTATATGATACCAGTCATAACTTAAGTGCTCTAAGCCTCTTGTGAATAATACCCTAAATACACATTACCTTGTAACAGAAGGGTTACGATCAATAGTAAATTTCAAACAACCATCCCGATTGGTTCACAGTGAGACTTTTATACGAGAAGTTTATGCCACAAGGATCATGATTGGCTTTTATCGATTTCAATTGTTTGTAAATCATTATGTTACAGGGCCCTTATCTTGTATCCGGACAACTACACTCTGGACAATAACCTCAGAGGACAACTTCTCAGTATATTTATGTTAGGGTTAAGGGGTAGTTTTCCAGGAGGAGTAGTAGTCTGAGGGTAGTTGGCCTAGAACCATTGTATGTAGAGTTCTGCCTGAGATCAACATCACAGTTGATTGCAATTATAACATCATCTTCATTAACATAGTGTACAGTTGAGATTAATCAATTACCATCAGATGTAACGTTGATCACAGGCTGACGTGTATGTATTTACTGCGATAACTGTATTTAACTTTCTTTTTTTTTTGTCTGCACAGGAGCACTTCTGGAGTTTGGACAAGACAGAGACCCATGTGCCACCTGTTATGATCTGTCAGATCTGGGACAATGACAAGTTCTCTCCTGATGACTTCCTCGGTTAGTCTATCCAAAGATCTTTTGCAACAGGGTGGTGTTTCACCAAGTCGTTCGTACAGTTACGTATGACTACAAATAACTGAAACAAGTTTTTGTGTGCTATACTAATCAAAATCTTAAAAATTTAGCCCAAGAACTGATCACCAGTCGTAACGTATGAACAACTTGGTGAAACACCACTCAGGTTGGTTTTGAACTGTTTACATTGTACATTCTTAAAGGGATGCCGTAACATTGAATGATATTCAAATCACATTTATTCGATTTAGCTTATTTTGCCTACATAATTATAAACACTTAGGTCAGTCTGGTATCTCTTCAAAATTGCAAGCTAATTGCTTGCTTTACCTTCGAGATATTAATGATTTCATACTCAAAATTTATAAACCAACACCGGATGGTTTATAAAACCATGTGCTCTTCCACACACCCATTTCCTGTTGTAAAGTCCCCCGTCTCTAGCGGCCTGGTGGGCTATCAGCAGTTGGATACTGGTGTTCGACTGTATGCTTGGCATTGTTTGTCACACTGTTTTAAGGTAGTAAATGACTTCCATTTGATCTGAAACTTTCAGTAGTTTGTTTTTACTATTGGAACATTATAATTTTATTTATCTTGATATAATTGCTCTTGTTTTTGAAAGCTACTAAATCCCTTTAAAGAGAAAATTGTTCTATCATCTGACTGATAAAACATCTACATTGTCCCCTGAACTTAAAACATGACATTCCACCTCTCTCCCCATTATTGAGTTGTAAAAACTTGGTAATGATTGATATAGAACACATTGGCCGGTTTTCTCGAAGGGTGACTGAAGTTAGTAAGCCTACGAGATACTTATTTAGTAGGCCTTGCTATTGTCTCGAACATTAGGGTGACGTATTAAGTAGGTCTACTAACTTTAGTCACCCTTCGAGAATACTGGCGATTGTTTTTCTCAGGAATGATTAAAGTCAGATTTAATACAGCTTTCTTTTGGGTTATAGATAATGTTCTTTAGATGCTTTAGACAGGTGCTGGTAAAATATAACCGAAAGCCCCATAATTCAATAACTGTTTTATGATGCATTGTCCTCCCCTGGCAAACTATGTCTTAGAATGATGCTGCAAAATCTGTGATTCCTTTTAAGAGACATGAAACAAACTTCACTTATGTTCAGTTCATTCAGAAACATGTCCATTGTACCATCAATTCCAATGAAGCTGAATGGCTTGTTGAACCCAATTAACAACATGAAACATAACCCTTTTATGTTCTTTAGCTATTTAGATGCAATATCAATAAACTTTGGTTAAACTTCACACCTCCTCTCTCCCCCACCATATCTTTTAGCTGTCTATTTAAAGTACATTGTACGCTTCTTGTGCTTCTATACCCCTTTCCCGATGTATCTTGCATTTGATAATTCTTTTACGATTTCTATTGACTTTTCAGGTTTAATTGAGCTGAACTTGAACTTCACTCCTCTCTCAGCAACCCATATCTCTAAGCTCTCCGTTCAAATTATACTAAACCCATCTTTTTCATCTACCCCCTTTCACAATTATGTTGAATTTGATAATTCTAATACATTTTCCATTGACTTTTCAGGTTCAATTGAGCTGAACTTGAACGGCATGCCCAACCCAGCCAAGAAGGCTCGCAAATGCTCCCTTAAACAGCTGCCTAATGAGGCAAAGGGCAAAGAGGTCTCTATGGTGTCTCTCTTTGAGGCCAAGAGATTGAAGGGTTGGTGGCCGGTAATCAGTGAAGAGTCTGGAGAGCGAGAGATCACCGTAAGTAGAACAATGGTTTGTTTGAAATAGTAGCAGTAGACTAGTAGTTCATGTAGTTGATGTAGTAGTAGTAGTAGTAGTTGTAGTCGTAGGTGTAGTAGTAGCTTAATGAAGCAAAGGGCAAGGAGGTGTCAATGGTATCTCTCTTTGAGGCCAAGAGATTGAAGGGTTGATGGCCAGTCATTAGCGAAGAGTCTGGAGAGTGAGAGATCACCGTAAGTACATGGATTGTTTGGTTGAAATAGTAAATAACGATTAAGGCTGTTTGGATATGTGTCCCAGTTGTCCTCTAAAGGAATCCTTATGATTCCCCCCTTGAAAGGTGAAAGACCTTCCTGATCACCCCCTTACACGCCCCCTTTGAATGAATCAGCAATAAATGTGGCATCTTAGGCTTTGAAGAGTTGTTCTTCTTGGTATACAGTAACAATGACACTACATATCAAAGGAAAGGAACAAATTAAATGTGATGCCTCTTAAATATGTGGGAGTCAACAGTCTAGTTAATGTTGAACGAGAGAAAAGATATAATATGTGATGAAGAATAGAGGGAAAAGAATTTTTAAGTAGAATAAATCTTTCATCTCCATAGCCTGAGTTTTAAAGAAAGTGTACACAAATGGCAATAGAAAACATAAGATTTACAGTAGGGATGATAGTGGGATCCTTCTCATCTCTCAAAGTCTGCAGAGTTGATAAATTTCCAATATTGGATGTAATAAACATTTCATTATTTCAATGTAACTTTTTAAAAGTCATTCAACTTTCATTTTCAAATTGCAATATCTTTTATTTTGTCATTTTTTTTCTTAAATTTTTCATTTCTTTTTCAATATTTTTCATTTTTTTCCTTTTTTTTCCTCTATTTTTTTTCCTTCAATTTTTCATTTTTCCTTCAATTTTTCATTTTTCCTTCCAATTTTCAATTTTCAATTTTCAACTTCAACATTTCAAACTTATTACAGGGCAAAGTTGAGCTTGAGCTTGAGATCTTATCAGAGCAAGAAGCTGAGGAGAGACCTGCTGGTAATGCCCAAGATGAACCTAATGTCCATTCCCCCCTTTTTTTTCCAATTTTTTTCTTTCAATTTCTTATTTTCCAATTTTCAACTTCAATCTTCCAACTTTTAATGTCAAGACTCCAATATCCTTTGTAGGGCAGAGTTGAGCTGGAGCTTGAGATCTTTACAGCAGGAAGCTAAGGAGAGACCTGCTGGTAATGCCACGAATGAACCTAATGTCGATCCCCCCCTTTTTTTTTTCAATTTTTTTTCTTTTAATTTCCATTTTTTTTTTTACTTTTGAATTTAAAGAGTCCAACTTTTCAAATTTATTGCAGGGTAAAGTTGAGCTTGAGCCTGAGATCTTATCAGAGCAAGAAGCTGAAGAGAGACCTGCTGGTCATGCCAGGGATGAACCTAATGTCAATTTCCCCCCTTTTTTATTTTTCATTTTTTTTTTCAATTTCCAATTTTCAAATTTTAAAGTTCAAAACTCTAAAATTTTAATTCCTTTGCAGGGCAAAGTTGAGCTTGAGCTTGAGATCTTATCGGAGCAAGAAGCTGAGGAGAGACCTGCTGGTAATGCTCGAGATGAACCTAATGCTAACCCTATGCTGGATCCCCCAAAGTAAGTTGATATTATCATCTTTTATTCCAAATTTGCACTTGATTTTGAGTCAAGCCATAATGCTGATAGTCAGATTAATGGTTTTTCAAAATACTTTGGAAAATTGGATTTCTTCTATCCCTCTTGCACAAAAAGTCCATCCCTATGGATGTCCCTCTTTCATTTCAAACTACATCTGTAGTAATGAGGGACATTGCACTTTCATATATAGTAGATTGAGCATGGCAATCCAGTAAGGTTCAATAATGTGGTGTCAGCAGTGGGATAACAATGAATTCATTTTTGCCTAACCCTATGATGAGGTGTTTTCTTGGCATATGCATTACTAATGAGTACTCTGCTTTGGAGCAGTATACAATTCGTAATTGAATATATGAATATAAAAAGAGCCCGAATCCATGAAAGTTCATTTCGAGTAAATCAAGAAAAACTGAATGATTTTTGTGTGTAGTCAATGGAGATTTGAGATATTTTCTTATTAATTTCAGGCACTTTGGGGCAGAATTCAGTGCTGTAAATGATACACAAGATGGACTCATGTATGAGCAACAACCTTCCATGGTTAACTCAATTTGGCCAAGAGATGGACTTTGGCCTTTTTTATATTCATATACTCAATTGTCACAAATATAATATGACACGATTGTTACTGATTTGGTAATCCAATCTATTTTTTACTTGATAAAGGTGGTTGCAAATTCATTTATTTAGGTAATCATTGAAATTTGGGCTGTCATAGTGACACAGAGAATACATTAGTACACATGAGTAGACAAGTTCATCTTACACGTAAAGGACTGTAGAGTTAGGCATTTGTCACAGTTAGGCAAATTTCAATCCTTGTAACTTTGTGATTTCCAAGATTTTTTTTTATTTATTTTTTTTAAATTTTTTTTACAGAGGAGCTTATATAATAGTAATATGGTTATGGATGTAATTGATGTTGGGTTATAGTAGTGGTGATGGTGATGGTTGTGGTGATGTGCTGATACAGTGACAATGTTTTCAATATCCTAAATATCTTGAAAATGAAAATGAGATCTAGGTTATTTAACAGATTTTTTCCTCTCAAAATAATTGTTGCTTTATAGGTCTGTGTAATAAAAGAATCCATTGACCATACTATCTTCAGCTTCTAGTTGAATTTTGCATGTGCTTCATCATGAATTCTATGAGAAAAAAGTAAAGAATGCTTTAATGCAGAGTACATGAACTCTTGTTCTAAGGACTTGACGACTTTGACATGTCAAGGGCACATGCCTAAGGCACTGAAATGTTCTCATCAATTTAAGAAAGTTTCTAATAAAACTGTAATGTCATCGCTAGAATGTTTATGATTTCCTGTTTGTCAAGGTTGTTGAGGGGGAATTCCCGTCCACAATGTCAAGAACAAAGAACATGATTCAATGTCAAACTTTGAATGTACCCAGAGATGTGTATGTGATTGTAACGGGTTAGGAAAGGGTTAGTGGCTGTATGGCCACTCACTTTCTTGTCATGTAAGACCATATTCTTAGTTCAACAACCATAGATGCACAAGGTTTCCAAAGGTCTAAATTAATCAAATTTTGATCCTCAAATTGGCACCAGTTGTATTTTTGTTTTCCCCTACAAGCTTGAAAAAATAAAATTGATTCTTAACTAGGTATTGTTGATATAGATTACAAAATGCATCTAAAATATGAGCATGAAAATAGTGGTGTAACATTTTCTTTTCATTGGAATTTAGAGATTTCAGTGATTATTTGTATTAATATTTGCCAAAGTGTCACTAAATGGAGATATTTACGACCCAATGATGACTGAGACGATCTGAGGTCAGGGTGCAGAATGTCACTCGAGCACAGACTGGATGGGATAATGATAGAGTGTCCTTAGTGGATGTTTTGGATGCATTCCCTTCTCATTTTTGGCTTCTCCCTCTTCGTGTCCCAATGACCATTAAGGCAATCGCAAGTCAGGCTGCAGAGTGTTCTTCAAGTAGAGACTGGATGGGTTAACTTGCAGTATTCCTAGAGACTGTTTTAGGCTCATCCTCTTCTCTTTACGTCTTAATGACCATTGAGGTCTGCCTCCAAGTACAGACTGGATGGGTGAACAGCAGTGTGTCCCCAGTGGCTGTTTTGGGCTCATCCTCTTATCATTTTGGGGTCAACCTCTTTTAACTTCTGGCTTCTCCCTCTGTAATGACCATTGAGGCGATGTCGAGTCGGGCTGCAATGTGGTCTTCGAGCCCAGACTGGATGGGTTAACTGGCAGTGTCCCTAGTGGCTGTTTTGGGCTTAACCTCTTCTTATTGATGTCCCCTCTTTATGTCCCAATGACCACTGATATGATCTTGGGTCAGGGTGTACAGTAATCTTTGAGCAAAGACTGGATGGGTTAATTGTCCCAAGTGGTTGTTTTGGGCTCATCCTAGTTATTTCTGGCTTCTCCCTCTTCGTGTTCCCTCTTTTACGTCCCAATGACCATTGAGGCAGTTGCAGGTCAGGTCGTATAGTGTCCTTCGAGCCGAGACTGGATGGGTTAACATCAGTCTCTCCCTAGTGGCTGTTTTGGGCGCATCCTCTTCTCATTTCTGGCTGTCCCCTCTATGAACCTGATGTAAGAGTCATCTCTCATCCTGTTGCTCTGATCAGGGGAAGACAAATACATGCCAGATTTGTCATGGGTGATCTGGCCATCAACCAAGAGCCGTTCACACCATGCTTTTCATGTACTCGGAGATGCAACTTTTCTGGGGACTTCTTGAATTCAGAAAACATTTTACTCCATATTTCCATGTTGCTATCCTTGTGTAGCCTCCTTTTAATAGGTTTTTCACCCCAATTTACATGCTTTTTCAGAGTATTTTTGCAAATTTCCTGATGGTACTGAGTAGCAGTTCATCTGCTGCTTATACATGGGTGCCATACTCATTGGCCCAAAGTGATCACACTAAATGGTGCAAATTAAGAATATAATGAAAAATTTGGAACTAACAAAAACAAGATTTGTGGGATTATATGAGGTTTCAGACACTTTCTAAATGTGTAGACAGATTGTTTGATGGACAAAAGGGGAGCTTACTCTACTCATTGAACCCCCTATTTTTAAAATCCTTTCAATGGCTTTAATTTCTAAAACTGATTCAGCTGATGTCTTCAACATGAACTAATTCCAACTGTACTCTTGATAACATGCTCTCCATAAGAGCACAAGAAGTAGATCAACTCAGTGTAAGCAGACATTTCAGCTGAGTTCAGTCCAATTGTGACATGCTTAATGCAGTGTACTATTACCAGGAAAATTGGTGAATCCTAAAACAAGGATATAAAGGAACTGATTTAATAGTCTGTTTATTATCCAATGCATCATTTTCTTTTCTGCTGAACTCTTAATTTCTCTGCAAAAACAAATCCTAAAATATTTTAAGACAAGAAAACTCTCAAACAAAGCATTACTTTTATTAGATTTTTATAGGAAGATTTCTCTTTTATTTAATAAGCAAAGTTAGCATACAAATCTAGAAGTAGAAAAAGAAAGAAAGGGAAAAGTGCAGTTTTGAAAGTTCATCATACCATTACCTCATTCGCTTGGAGGTGACATGTGCTTTTAACTATGCACATACTGTCTGGATTCTCTTTATTTGCTAATTTCTTGTCACAATCTTTGTTTGTGAAAGACAGTATTTCTTCCAAATATTCTCCACATTTCATGATCCTATCTTCTATAGCCCTGACCGGGTTTTGAACGTGGGTTAGTTAAAGAGTGGCAATAATTATTAAATTTTATCTTGGTTGCCTCAAATGCTCAAAAATATGAAAACTTTTCAGGAATAAGTATGATCAAGTCATAGTTTTGCATGAGTAATTATGTTTATGAACCCAGCTTTGTAAGATCAACAAAATAATTTAGAGATTGGTTTTGAATTCGCTTCCGCATAGTACTTAGATATTTGGTATGAGGACATGGGAGACAACATTTAGGCATCAGGATAAAATGGGTCGTTCCAGTCTAATTCACTTATTTTGTAGTGGTCTCTCATGTCTGGACGGGGCGTAAGTTCTTAAGTAGACACCCTCACAGCATTTGTAATGATCTGTGTTTCGTGTCGATCAGTTCAAGTGATATTTGCTATTTAATATAAATCTTGCCAGGTTTCTTGTTTATCATCACCATGGGAACCTGTTAACTTCTAGGTGTGAAACGGGGTAATCTGTGTTCGGGTTGTCAGGAAGCTGCCCTCTTACATATGTCAACAACCATTTTGGGCACTGCACAAATATTGCAGGGAAGCATTTCATCAGCGGCTTAGCAAAAGTACACAGTAGGGAGAGATGGCGGACGGAACAAGCCATTCCATTTTTCAATCCCTCCTTTTTTTTCCCTCCATCCTGTGAGCTCGGGGCACACTCCCCGATCGGGAGGGGGGCAGATTGATGTGAAGAGGGGTAGAATTTTACCAGTCATGGTGCCATGTGGGGATGGTTTACCAGTCACGATCACTAAGCGTGCTGCCAATTTGATGATTTCCAGAGAAAGAGATACAGTAGTCGTGTTTCGTTAAGGGATTGAAGAAGAGCTTATGGGAGGAAGCAATGAGTGGTTGAGGTCAAATGAGGGCCAAACGTTTCGTAGAAAATTGAGTAAATGCCCCCGGCAATTGTCTCTTCCCTTCTCTCTACCCCACTGATGATTGACAAGGGTGCACTTTTCTCTCCCTTGTTTAGTTTTTGAGTGAACAGTTGTCAAGAGAAAGGTCAGAGAATGGGCAGCCATTCAGCGCAGCAATTAAAGTCTTCAGAGTTTGACAAGTAACAAAGGGCAAAAGTGCAAATTAGTCGCTTCTTACACAAGATGATCTCATTCAAAATAGTGCATTGGACTGAAACTAATTTGATGCTCCAGAAAGAACATTAATTTGTAAAAATGATATTTAAGATAATCTAGGATAGTAGTCACGATGAAATAAATCAAAACATTCTTGTTTATACCAGAATCTCAAGCATAGGAAATAAATACTACACACCAAAGGAATTTACAGAAAATTGCGTATTTGCTGAGAAAAGAGCAAAATAAGCATAATTTCTGTAGCTGGACGGCACGTCCAAGCACATGCATGATTAACACGGCCGCGTGGAAGTCTACGGGTATAATCATGTGCACGCGATGCGCACCGGATCTGTGTTGGTATGTTGTGCTGTGACTTGTGGCGATATAGCAGTCTACTCCAAGTCTCAATTTGACGGACTGTTTCGATATTTTTTCAACATTTCTTCTGAAATCATTATCGAAACGTGGATATAATCTTGTGTAGGCATATATGTATATGTTAATGGAACAATGTGAGGACATATCTAACAGATTTATCTCAAATTATTTTGGCTGTAAGAACTCCAGCTTGGCTTTAACCTGTGCCACCTTATCAGGCAGTCACATTTAATAGTGAATGGCTGGAATGCTCCTCAGGGAGTGGAGAATGTGCACATATTGTGTGCAGGCAAGCCTGAAACTGATGGCGCTTATCAAAGTAGTCTAATAGTTCTATGTATTAAGAGCTATATAAATCCAGAATATTTTATTATTATTTACACTACATGCCCCATAATGGATTTAGAAAAATTACCGTTTTTTTTCCATTTTTTTGTATTTTGTGTTTTGTATGAAAATGGTCCATATGGCTGTCAAATACTAATTGTAAAATTTAATTTTTACCGTTCCTATACTTTCCTTTCTGTTACAAAGAAATGTGATAATTCAATTTTTATGAAACTAAAAAAAAAAGTTGAATCGCGTGCCAATGCCGGTGTCTGTCAAAGAAGCAATAAACTGCAAAACCACAAAACACATGGACTTGGCATAACTTTGTCACACTTAAGTAATGAACCCAAACAATTCTGATTTTTCAAGTTGTTTATGCTCTAGCGCTCTAGTGCTTGCACTTAGCTAATGTACACGACAGACTCAACTCTTACTTTACCAGTGCACTCATTTATATTTGGTTGCAACCCTTTTTATGCTCCATTTGTTGCCTTTTAATTTATTAATTAACATTCTGAAACCAATATTATAAGGTAATGATTTGTAGCAATTATAATTTGATGTTTAAAAAGTATAATAAGTTTTGATCGACAGTTTTAACACATAGAAAACAAATCTTCCCATTTGATCCAAAATTGTAAGAATAATGATAATCAAATCTGACGATCTGAAGAGAGAGAGAGAGAGAGAAAGAGTGTAGGTCCCTCTACATTGGCCCAGAATCTTCAAATAAAGCGCTTACATTGGATCAGGGGAAAAAACCTGGTCTACTGAATCGTGAAACTGGTTCTACATCAGCTTTGCATTTTAGAATAGCGATATGGTGTGCTGTAAACTAACAACATGTGGTGTTTGGGGATCGGACTGAAAAAGTGCTGATTTAGATCCTTAACTGAAAAAATAATAACTAGAGTTTGGAAATACGCCTAAGATGATGTGGGCTGACATTTTCCCAATAAAACGGGTGTAAATATTCAAAATCGAATGACAAGCGCGTATAAAACCGATACAACGATGCCATTTTGCCTAATTTAGCGGGAGAATTGAGAGGAAAAGCCTGACCATTTCTGATCAAATTAATTCATCGGAGCAGAAATAGCACGCTACTTTCTGGCTTGGGGTTAATGAAGATCCACCTAGTGGAGAGACAGAGAGAGAGAGAGAGAGAGATAGAGAGAGAGATAGAGAGAGAGATAGAGAGAGAGATAGAGAGAGAGACAGAGACAGAGACAGAGAGAGAGAGAGAGACAGAGAGATAGAGAGAGAGACAGAGACAGAGACAGAGAGAGAGAGAGAGACAGAGAGAGAGAGAGAGAGAGAGAGACAGAGAGAGACAGAGAGAGGGGGTGTTAGAAACGATTGAGAAGCAGAGGAAATTCGAACAGAAATGAGGTCAATCAAGGTAAAATTGGGTTAACAAGAACAGAAAAAAACAATGGAATTTGCACTTTTGACCTTTGTTTTTTTAAAGGTGAGAGAAACTTAAGCCACATTTACATGACACCATGCAGCGAACCATTCAGATTTAAAGCAAATCTTAGAAAAGTTTTGTTGCCATGACTACAGGATGCTGTCAATCAGCAAGCTAAGGAAATCTTTCCATAAGACATTAATTCTTGTGAATATGGAAGTCCAAAGTAATTAAGATCCATTTGTGGTTATGTATGATTCCCTTCCATTAGAGATTAATCGTCTAGTTTTTATAACTAATTGTTTACGACGGTTCTTTATTGGAACGAAGCGTTCCCCACTGAGGGAACACTCCACCAGAGCAGGTATCTATATCATTGGTATTTTGTGGTTTACGTGAAGTGAGTCATCAGGTTACCTATTATTCTCTTGTTTTCTTCTATCTCTCTTTGGGTGTGTTCAAAGTCAATTTTCAAATTTAAACGCCAACATGAATACAAAACGCAATTACAAAACACAGAACACATATGTGATCAGTGATGGTGCACTTAGTGTCGAAAATTTAAAGCTGATTGTGCGTCGATTGTCTTTAAATTCCCTGCTCTCAAAAACAAACATCTACGCTTTTTTCACTTGCACCAGAAGCTTCCACTACAAGAGCATATTTAAAGACGTTTGAAAACTCAATTGCGTTCCGTGTCACATTTTTTTGCATTCATGATGCTGAAGGTCATAAAATCGACGCTGATCGTGTTTTTAAAACACACCTTTTTCAGCGTTTAAATTTTCCTCCAAATCGAGATCTGAAAGACGTTTACTTTTACGACCCGGAATGGGGAACAATGAACACATACTTTGTTTCTCTTTATATCAGCGTTTTGTATCATGATTCATGTTGGCGTTTAAATTTGAAAATCGACATTGAACACACCCTCTCTCTGACAAGCGGATCGGTGATGAGCGGGCGGGAGGGTATCCCTGCCTGCTGTCAAAACCTGAACTCTTCACCTGACTCTAACGTGAACCTGACATGTCAAGAATCTCTCAAAGGTAGAGAGATGATTCCCTCTTCTACTTTAAAGACAATGTTTAACTTTGTTCATGATCTAAAACAAAATTACCTTACCCCATAGCGTTGAATCATAATTGCAAACCTTTAGGTCGGACAGGAATCGCTAGAGATTTTTAAGCTAATCAGTCCTTACATTCCAGAGATATTGATGACTGAATATCATCATTTGCATAAGCGTACCTGGGTACATTATGTTAACACTGCCGTATATGGAGGGAAAATAATGTGGTATTACATGTCATTTGCTATTGTCTACTTAGTGTGAAGCATGTAATGATGCTTAGGAAATGAACTTTTCAGGGTTTTACCTTGACACATTATTACATGAACTCACAGCATGTAGGGCCTGACAACTCAGATTTTTGCAAGTCTCCACAAAGTTACAAACTCCCTTTAACCGCCAAGAGATATCTATTGGATAACATATTCCTTTGACATTTGATTGAACTGTTCTTTTCGTGATGAATTGAGGACCCTATGACAGGTCACGCTTTTGTGGCTTTACTTCAGTTGCGTCGTTCGAAACCGTTTTGTTTCAATCTATGCCATGTCAGCAAATGTGTAGATCTCGGGGCTCGTTACAGAGAAATGATAAGCTTCATGTCTCCTCTTATATTTCCTTTTTGTTATTTCTCTAAAGGACGCTTGGATGTTTGTTTAAAATGAGAATTCCATAAATTCCATATTCCCCGGTTGCATGGTTAGTCACAGAATAATGATCCTCGGAGATACAAGATCCCTTCTGACACATAGGGTATCGTTCATTGGTTATCAACAAGAAGGTCCTTACTGTGTACAAAGTTCATGGCTTAAAGGCCATTTTTGTAGTTTTTGGTTCAAGTTCTGTAACTTATTTGGTTGGATGCTGTTGAGTTTAGTTGATGAAAAGCAAGATTCTTATAGTTCTCAATGGCTGTGAATTGATTTTATCTTCTTATGGAATATTAAACAAATGAGAAGTGATAAATAATTAACGTCCCTGGCCCAGGACATAAAAGAATAGGATGCTTGTGTTTCTCTGAACTATGGGACCCGACAAGACCAGCTCGTAGCTTCAAAATTATTTCCTTTCTGATTTACGATAAGATTTGACTGGAAATGAGCTTAGAAAATACACATATTTGGTATGATGTTTCTTTCCATACAAGTGAACCAGTATGGAGTAGAGGTGTCCTTCCTATTATCTTGCCATTAGCAAAGTTGCAGAATGTCTTTAATATTCTTTTGTTAATCACACATTCCCAAAGGCCGTACCATCTGAATCAGAGCAGTACATGCAAACTTCGATTGACCCCTTTCTTATAATTTTCTCCTTTTTCCTCCGGTACTTGGCACAATTCTCAGTGACTTTTCTCTATTATCTTCTTCAAATGACTTCATTCAAGCTGTGGACAAAAAGGAATATGTGGCCTATTGTAAAGTTATTTGTCACAAATGTTTGACAAGACATTTTGTGATTCAAGAAGAAGTGTGAATTGATTACATTTTAGTTTATTCCTTGTCATTGAAGAAGTATTAAGAGCTTATCACTTCACGTACCAGAATTGGAGCATGGGATTGTCCATTTTTTTTTTTCAAATTGAATTTTCATTCTTAACACTTTTTCTCGATCCTTTCATCCTATTGTGTTTTATAGAAAATCTCTTTTATTGAGCATTTTATGGTGTTCTTGTGCTACGTGCAAAATCCAGCGTAAAGTCGTAAATGTGTCGGGTGATATCAAAAACTTGTTTGTCTTCTGCGTCAAAGTAATAAGTCGGCACCGAAACACATTGTTGATACATGTACCTGCTTACATGTTATACAGTGTCCCCAAAAATTATTTGTACACTTTGAAAAAATGAAATTAAACAAATCGATGTTGGTTTGAAATTTTAATTACTATTTATA
>CALNVZ010003432.1:35495337-35562837 GCA_940671915.1 Paracentrotus lividus
GCCTCCTCCCACTCAATTCTATTACAACCTGTCTTCGAGCAACAGGTTCGACGTCAAGCGTCCGATCAGACCCTTACCATCCACCCTAACGTGGTATCCATTACCAACCCAAGTTTGGGGATAATTGAATCCTAGCTTTGTTTACCCCCAAACACCACCACCATGACAACACCTAGCTTGAATTCCAGAGGACATATAGGTGACATAAGATGAGCCAAAAGCAATGGGTTTGGGATGCGTTGCCGTGGCACCGCGGGCGCTACCGAGTGGAACTGGTGGGCGGGGGCTTTGTTTGTGATTTTGTTATTTAATCCTCGAGTGGCAAGTATCGTGTTGTAGGGCTTTTAATGGCTGCCATATGTTGTAGATCTCATGTAACGACAGAGGGTTTGTTCAATGTTGATTTTCAAATTTAAACGCCAACGTGAATCATGATACAAAATGCAATTACAAAACGCTGATATAATGAGAAACAAAGTCTGTGTTCATTCTCCCCCATTCCTGGTCGTAAAAGTAAAAATCTTTCAGATTTGATTCGAAGGAAAATTTAAAAAACAAAAAGGTGTATTTTGAAACACGATCAGCTTCGATTTTACGACCTTCAGCACCGCGAATGCAACGAAATGCGACACTGATCGCAATGGAGTTTTCAAACATCTTTAAATGTGCTCTCGCAGTGGAAGCTTCCGATGCAAGTGAAAAAAATGCAGATGTTTGTTTTTGAGAGCGGGAAATTCCAAGACGATGGTTGTATAATCAGCTTTAAATTTTCGACACTGAACGGTGCACCGCTGATCGCGTTGTCTTCTGTGTTTTGTAATTACGTTTTGTATCATGATTCATGTTGCCGTTTAAATTTGAAAATCGACATTGAACACACCCTAAGCCTGGGACCTGTCAGTCAATGCCAAACGTCTCCTGACGATATGCGCAGAATTTCTGGCTAACACTCTCAACCGCAAACTTGGAGCTGTGTTTGGATATTCCTATAAAGAATGCGTGTCATAATACATTACTTCAATTTCGAACTTGGGAAAATTAGAGAAGAGTTTCAAGAAACTTTGTCGTTTCAGTACGATTTTTTAACAGCAATTGATTATTGATTAAAAACATTCTCTTTACATATTTTGAAAGTTCTATATTTGTGACTTTTTCATTTGTAAAATTCTCTTTACACTCTTTTGAAAGTCCTATATTTGTGACTTTTTCATTTGTCAGAAATAAAGTTTTGCCAGGATACCGGTATTGGTGAAAGGCTTAACCTGTTTTATACTAAGCCCGCATATATGCGGGCTGAAGAAACATGGAACATCCCTCTTGTCGACCGTTTATTTCACTCATGATTTTGTAAACATATAAAGACCTTAAATATAATTTAAATTATCTGACATTGATCTATTTAAAGATGTCTTTGTTTCACCTTTAAATGAAAAGAACTTCTTACAAGCATGCTTGACAGTCACAATTCATTCAGCTTTGTTAAAAGTTCTCAGTATACAACGGGTTAAATCTAAGTTGGAAGTAAGAGGGGAGTTGAGAAAGATTTCTTCTTGCGATTTTTAACAATGTATTGATAGAATTTACAGTATTATCTGTTTATCTGATCAGTCTCTTTCCCAGCCTTTTGGAATTTCTATATTTATGACTTTCTCATTTATCACTATAAAGTGTCACCAGGATACCAGTATTGGTGATGGGTTTTATCTAGGTGTCAGACAAATTTACTGCAAGTTCATGAGAAATATAGGTGAAATACATGTAAGCTCATTTGATTTCTGTGGGAAGGTCCCTCTTGTCTAGACACTACTGATTTAATTTGGTGTCAGAATGTACCAATTTACTGTGAAATTTAGTAAATTACATTTACCATGGTAAGATGTGTATTTATAATGGACCCTACTAGACCTATGGTATTTACTGTAATGCAGAACGGACCTGGTGAGGCATTTTGAAATAAAATAAAAATGAAAAGCAGGAACATATTGTTGCAATAGCCAATCACAATCGTTGTTGCATGTGCATTTTGTTCAAAAGTGAGACCAGCAACCAATCAGAATATTTCTTTCAAATTTGCAGTTGATCACAAACCTTTGTATTTCTTATCCTGGTGCTAAGTTAGGCTTGTGGGGATTCACAGATTCATAGTTATTAGCTTGAATTTGAATATTTAACATGCATTTCCAATGAGTTTGAGCACAAGATATCTCTTTTTTTTAAATGTATCTGAAAGAGTTCAGTAGATGTTTATGATCTGGAGAGTGTGAAAACTTTTATTTCTCCCACCCGTGAATCTCTTGCATTGCCTCATCTCTTGTTACCAGAGACTCAAGTTATCATTGTTAACCCTCTTAGTAACCCTCATGACGTGACTCTCTAACGTACCCTACCACAATTATTGCTCCTGAGTTACCCCTCCTGTTCTCCCTTTTCCGGGGAAGGTTCATTCTTGGGGCAGAGTAAGAAGCCATTTACTTATTGCCTTGACATGTGCTACAATCCAGGGGGGGGTGTTTGAGAGTTAAACAAGCAACTTAACAAATTACTTTAATATAATAAACCAAATGTTAATGAGATGTTAAAAAAAAAATGAAAAAAAATCCAAATTGACAATTCAATGGAGATGGGATGCTGATATCACTTTTTAATTTCATTAGCATAAGCTGAAAAATGCAGGTAGATTATTCTTATAATTGACAAACCTTTTTTCAATGTCAAGGATGTTTTAAATAACAATTTCATGGGGATTATGGAAAAATACAAATAAAGCTTAGGAAGAATTTTGGGCATTCCAGTTTGCTTTTCATGTGATTTGAAAAGTTGTTTTTGGTGAAACATCCCCAGGTCCCATGTGAAATGTTGCAACAAAAAGTCAACATTGAACCCCCCCCCCTTCCACCACCCTGATTAAAAAAAATAAAAATAAATGGCCAGTCTTGTAGAAGACCGATATTTGATATTTGAGAGGATACCTATAATATCTTCTTTTCCTTATTAGAGATAATGTGCTGTTTCAATGCACAACTTCATAAAAACCTGTAATCTTACATAAGACTAGAATTACCCATCAGCAAAACATCTCAATAAAAAGTTGTTGATTTGTTTTTTATATCTCTATTTCTCCTCATGAAAGGGTTGTTGATTTGTTTTTTATATCTCTATTTCTTTCATGGTAAGGTTAGACGCAGGTCATAGAAGTTCATTGATCCCCCTCTAGCAATAGATTAAGGACTTATCCCCGCACTTAAGTCATTAATCTCACAATACTTCACCAGTTCACCTCTTTTCTCCTATTTCCCTCTCCTTCTCTCTATCCCCGTCTATCGTCCTCTCTCCCAGCTTGTCTTGCATAAGCAAAGATTTTGTTTTGCCTTGTTTTGTCTTTTTAATAGATGGTGCTACACTAGCTCCAGCTATTTCAAATAGCGCGCTATTTGTGTTCCGATGAATTAGCCCGGTCAGAGGTGATCCAGCTTTTTGGTCAAATAGTGCACTAATTGGGCGGAAATCCAAGCCCATGTCATCTTAAGCTTAAAAAAAAACAAAACTTAAGCTAATTTGCGGTTGTGACACAAAATAGCACGCAATTTTGCACGATGCTGCACTAGCTCGAGATAAATCCGAAATCATGCACCTGTGCGTGTATACGCTAGCGGTAGTTACCAGTTGCGCAAGACATACTGTATAAGTGGTTATTTTCGCGGTGACTTTATTTTCGCGAATTTCGCGAGTTGGTCTTCGCGAAAATTTCCACTTCAATACAAGGCTATTTATAGTAATGAAATCATCACCAAAATCGCGAAATTTTGCTCTCGCGAATTTCCCCAACTAGTCCAAAATCGCGAAAATATCTGGACGCGAAAATATTGGCTTATACAGTATTGGGCTTGTTTGTTCAAGTTCAGGTCAAGTTGTTAATTCAAAATTTTAAAATCCTTGAGCTAGTGCAGGACCGGTTTCTTTCATTGTTTTTTTTTTCCCGATCCACCAATGAGCACGCTATTTTTTAGCTTGAGCTAGTGCAACAGCGCCTAATGTAATCTTTGAAGATGGAATGGAGGATATTAGTTGATGCCTGGAAGCACAGTGGCATGTTGATCTGTCACTACATGATTGCGCCCTTGAGCATCAGGGTTCAAGAAACATGAGTATCTTAAAGAGACTTTACTTTTGTCTTCAAGAGTTTAAATTGTGGAATGAACCAGGCACGGATCCAGGATTTTCAATTTGAATAGATTGTGCAGGCCCAATCGTCTGGGGACAATAGCGGCTCTATATTGTTTGGGCATGGGCCGATACTTCTCATTTTGTGACGTATGGCTGGGTCCACTACTGTAAACAGTCCCACAGTGATTTGGAAAGGTCGATAACAGTTCGCCAAACAATTGTTATATATGCTGTGAAGTTTTGGAATCCTTCAAACTGATGAAATGATAACAAATTAACTCATTTCTGCCGAGAGTACATGCCGCTCTTCAAGACATTTCAATTGTTTTTTTTTTCTTAGTAGATGACTATGAGGCCATTTGAAGCGCATTCCTTTCCAATTGATTTTTTTTTACTAAATTGTATTCTTTCTAAATAGTATGAAAATAATTTAAAAGCTCACAATTATTTTATTCACCTTCCCATGAAAAGGAAGGATTCAACGTACGTTAATCAATAATCAGGCTGTGGACCCCAGCTGCCTTAGTTTGCTACTTCAACATTTTAAGGACAATCATGACTTTTTTTGACAATAATTTTTAGGTGGACATAGGGAGAGGGGAGTTGGAGATTGCACACATGTACTTACATGTGTAACGTTCTAGACGTCTTGTTACTAGACTGGGATACAAAGGTTATGGGTTCGGTCCCTCGTACAACACCTTCATATTTAAGGGTGTTATTGATCTGCATTGCTTTGCTTCACCCAGATGTTGAAAGGATTACCTGTAGGATGACAAAAGCTATGAGGATCATATTAGCTGTGCCCTCATGATGACCATTACACACTACATTTTTATAGATCCAGCATAATGATTCTTGCCTTTATTTGTGGTATTGATGATAAAATTTTATAAAGGACTAATAATGTTTTTTTATAGAAAGATTCAGTAGCTGTTAGATAGGTTCAGCAAATCCTGCTATTAATTCTGTTTAATTACCATGCGCAGGATGGATTACGGTACATAAACTTGTAATATAAGCATTTCAAGGATATATCTAATGTGCCTTTGGATTTGAGGATTGTCTGCTATCCGCTCTGTTATTCAGTCATGAGTTCCGCTATCGATCAAAATTAGCTCATTGAACCCACCACCTGTTATCGGCTAATTCAACTTTGTTGGGGGATGATTTGGAGCTCTGACTCTTTGACTTCGCAACGGGGGTGAAAGTTTCCCCCTCTCATGATATGATTATCTGAGTGTTGATTATTAGAGACATATTCAAGGGGTGAATGCTCGCTGGTGGATTTGAAAGCTTACATTCTTCGGATCTGTCTCATGAATCTCAGGAAATATCTGTGTGTTTGTAGATATTGGTATGATCTGCAGCTTGTTGTAGGTGAAAGTCAATAGATGACTATGCATTCATCTTAATGGGGTCATTATGATGTCATCATCTTCAAGCTTGTGGAATCTTTTTAGAAATTTGTCATTGATTTACTCGCAATTATAGAGTTAAAGTGGAATCCAACCCAAGGAGAGAATCAGTCTTACAGAAAAGAGAAAATTAGTAGAGCAATTTCAGACAAGTTTCATCAAAATCGGTTATAAAATAAGATAGTTATGAAAGTTTTAAAAAATTGTACTTTTTGTGGGGTTTTATCAAATTGGCAAAATTGTTTCAAAATGGCTGATTTTGATTACAACTCTCCATTTTTTTTGGACAAAGATTTTCATTACTAAAGACATTATACACAATGTGTACAATAAGAGCCATGATTGATCTTCTGAAGATGTAAACATGTTGGTCTTTCTGCATTCATGGCATGTGATGTACTTTACAGCAACATTTCTTCATCATCTAATGCAACGATTAACTTTTTGATATACTCATTCTCATAAAATTTTCTTTACTCTTCCTTAGGCCAAAAAAAAAAAATTGTTTGGTTGTCCTCGACCGACCGACCCTCTGAAAACGGCCCGACCGACAACCTCTTTTTTTTTCTTTTTCTTTTTTTTTTTCACCCAAACGCCGAAAATACACAGCTTCATATTTATTTGTATATATTTTTCATTACATGTGTTATTTTCCATGCAGTCACATTTTACATAACTAATAAAACGTAAAAGTGATCTCAAAAATGGAAGTCATTCGTTTCTTTGTTTTCTTGTTTTTCAATGGGAGGAAAAAAAAAAAAAAAAAAAAAAAAAAAAAACCCGACCGACGATCCCGATTTTTGAAAAAAGGCATTCATTGGACAACCAACAATTTTTTTTTTGCGCCTTATACTCATTCCTTTCTTTTTGTTCCATTTTTTTTTTTTTGTGCACATGGCCTATATGTTATCTCCTCACTTTCTCTTTTTCAGTCTAACTTACTTTTATACATCCATCTGTTCTTATATCTGTCTCATGTTTGTTTCTCCTTCACTGCACTATCACTCTAAATGTCTTTTCTTCTTTTATTTTCTCTCTCTTCCCCTCTCTCTGAATCTCACCTTTTTTCTTTCTATCTCTCTATCTCTCTCTCTCCCCTCTATATATCTTTTACTTTCTCTCTCAAATGCTAACTCTCAATGCTCTTCTTCCCTGTCTGTGATATCTTCATGACCTTTCTCTCAACTCAGTTTTGGAAGTCTTATTTTGTCAGCATGCTGTATCTCCTTCCCTCTTTTCCTCACCTTTCTCTTCTGTATATCATTTTCTTTCCTTCCTTCTCTCTCTCTCTTTCTCTGAATTTCACCTTTCTTCTTCCTTATATCTCTCTTTCTTTATCTCTTTCTTTCTATCTCTTGATGCTCTTCTTCCCTGTCCCTGGTCATGACCTTTCTCTCAACCCGGTTGTTGAAGTCTTTATTTTGTCAGCATGCTGTGTTTCTCTCTTTGCCCTATGGAATGTAATAGTGACATATCTTTCAGCTGTCACTCCTCACCGATGCCTTCCAGAGATCATCTTTTGTTATCATCGAAGGGCTTCTTCTCTTTCTTCTCATTCCGCATGAGAGAGAAAGGATGAAAGGTGTTAATATCTTGGGAAGAAAACAAGGGTGGGAAGAAAGGTTCCTTGTATTTAGTGTGGCTTCCAAAAACAGTGTCTTCTTCGTCTTATTCTTCTTTTCATTCTGCAAGAGAGAGAAAGAATGAAAGATGTCAATATCTTGGGAAGAAAACAAGGGTGGGAAGAAGGGGTTCTTGTATTTTAGTGTGGCTTTCCAAAACAGTGTCTTCTTCTTCTTTCTTCTCCTCCTCCTCCTTCTTCTCTTTCCGTAAGAGAGAGAGAAAGAATGAAAGACAGCAATATCTTGAGAAGAAAACAAGGGTGGGAAGAAGGGGGTCCTTATATTTAGTGTGGCTCCCTAAACAGTGTCTTCTCCGTCTTCTTCTTCTCATTTTGCAAGATAAAGAGAGAGAAAGAACGAAAGACGTCAATATGTTGGGAAGAAAACAGTGGTGGGAAGAAGGGGTGCTTGTGTTGAGTGTGGCTTCCCAAAACAGTGTGTTTGTGAGTTTCTTGCAGTCCTTGTTATCTATTGTGGGACTCCTTGTAAACATGGTACAGTACATGTAGGTCTTTGTGTATTGTTATTATACTACCCGTAAATAAATATATATATATAAACGCATGAAATGATAATAGTAATTATAGTTAGCCCTCAGCCTTTCTACCAAAATTAGGTCCTAATGAGGTCCATAATTACAGGCTCACGGCAATTCAGAATATTATCTTAATACCACATAAGTTGACAAATGTACATGCACCTCACCTGGGTTAAGTGTGGCATAACAGAGATGAATTTCTTCCTTTTTTCTTGAGTGATATGGAGGGTTTTGAATACTTTACTTTGTGAGGCATGGTCAGGTCACTTATGATAAGGATAATTGGATATATAATGATACATTTGCCTGAGGATTGTATTATTAGTCCTGCTTTAGTTTAGATACATTGTATCACCAACAATGTATTTTAGTATAAGCTTCATACAAGGTAGCCCTGTATCTGATCTGACTTACTTGTAAACATGAGACAACTACATCGGTGTTACATCACCTTAAATCTCAAATA
This sequence comes from Paracentrotus lividus, assembly GCA_940671915.1. Taxonomy (NCBI): domain Eukaryota; kingdom Metazoa; phylum Echinodermata; class Echinoidea; order Camarodonta; family Echinidae; genus Paracentrotus; species Paracentrotus lividus. The sequence goes on from CALNVZ010003432.1 coordinate 35,503,546, forward strand.
TCCTTTGAGGGATCTAATCAATTAAATTGAAAGAAAAATATGATGTCCTCGTATAATGACCCTGGATGATATTTAAAGGTATTAATCTATTTGTGCAAATCTATTGGATTCAAGATTTGACAGTTCTTTCTTTAAACTTAGCTGAAATTAATCCAAATAGCTGCATTGTCCCATTAAAATAGGGAATTCCCTTCTCTTTTGACTGAATATTACCTATTGTAACATTCCAAGGAAAGTAGCTCTGAAGATTTAAAGCAAACCTTATGGTTTGTCTTGTTAAAAATATAGATCACAAATATCGCATGATTTTGATCTAGATATCTGACATGCCAAGTGTCAGATACGGCATCAATCGGCCATTTTATTCAAGATTTGTTATTGAGCGACGACAAATGGATAACAATGACAAGTATGTGTGTAGGTGTGAAGCTTGTAAACCTATAGGTCCCTGCCCTTCAAATCACCTTTTCAACTTTCAAAGCCAGAAAAGAAATAGCTCAAATCGCTCTGTTTTTGCCCCATAAACAGATTTTATTTGCCCATATAAATTTCTATGAAATTGTTCTTTCAAATCTCAGGAGCAAGGAAAACATATTTGTTTGTCCCTTGAAAATTCTCTTAATATTTTTTTTTCTCCTAAGCTCTCAATTTGTGGAGAAGAAAGATTCAATCAATCTAGCCTTACCCTTGAATGGTAGTTTGTTTTTCTTAAAGATCTTGAATTCTGCTATTTAAGAAAAGTGAATTCTCACACAGAATTGTTATTTTCAACCAATGTTTACATGAGCTTGTTAATATTTTGCTAGTTGAAACAACCTACCATGTGAACTTCTCAGAATTGTTTTTAAAACCAGTTTGCTCTTTATAATTTGCCGTTTTATTCCCAGAGCTTGTGATAGCACAATTTGAATAGATGACCTTTAAGTTTGTATCCTTCATATTTTAAACATTATTTCTATATCATCTGATCAAATGTGGTACATTAATTTCAGAATGTAATCAAATAAGGGCAAATATTGCCTCCCTTGAATGATTTCCTGGAGGTTATTTATTGACGATATTTTTGATTGATCAACTGATCAGAAAGTTTTAAAATCTTATTATTCAAATTCATCAAGCAAGGTGCTCCCTTCAATATTTGGAAATCACTACCGACCGGCCTAGAACCCCATCACATTGTCCCCAAACCACATCACAAGGCCCCCAACCCTATCACACGGCCCCCTAAGCTTGGACTTTATGCCTGGCCGGAGAGCAGAGAAGCATGATCGATATAATTGAAGTAAGAGGGGAAAGGAAGGAAGAGACAGGGCTTATAAAACATGGATGATCAAACATTCATGTAGTTTCCGTGACATGACAACAAAAAGATTCATGTGCAGGGTTCAGCCGTGGGTCAGCTCGCGCTTAATGGAAAAATCGAAAGGCTGGAACGTGCCGCGAATAGACTGGGGTTGGTTAAGTGGATGTTGGAAACGTGATTTCTTCCGCCTCGATGCAAGGACGAGATGCACAGCGATAGATGATGCGTTCCAAGGAGAAAAAGATGTTGGCAAGATGTTTTCTTCTTTGTCCTTCTCCTCAACACCTTGTGGAGATTAAGACCAAAGGAAGGGCTAATAATAGTGGTCCCTCGAACCTTTGAAAGGGTACCTGGATGTGTTTTCCCATCATATGCTATCTTCGATTGAGGCTCCTTAACTCCTTATTTCATGGTTATCATCTTTTGTAAGGTCAAGAAGAAGTTCTCTTGCTGATAATAATATGGAATTTCTTTAAATCGTGGCGAAATTAATTTTGTGGCATCTATTGATAAATGTCAAAGAAGTATATTAAATGCTAATCTATCCCTTTCTAAATGTTACTGTCTGCCTAATACAAAGATGAAAAGAAAAAATATTTAAATTAAAAATAATTTTAATGTTATATAACTGGTGGAAATCAGATCCTTCCGTAATTGTTATGCTGAGCACATATTGTTACTCTACCTCCCCTCTAATAAATTTTCAAGCATAATAATTCTTTTCAGCACTGTCTTTCATATCAAAAAGAGAGTCCAGTTTGCAAAGGTTAAAGACTTCATAAAGTTTCAAATTCAAAATTTCTAATTCTAATTTCAAAATTTCTAAATACTCTATTTGTAAATATCAACTTCATGCTGTCAAACCTGTCCTCAAACACATAGCATAATGATCTGGACTTGATTGATGTGATGGTAAATTCACACCTTGTTTTGAGCATTTTGCTTCTTTAGATCCTTCGAGAGACAACATGAAGAGATTCCCACCTTTAATACAAGGCAATACTTTGCACTTAAATTATCCTTCTTGAGAAGTAACAATGTTTCGGTGACATCACCACACATCTATGGTGTCACAGTGATGAACTCTTGCTGAACCATCTTGACAATAGCGCATTGCGAGCGATAGAGAATGTTCCGCGGGGCAATAAAATGATCAAAATCTCATTTCCTCAACAATAGAGAATGTGAAAGCACCCAAGTGACAAATATTACTTATCGATGCAAACTATTCAATTCATTATCCTCCTTGCCCTCCCTTTAATGATTCAAGTCTTTTCTTTCCATGTATGAGTGATAATTACTCCTCGAGAGGATCGTTTGTCATATTTGAAGATGACAATAGTGGTATGTGGACTGGCAGCTTTATGAGATGTTGTGAACTATTGAATCATCTTGTTTTGTTTTCGTTTCAGATTTTAATGTACTAAATTAAGCTTTCCTAAACACACATAGATTTGTGGAGGCTGTATAGACAATTAGATTTGATTCAAATTTGTTTATTTGACAGCTCACAAAGCAAGGCAGAAAAATATGTTAGGCGATAATTCCAAAAAGAAGTAACGAATATGAATCAGTTAGTAATAGTAGCAAATGATATTGAACATTAGGTGGGAGGATTCAACAGGGCCAATCCTATGCTAGATTCATGGATAAAATATTTGTTTAAAATGACAAATTACTAGATTTGACAGATCTATTAGGAAGCAGTACCTAACAAAACCCAGGAGACAATGTAATATAAAATAAAGACATACCTGCATATGTTAGTATCAGTTGGCTAGGTTAACTTGAGCATGCACAAAAGTTTTTTTAAATTCTTTTGAAAGTCAAATTCGCATACTTCATGGATAAGGGTCATGTCATGTCAGAACAGGGGGCAAGTCAGGAATGATGCATCCCTGAATGATATCATGATACATCAACAAAGAAGATCGATTAATGTTATTTTAAATTGTTGTGAGGATTATCATCCAAGCGAGGCTTTATTGCTTTTTATTCATGTTTCCAAAGAATGACATTGAAATAACTGTAAGAATTAAGAGGAATAAAACCAATTTATCAAAAGTTTATATGTTATTCATGCATCTTGCTCGTCTTTTGATTGATATTTTGGTGATGGTTCATAAATTGATTTTAATCTGAAATTGATGACTCACTATTGATCTACATGTTAATCCGATAATTCTGAGTTGCCTTCAGAAATAGAGAGGATTGGTGTAATTAAAACAGGGATCGGAGAGCAAAAGAATGATTGATGATGCATTTGAGGATAATAAGAAGAGTTTGATTGCCTTTTGAAAGAGGTAAACGATGAGGGATGTTTGCTGGACTGGTTCTAATTGCACTATGTGAATTGTAACCCCAGGGTTTGGTGACGTAAGCTACAGTTCATACGAAGGGTAACGTTTGTTATGGCACCCTAAACAAGGATCCTTCAGATAATCAAAAGGGGTAATATCAGTTACTCATGCAGATCTAATTCTCAATGATGATTCCCTTCAGTTGTCATGAATTTAATGTAATCTATATTTAAACTACATGTAATTATTTTGGTCTTCATTATTCAGGCTTTTTTTTGTTGTTTTCTTAAACACATTGAAAAAAATGCTATGATAACTTCTTAATATGAAATGCAAATACGTTTCCAGGGCTCACGCTTAACATTTTACTTTGGGTGGCCATTGGCCCCATTTGGACATGCAATGCACATGGTTGAATGGAGTTTTAAGTTTATTCTGGGTGGCCCGACGAAGTTTCAGGTGGCCATTGGCACCAGGCCACTGCCAAATTCGAGCCCTGGTTTCATTCTTCACATTCTTTTGAACCCATCGAGGACAAAGCCCTAATATACCCGGGCTGAGGTTTATGGGAAATGTGTGCTATATAACGAAACAAGTTTGTCTCAATCAGGTTAACCCATTGCTTCCCCTCACTAAAGAAATGCGATCAGAGATGAAATGATTTAGCTATAAGCATTATAAATAGGTGCATTGGTCTATAAATGTGTCTATGCACTGAAGGTGTGATATCTTACAGCATCTGGAAACTACTGTGCTTTTGTAAATACCTTTAAATTTGTCATAATTATTTATTTCTTTATCATTATGTGAAAATAAATTTGAATATCCAATTCCTTCTTTCTGAGTAAGAAATTGATGATGTAATTAACCATATATCTCCCTTCTTTCATTGTCTCTCCCCTGCAGTCGTCCTGAGACATCCTTCCTGTGGATCACCTCCCCCTGGAAGTCTCTCAAATACATCATCTGGCACAACTACAAGTGGTACATCCTTGGTTTCCTCCTCTTCCTCCTTCTAGCTGCCTTCATCGTCCTCATCATCTACAACGTTCCTGGAGCTGGGGTCAACAGACTATTCGGTAACATATAATCAACTGGGGTTGACGGCCTCCGATGACCTCTGCATTGTCAAGGAGTCATCTCCGTACCTCTGTAGAGAAATCAGGGGTCGTCAAGCTCGGATCTACAGCAAGCTCTCTATAAGAGATCATCAGATGCCCCATGGAATCTAGCTATTCTATCCCGGGTTCAGGTCCCCCCTGTTCATGAAAGGGGTGTCGCCTTCGTGAAAGGGAAAGAATCGAATAGAACATGATAGGATGAAAGTGGTCAGAGATACTTAGATTAAATCACTTTCAAAGGATGTGGTGTGATGGTGTGGTTTCAGACACTTTCAAAGGGATGTTTTCATTTTACATTCATACGGGAGAAACAAAGATGTGCTTTGTGATAAGGGTTGATATACAAGCAATATTCTATAACTTAATTGAAATTCCATATATATGCATTATACCAAAATGAATCTGTTACCATAACTGTGCCTGTCACAAAATGTAGAATTAGAATCGTTTTTTCCCTAATCAATTCTTTTCCGAGACGTCAATCACTATTGCCTATCTGATGTACTTACCTGAATTTTCTGATTTGATTCGTTTGTGAGATGATTATATTAAAAAATGAAATGGTGAAATGATTCTTGATACTATTTCTCCCACTATTTGTTTAAAATCTTGATTTTGATAAGATATAAATCATTTTTGAAAATTTTCAATTTATATTAACCAGTATAGCACAAATTGATCCTGGATCAACATTTTTTTTGTAGTGTCTATATTTTCTGTATAGAACTTTGAAAAGAAAGAGAAAATAATGACCTTATTTATATATACTTTGAGTAGTGGAATCCTTTCTTTCTCAATTTATCCATAGAAATGAATTTATTACAAGATATGGAATATTATTCATACTGAGAAAATTATTTTGATTCAGATGAATTCATGCCATAATAGCACATGGATTTATTCAAAATCCCATTCTGTTTTTACAAATAAACGAAGGTTACAGATTTAAGATTTACAAACAATGTTGTTGTCAATCAAAAAGCTGAGCTAAGTTCTCAGAATAATTTTGGAACAAGATGTGTATGTTATGTAGATATTGCGTTTTATATTGTATGTCATTGTTCACTTTATATGTTTGTCTTTGTTATTCAATTTATTGTAAACATTTATAATGGTATCTACAAGGTATAAACTAGCATTCTTTTATAGAATGTTGTATTTAGCATGGAAGAAACTTCCTAAAATATATCATAGTATAGTATAGTTTATAGAATATATTTTCAGTGTTTTTTCTAAAATGAGCATGAACAGAGGATATATATTTTGGTACATGTGAATATCGAGCAAAACCTAAATCATGATTTTGATTAAATTCAACGAAGATGTGTAACTTGCGGTACATTTATTTCCTTTAGCTTAAGTATAGCTATGTCTGTAATCATGTTAATTTAAATATGAATATGTAATGAAAGTCACTTGAATGTATGGAACATACACAATTAATGATTAAATGAGAGTGACAATTTAATATTTTTTTGTCATTAACTTTGAAATGATGAAAATTCTTCCATGATTGATCATTCCTTGATAGAAATATTCTGCCTTAAATTCTTTGCAACAATTTATATATAGATCATATTATATGTCTACAACAATAAGCTCTCTAATAATCAGCTTATGCATGAATTGATGACATGAAATGATTCTCTAAAGTTGAAAAATGATGCCTTATAAAATTAATTATACCAACAAGAATTATTTTGTGTTGGAAGAAATTTGAATATGTAATAATCATTTCTGTCTAGTACCAAATAATAACAATATTCACTGTTACCAAACACTGACCAATTATATTTATGATTTCATTTTAAAATGTATTTCCTACATGTTCTTGAATGTTAAATGGTTTGTTGGCAATCAATATAAAGGATAAAATTATCATGAGGTTTCAATTCACTTGTGTTTACAATTATTTTAATTTAAGAATTTCAATTAACGATATCAAATACTCCCTGCTTTACTTTTCTATTGTGATGAATAAGTGAATTAAATGACTATATGTGTATGAAGTAATAATGAAGTCACATTTGATGCCTTTTGGGTATTTAGAGGTGTTTAGAGGTAGATTGGAACGGGTATTTACACTGTCTCGCCTTCTTTTCATCTTTCTGTATGTAGATCAAATCTCTTTTGCTCAAATTAAATTCCGAGAATGGAAACAAAATCCTGTTTGAAAGTCTGATGTTTTTTCATTTGATAGGCTGTTTGATATTAAGATATTTTCTGTGTTTGATTGATTCAAAAGTAATTGAAAAGTGGAATGGTAGCAGTTCAAGAAGTCCATTTTTATTCAAAAATTAGTTCCTTGATTAAACTTTACCATAACATCAACTCTTATTCTAACCCTGCAACTAAACTTAAACCAAGTTGGGTTAGGGTGTTGTTAGAAAAACATCAAATAGAAAGATAGATTTTGGACACTTTTCCACTAGTTTTCAATTCCTTAGATATATGGCATACTTCATAGCATTTTCTCTCCTTGTTTTCTCTCCCTTCTCTCTCTCCATCTCCTATATTTCTTTCCACCTTTTACTCTTCTTCCTTTCTTTATATCCTTCACTCTCTCCCTTCTCTTTATCTCTCCCGTCCCCCCTTCTCTTTCTCTGTCTTTCCCTCTCTCCCCGTCTCTCTCCTTTTGCCTCTTCTCTCTTCTTCAATTCTTGCATTTCTTCATGCCTCTATCACATTTACATCAAATTATAGGTACAAATATGATAAAAAAAATCACTCATACAAGGTCAATTCTCTTACAGCTGTTAATACGCATAAATATTTTACTGAGTAAAAATGATAGAAATATGTGATACATAGATGTCAAAGCAACTGTCCAAAATATACATAAGTATATATAATAATGATAATGATTTGATTAGATAATACCAATTACAAGAATTATAGTAATTATAATAATACCTCTATCTGAAAAAAAAAAATCACCAACAGCGTTATGGGCCCCGATGTTGAAACATCTAAGGTTACGCCCTTTTTTTTTCATAAACAGTAAAGCTCGTTCCCAAAGGGTTAACATGATTGTAGAATTACAAACAGGTTTTTGAATAGATATACAATAACATTACACAAAATCAATTTAGATATAATAATATTTGTACTTCAAAACTTCAAAAAGATTTAATCTTTTTAAGATAATCCTACACCACTGTGTGTCGTTGAAATCTCATTGGGGAAAACTCTAAAATAACAGTGCTGGGATAAAATATGGGTCAATTTCATTTCTCTCCCAAACCAGAGATAAATATGGGGTGCCAAATGGGAAAGGTTGAGATTATAAGTTAAAAAACATCGGTATGATGATTATTATGGGATAATTGGGATTTTAATTATGTGGAATAAAAATCAATTAGGTCCTGAATACAAAATTTTATACAAGATACCTCTGGAGAATAGACAATCACGTCATTTACAATATATTTGGCACTTTAATTTTTAAATTTTGGGTTCCATCACACACTGTAAATAAAAGAAAAATGCATTTGGCTAGAATTTCCAACAGTCGCACGTCGTTTAAATTATGAAGATATATATGGTATCAACAATTCAGATGTAAATAGCAAGTAGTAAATCTGTCTAATTTGGCACAACAAAGTGTGCGCAGTTGTTAAACTATCACATAGTTTTTTTTTCTCAGCTGGAAAAAGACCAAGTTTAAACCCTAGGGAGGGAAGTAAAAGGGAAAAGCACACAAAACGCATGAAAAATATCCCTGTATCAAAAATATGCCTTAGTTAAAACATCACTACACACATGTAAAATACTGCTTAGATCATACAAAGGTTTCAAATACATCAAATATGTTTCCTCCTGCTAGCTCCTTCTCTTTTTTTTTTCCTCGATAAAATCTGGTACAAAAGATTGACATCTCAAAGTTACACACCTTGTTTTGAATAAGGTCACTTTTATATGTCATCCACAAGGCACGTCTCCATTGGCCTCCCACTTTGCTGCAAAGCATCCTTTCGCACCGTTTTGTACACAAAAGCCCCTTTCAGATTGGCACTCAAACAAGGAATGTCCTCCGCAGGTTACCCTTTGTTCACCCCTTGTTAGTAACTGGAAAAAGACACCCGGGTGTACACGGAACGAACACAGCATGAACACGAGGTAAAATGCACCCTAGACGGTCTAGGGTGTGTCTGAAGTGACATCCAGTGTTTGTCCTCTGTTTACCATTATTTATGGGCAATCTAATTGCCTCTGTACGGACACACACACCGAGTGCATCCCAGATTTGAGTAGTGAACTGAAAGGGTGGACATGATCTTACCCTGTGTTTTGATAAGGATCACACCCCGTGTTCGTTCCAGACAGGGTCTGGTGTGTCCTCTGGAGGACGTTCCGTGTATGGCAATCTAAAAAGGGCTAAAGTCTACCCATCCAGAGCATTGCAACAAACTGCTTGGCCTGTGGAAACGAGTCCTTCATCATGACCCACACACAATGTCTTTCTGATATATACACAGTTGCACTTGCTCAAAATATCTGATATCCAAATTTAAAAACAAATGAGAAATGAAGTTTCCTTACTAAAAAACTGTCACTGAGGCCTAAATGTACATTAATTTTTTTCTCCACTGAATTTCCAAGTGATTCTGTTAAAATATATCTTTTTCAATAATATTAAACATCAAATCGATCTTTCAACTGAGGAAATATTGTGATTAGGAATAATGTAACTTTTTTAAATATCAAATTTCTGTTTTGTTTCTAAAAGCTGTGCACACTGTACAATTTCAACATAAATAGATTTTGAAAAATTGTTCAAAATCATATACAATCAAGAAGAAAGTAGAATGGTCTTCTGTCTTCAATTCAAAATCAATATAGCCACTTACAATACCCGTTTTATCTGAAAACATTTTTCATCCTTTCAAAAATGTAACAATACAAACTTTCTTATAAAAAAATGTTCTTTTGGCAATACTGTACATAATATATAAATACATAAAATTACTGTTACGAAAAGACAACAAACAAATAAATGCAATTCTTCCGAGCTTTGAAATCATAAAGCTTGAATATGACCAGCATTTAGCAACACAAGGCTCCAAATACATCAACGTGACACCAAGACATGACATTTCTAGGTTAAAAAAAAAACTTTTCTCATGATGTTGAACTTCTTTGTTCCTTTTATATGCATCCTCTAGACTTTAAGTTTCCTAGCCTACATTAAATTGGCAAACAATACCCCCTATATTTCCATTGCTATGGCAAGTAGTACTGATTGCCAACATGTCTTACTTGCAGCTATACGAAGCCGCAAACCTAGCCCATTCTTCTTATCTTTCTCTTTGGACCGTATCAGGACAACTACCCCCAGGACAACTACCCCCAGAACTAGGGTTAGGTGTAGGGTAAGGGGTTAGAGTTTTGGCGGGGGTAGTTGTCTGGGGGTAATTGTCCAGAGGGTAGTTTTTCTAGAACTTCTTTGGACAACCCAATCTCAAAGTTTTCAAGAAGTGCAGTTAATGATCTCTCTCTCTCTTTTTAAACAAAGATTACTTTACTGGCAAAGCCTTTACTATTGAAGCATAATGTACATCTTCACTGACCAACACAATCAAAACTAGCAATTGATAAATATCGTGTTATTTTATCCTGACAAATTATGTTTTTCTTCAAGCTGCATTTCCTACCCATCTTAAAACTCACAAAAAGTCAAGTATTTACCCTCATAGGTACTAATACTGTCATAGTATGGAGGATCAAAAAGCAAACTCACACCAAGCGAGATCTGTTCATCAGAGAAACTGTCAAAAATGTACCATAATTACCAAACAGACATTCGTCCAGTTCAAATATTTTGCTCATTGATAACAATATCTGTATATCCAATGAAAAGTAATACATTTTGGAAAGACACAGATGACAGGTTGGGCTATGTACAGTGTTACAAATGGATAAAATGTGGCTATATGAATGTTTCGCGTCGCCAGGTAAGTGCCTGAAATGAATACACTGAAACTTGAAAACTGAATCATGAATAGAGTTATCAATTGGAATACATCGAGAAGACAATATATATATAAATACGTATTGATATATACCAACATCAACATCTTCATTTGTCTATTCAATTAATTATGTTTCAAATAGCATAAGCTATACTTGGCAATAACATCTACAGCTTGAAATACATGTTGATGAATGTAGAATGCTTTGCTGGCAATCAGTTGATATCAAGGATAAGGTGTCTTCAATACAGTTCTACGTGTCGTCTTCCAAGATGCATTCATGCCTCACAACAACGTTTCAATCCAGTGTAATAAATTACGCTGGGTTAATCGCTTCAATCAATTCGAAGAGACTGCATTCGGTTACAGAGAATGCATCAACTGTCAGACCTTTGTGCGTGTAAATGTCCAGCTGTCTTTCTCCAAGAAGACATTGTCTGATACGAGTCTTTACGCTGCATGACACGTTGCACTTCTCTTATGTGCACCTTCCTCTGCAGAACCTGACACGTCCTGATCCTGTGGAAACGACGATGACGCCGATGACGATTTCGAAGGGTACGAGACCACATTCTCATTCTGGTCCACTTTGTGTAACCTCTTGAACCTCGCAGGCATTCCACACGTGGGTTTGGGCGAGGGTAACCACGAAAATTTGATCTTATCTACATTCGGTATTTCAAAGTCACAGGTACGTGCCAGTTCAATTAGCAGGATGCGCAATGTGAGAAGTGCGTAGTTCTGTCCGATGCAGCTGTGGGTTCCCTGGCCAAAGACAGGCATGGAGAATCGACCAGCGACTTTGTCCTCTTGACGATGTGGTGAGAATCTGTCTGGATCAAAGGTATGGGTGTCTGTGAAGGAGTCTGATAAATGGATTGTCTCCCTGATGCTCCAGAACACCGTCCAACCCTTAGGAATCTGCTTGCCCTGAAAGATACAGAGAGAAAAAAGCACATTGATTAGAACAAAATTTGACTAAAAGCAACCAGATATGTTTCATTAGATGATTATATGAGGTATGAAAGTTAGGATGTCATTTTTGAGCAGAAACCCTCCATCAAGATAACACAATAAAAGATGACTTTCCTACATGTTGGACCATCTCCTACACATCTACAACATGTATATCAAGTACATTTCAACAATAACTTCAGATTAGCTATAGCACTTTACCCAAACTCACTTTTAAGATTATATGGAGACATCTAATCAACTCACTTTATCAAAAGTGGAAAAAATCCTGATGATTACTGGAACCAATAAATCATAAAAAATACACATTCCAGATTGTACAAGGCAGGTAAAGGACTTATAGAGCAAATGGGAATTCCTACAAAATAAAAATCTACCAGATTGTACAAGGCAGATTAATGAGTTGTAGAGAAAATGAGAATTCATTTGAACTGAAAACTTACATATTGTACAAGGCATGAGTTACAGGAGATGTAGAGTAAATGAGAATTCCTATGAACTGAAATGTTCCATACTGTACAAGACAGATACAGAATTGTAGAGCCAAATAAGAATTCCTTTGAATTGAAATCTACCAGGTTGTAGGCCTACAAGGTAGAGCTGATAAGAATTCCTCTGACTTACATCTAACTCAAACGTCTTGAGGGCTGTCCGGAAAGTGGCACCAATTGGAGGAACCATCCTCAGAGTTTCTTTGATGACCTGCATGACGTAACGGCATTGGATGACCTTGTTGAGCGTAAGAGGGGCGTCGTCGTGGAGCAGACCATACTCGCTTAGCTCTTCCCTCACTTTGGCCATGACCTCAGGTTTCTTGGCAAGCTGGTAGACCATAGTGGTGGCTGCTGAGCTCTGAGATACCATTCCACTGGTCAAGAATTCAATCTGCAGAAAAGGTAAGGATACAGATGGAAAATTAAGCAACATGTAACAATGAAACTTTAATGCTGGTTTGCTGATTGGGTTTTGACAGACGTGTAACAATCCGATATGGTTATCTTCATCTAGGACGGGCCTTTAACGTCACCATCGAAGACTTGGATTTGAACCTGCACCCTGTTGCATAAAACTTCTAACCGGAGTTTTTTCCGGTTAAAATCTGAAAACTCTGGTTAAAGTCCGAAAACTCCGGTTACAATATTTTTCTAGATTTTTTACTGTTTTTTCCATTGCATAAAAACATACCAGAGTTTTCAAAAGTATTAATGCAATAAATTTTTAGGGAGTTTTAAAACTCAGGTTGAATAACCTAAGAAATAGGTCTACATAAGCTGAGTTTTTTAACCCGAGAAAACTCGTTTTATGCAACACCACCCTGGGTGCAATCCATCACAGTTTGTAGGCAAATGCAAAGTGTTGACAATGAACATTACTTAAATACATATCTAAAAATAAACTTGCAAAAACATTGTTGATGAGTTGAATTGGAGTTGTTAACTGGTGAGAACAGAAGCGTTGAACTGAAAAAAACTACATCATAAAAAGGAATTCTTTCATCTACTGCTTACTGAGTAAAATGTTTGAATTAGGACTCGTTGAATAACATCTACATGTATCCCCACTGCATGTCACATATTCATATGTAGACCCTATTTCCAAAATCCAGAATTTTCATTTAAACAGTGTTTTTCTAAAGGATATTAAGGTGACTCAACTTTAATTAGTTTATAATACTTTCCTAATTCTAGGAATTTATCTGATAGAGATCATACTTACAATCTGATTCTTAATAGCCTCATACAGACTCTCCTTATCGTCTGATTTGTCAGCAAGATCGATCAGGATCCGCATGGCATCTTGAGTGTCTTCCGCCGAATCCAGATTAATCTTCCGCGTCACGTTCTCGTCTATCTTTTGCTTGATGAAATCACGTGCCTTCAGAGCCTGCAGCAGGGAGGCAAGGGAAAGGAGAGGTGGTTTTTATTTTAAAGAGATCAAGTATGTGTGCTCCTATACACTGACCTAGATGTAGGCAAAACACATTGGTTAATCTTCAAGGGGTTAGGGTGCTAAGTGGGGGGCAAAGGTGATAATAATCTGGAATACTACGTGTTGCCCTGAGGAGTTCTTTCTTAGCTTAATCTCGGAAGAAAGATGGGAAAATTTCTACTGTTCTATTGCTTGCTCTCTTAAATTCCTTTGATGTAATTAAAAGGTATGTCAGGCATGCTACAAGGTCTTTTTGACATTGTCTCTATATTTTGTATTAAATATACTTTTCATTCATTAAGTATGAGTGCTATGTAATTTTTCCAGACGTCTGCATGACTAGTCTCAAACCCATATGAAACTAGTCTCAAACTCGTCTTGAACAGGTCTCATGGCAAGTGAGATACCACCATTATGGTTGCTTAAAAAGAAACCAACTATTCATCAGCTTACATTTCTGAACCTGGAGAAGGGTAGGTCAAAGGGGATGCTCATGATTCCTTTGAACATGTCATCAAACTTCTGGCACAGTGTCGTCACATCTTCATCGGTATAATGGAACCCACAGAGAACATCAGCAGCAACGCGGAATGAAAGATGTTTGAGCATGTCAGCAGCTAACACCTCGTCAGACAAACACCACTTCTCAATGGCCGCTCGGACAGGTCTCTATGGAAACAACAATCATATTTAAGGTTAGTTTTGGTATAATTATTGCTTTTAAACCTTTCTCTCATCATGAAATCGAGAGCTAATGTCTTTTTTTTTTTTAATTTTTTTAAATGGATAAGAAGTGATAATTTGTCCGTATCTGAGACAGTTTTGTCAATATGAATTATAAATACTTGCAGATGAAAATACATTGAATGGCAGTTGAGTCTTTAATAAATTATAAACTAAAATATAACACATTTCATAATAGAAAAAAACAATGCTGGAACTGTTTTCCCTCTAAAAAGCAACAAAAGCCAAAATCAATACTTGAGATGAATTAGATGAATGAGATGAATTTTGTACATACCTGTATTAACGACACATAACCACTTAGGGCTGAGTGCGAGAAGGCTGGAAACACCCTTTTTCTCATAAAAGCATGTTCTTCAGCTTGTGCCATTGCCAACGTATACTCGCCAATGAGGCGGCGAGTGGAAGAGGGCCACTACAGACAAAAGTTAAAATAAAGAGAAAGACATAAAAGATTAAATATAAACCTTAATTATATATGAATAGTTTCCGAGGTATTATTGGAAGGCAAATGTCAAGAAAACGATTGCTAGTATATGTTTCATTGTTCACAAGTCATTTGCATTATCTTCCAGTAACTTGTATATTGATGTATACAATGGACAAACTCTTAACCTTGTAACCATGTTATTGATATAGGCTCACCTTTAAACATCATTATCTCATTCAAAATAACAAATAATAGAAATCATTTGAAAAGATATGAGTATGATTCAAACGATACTCTTTAACTATAAATGAAATAATTGAATTGGTAGAACATCCACAAAATTAAACTTTTTGTTCCTGAAGAAGGCTGAAACGTTCAGCCGAAAATTTGGAGATAAATATATATTTTTTTTTTCTGATATTCATTTGCATTTGGATCAAAAGTATATTTTATGGATAAATGAAATCAGTCATACGTGAAATGATATTGTATGATTTGAAGCAATATTGATTGAGGGTTGAGGTGGTTGCATGAAATGAACGGGTGAATGTCCTTTGAAATGTTTGGAGTTGCCAAGAAAGGGAAGACGGCTCAAATACAATTACTCTATCACACACCAAATGATTGATAGACTCAAGGAGAGATGAGGTCTTAGGAAAGGGAAATCAGAGAATGGGATAGTCAGAAGGAAAGAAAGAAAGAGAGAATGAAGGAGAAAGAGTCAAAACATAATTGAAAAGGGGAATATGATAGAATAGTCAGAAGAAAAGAAAGAGAGAGAAGGAGGAAGAGTAAAATACCATTGAAAAGGTGGATGCGATAGGAGAGCCAGGGATAGTAAGAAAGAAAGAGAATGAAGGAGAAATAGTGAAAACATGATTGACAAGGGAAACATGATAGGATAGTCGAGATGATGAGAAGGAGATAGTGGGAAGGAAAGGAAGAGGGAATGAAGGAAAAATAAAAAAAAACGTGATTGATATTGAAATTGGAATGAAGGTCAGAATAGTGAGAAGGAAAGAAAGAGAGAATGAAAGAAAATAAATGAAAACATGACTGATTTCCAAATGGGAAAGGTGATAGAAAAAAAAAGAAGAATGTTATAAATATTAAAGAGTCCGCCCTTGAACTAGAAACTTAAATGGACAATATAGAAAATATGAAAAGAAGAAACGAAAAGGGTTGTGAAGAAGTAAAAGAAATAAAATAGTGATATAAGCAAAATACAGCAAATGATTGGCACATGTAAAAAATAAAATAACTTTTTTGACGGAAAAGAGAGAAAAAAACGAAAACATTTAGGGAAATTGTTTAGG
The DNA here is from genome assembly GCA_940671915.1 of Paracentrotus lividus. Taxonomy (NCBI): domain Eukaryota; kingdom Metazoa; phylum Echinodermata; class Echinoidea; order Camarodonta; family Echinidae; genus Paracentrotus; species Paracentrotus lividus. The sequence goes on from CALNVZ010003432.1 coordinate 35,519,636, forward strand.
TACATGAATTAAGCACGGAGGAGTAAAGATTGGCACATACACATGCGAAAGGAAAGAGTGGGAAGAAAATTTAGAGGGAGAGAGGGGGCAAGTCATGGCAAAGAAAAGGCAACAGCGAAAGTGATTTGAAAAGAAAGGACAAATACGTAAATTTGAACAGGAATGTTTATAGGGTGAGGTACAGTTGAGTTTTCAAGTGAAAAGTGTGTTCTTGCCAAAGATTTGATTGGACGAAAAGTGCAAATGTTATTTCTTCTGATCTTGTAAAAGGTCAAGTCAGTTATTTCCATGCTTTTACTGTTCTGTTCAATCAAAATGAGGAAGTATATAACTTCATAATCAATGGAATTGAAATGTACTAATTTGAACAAATTATAATGTTTGGCCATTTTTTCTTCCGCAAGTCAAAGTGCGAGTGTGTAGCTTTTGCAAGCTACCATACACATACTTTGTTAGCAATTGGGATTTATCAATAAATCAATTTCAGACGTCCTTATACCACAATAGACAATTAACAGAAGTGAAATCGTCTGACCTTAACAATTAAACCAATACTTGATTGACATGTTGTTTGGAAAAGCTGAAGATAGTAGACAGACATCTATCTACAGCCTAAACAAATCATTACAAAACATATCCTTAAATACAAAATATTATCCCCCTTTTAATGCTATAGAGAAAGTAATTGAGCATGCTTGGATTTCAATCAAAATAGTTGAGGCTCAGAGGCAACAAAATTGGACTTCTTTCAAAATTAGTTCTCAAAAGACTTCAGATTAATACGTGGGGCCTCTTGGTTTCATTTCTGGACCTTATTTTTGTCTCTCAGATTGTCTTGATGCAATATCTTCATAATCTGCTAAAATGTTTTAGCATGGCTGCTCAAACATTTAGATTGAAGGGGAACGTAAGTTTATTACTTATTCCTATATATATATTGTTTAAAATAGAATGAACTGAATTAATAAATAAACTTACTTGGGAGGCCACGATATCGTTCTCCCCTTGTAAAATCTTAGCTATATTGTCAGGTCCGTGGACTCGAACAGTTGGGCTCAGGAAAAGATGGGTTTTGAAGACTCGACCAAACTTGGCGAAGTTTTTTTCGTAGAACGATGGTCCCTGGAGGGAGAAAGAAAGAAGAGAAATAGGGGAAAATTTTTAAAGAAAATCAAATACAATGTTCCAAAATTAATAAATTTTGTTTGCTATGATTTATACAAGTCTGACCTCTTTTTTAAATAAATCATTTTGGGAAGAATTGGAAAGCAAATAACTGTTACGTTTTATTTTTGTTTTTAATTTTCATTGTTAATAAATATCTTTAAATTTTTGATCCTGAATGTATACGCCAATTTACTACTCTGTTTGTAAACACTATCATTTTTAGATATTACCAATATCTGTTGTATTGTATGGATATTGATTTTACTTTCCGTACTCTTTATCTAACATTGTATTATCCGAATAGGTACGTGTCAAAATTCAGAGAACGACTTCACACCTCGCGCTGTCAGATAGTATCGACATATTTTCACACCTTAGAAGGTGGATTACAATAAGGAATTCTGGCGTTCTTTACACCTGTTCATGGATTATCAAGGAATTCTCTTCTGCTCCGATGCTGTTAACATATCCTTCACCACTTTGCCCCGCAAGTTAACCTAAATTTAACCTAAGAATAACCTCTTCTATCGATCGATCCACACAACCTCCAGCTCCAATCCTTCTCTTGTTACAAGCGAGAGTTTATAGTTAGCCGAGGAAAGGACGATGCAAGGACGGACACAAACGACGACCTTTTTGGTGACTATCTGTTATGATTTAACCCAACCTGCTTATGAATGTAACGGAAAAGACCAGTTTACTAAGTTATTATAATTTATCCATGTTTCTTTCCTGGCGACATAGTAACAAGGTATTCAAACAACCTGTAATAAAAGAATGAACTACAATACAAAGAATCAAGTTTGCATACATTAGTTGTTGCTATGTCAGGCAAGCTTTCAGGTTGTCAAGAACAACTGTTGTTTCAAAAGTATGCATCTTATAATAACTTAGTAAACTGGTCTATTCGCCATGATTTCAATTTCATGAATAGCCACGCTTTGAACGGGAATTAACCCAGTGTTGAGGTAGTCGAAAAACGACATTGAACCATTCAAAACTACCCCTTTTCCGTTTTCCTCCTCCGTTATTAATTAATTGATTGCAATAACTCGAAGGTCTATCTGCTGGCGAACGTTCTAATTCCTTCCTTCCCTCTCCAAATTAGTTATATCAATTTCGTCATGATCATACATGACGTCTAGATATGTATTCCGTCAGTGAAAAGCGATCTGATAACTATTACCGCTTTGCCATTTTCACTTTTGCTCCAAAAACCGCAAATCATTTCCCCCATTTCCCCTTTCATTTGCTACTCGATTGCTCAACCTCAGCTAATCGAAAGAGACGAATTCGTGAGCTAGAAGTCGATTGCAGACGTTTTCCCCTTTGAAAAGTTTGCACGAATATTAATATTGGCTATATTCACAAATTGTTTGAAAATTCTTCCTCCAAGGTTATATATATTTCCCAATAAAAAAAAAATACAAACGATCAGAGACAGATACAAAATAAAGACAGTAGGGCCAATAGGCCTACAGAGTAAAAGAGGACAAAAATATTTCATGTTTTATTTTGTTTTTCTTTCACGTCTTCATTTCCATTGGCAACCCGTTACAAAGCATTCATTTTTTTTTAATTATTAGTATTCTCAAGCGAGTATCAAATATCATTCTTTAAATCGAAACGGAAATGTTTCATAAAATTGCTCAACACCGGGTATTGCGACAGCTTTCACCTGTGCACCAAAGTCACTTTCAGAATAAGGCACCATGTCACAATTTCAACCGCTACTTGCACTTGCCTCAGAATTGTCGATCATGTTTCTTAGAATATATTTATGTCAGCTTCGTAAATTAATTTCGTGAGAGACTAGAAATAATTTTCTTCAATTATTCATTATTCTATTCCTCTGACTAAAGTAAGTAATATATCAAAGGCTTTCTGACGAAAAAAAAACCAAACAAACAAAATGTTCAGATATAGTTGCGTTTAAACCATTGAGTGATAAAGAATTATTATTTCGATCTCCCAATAATAAATAACAAATAACCTTGGGGGTGACGTTATTACCAAATATTTTGTTAACCCCACCACAAAACACCTATATAATTTCATAACGATCAACTTTAACACCTATATGAAAGAAAACGTCACAAATACAATATCCAACCCCAACAATATCAGAATAACAAGATATATGACATGTTAACTTGACAGCTCTGTTTCTATCAGTCAATTTTACGTCAAGTTTATAAATAGCAGGGAATAATAGAATAAAATGCTGCACCTAAAATGAATTTTTCACACTCCAGTTCATATGTATATAAACGCCGGTGTCGTCGAATAAAGAATGCAATCCACCTGTCAAGGTAATTTACATGGTATGCACAGGTGTTTATTTTTCTTTGCGGAGTTTAGGTCATTGTGATACACATTTCGTCGTTGACCGATTCGTATTCCAAATATCGCGTACTAATATTTGGTATAATTAATTGATTCGGTTTTTCTTAGGTTAATTTATTTATATATATTTTTTGGGTTTAATTTATATAAATTCTGATAATTTTGTCTGCATTGGGTTTTTTTTTGTTGCCATCAATATTCGCGCCTAATCCACTCTCACGCAATAATCTAAAATCAAGCTTAAAATAAATGTTCGGAGGTCCTTTAGAACGATTTTCATACCGACATCTTTTATTTCCGCGTGATTCTTTATCAAAAGCAATTTGGGAGGAACATGGAATGATATAGCCATGATAGCAGAGGCTTAATCATGACATAAATAACGTCGAACGATCATCAATCTTCTGAAGCTTAGTCTGATGTGCCAATCAAAACTATGAGAAAGTACAACCACAAACCAATTTTGGAATACTGATTCTAACAAACTTTCTTTTCTATCTTCCTTTTCATATTTACTGTTTTCTTTAAAGTGAATAACCAAACCCACTGAACATTTTCATAAACATAATGGTCCAACTTCTTTGTTCTTTCTTCGAACTTTATTAAAAATATGTTTCATAAGGATGCATAAATGTCGGGCCCAAAACCGCGGAAATTTCATACGGGATTAGCATATCACTGTGATGACGCGAGCAACACTTCAAAAGTATATCGGGGGAATTATATTTATTGACCGTTAATTTAGGAGGGATTTAAATACTGGATTGTATGCAGATTTAGTGTGTGCGTGACTTTGTATTTTGTCTCTAAAAATCATGCTGTATTTGACGTAAACCTTTCAACCACAGAAAGAGCTTGCGGGGAAAAAAAAAAAAAAAAAAAAAAAAAAAAACAGCATAGAATATGAAAGTAGTAAGAGGGATAGAGAGTGAGAGGAGGGTGGGTAGTGAACGTAGGTCCTGTAAATGCCGGAGAAAGAGAGGGACAGAGAGAGAGAGAGAGAGAGATATCAGCAAAAGCAACGAGGAAGTAATACAAGAAAAGACAGGTGGATGGTAAAATTGATATTAAGGTAAAACAAAAGTGAGATACAGATACATAAAAGGAGGATTATATATGTAGAGAGAGATAGATAGATAGAGAATTAAAGGAGAGAGAGAGAGAGAGAGAGAGAGAGAGAGAGAGAGAGAAAGAGTTGATAACCAAAATGAGGTCGGGTTCATGATCGCTCGAATTAATCAAAGCGCACAGCACTTCATGCCGCAGGTTTCCAACACGGTTAAATAGTTGTGAGGTTCAGTCGAGGGGCGAATCTTCACAGCGCGGTTAAATAAACCAACCATTTATTTATTAAATAAAAGAATGGAAATGAAAAACGAGAGATGACTGATCGCTGAATAGATATAAACTTTAGGGATGATTGATGGTGGCAACGAGAGAGCTCTGAATTACTGAAGACAGCAGATCATATCTGACGGGACAGTCCTGAGAACTTCGTCAGGTAAAATCGTCAAAATAAGGCAAGTTTATAAAAATATCAAGTGACAGTAGGTTAAACATTTTTGTCGGAAGAGGTCGACATGTGACCTTTAACAAAAGAAAGGTTGCAGAGACAAAGTAGGTTTTATATTGCCTTAAAAGATAGGAATAATTCAGCAATCTTTGGCTAGTTCTCAGTTACCTGCTTGAAGTGGAATAATAAATTGACAGAGGATTACCTCGACAGCAATAGATTGCTGAAAATGAGTCATAACGACCATTAAGACTCTGATCGGATTAATAGCCTAGTTGTTGATATCAATATACCTAATCCCAGACCCTAATTCCAATCATATATCATTTTAAAAATGTATCTGACAATTATATCATCGTCAAGACAACGCTTCTTAGAACGATGACGCATGTCATGGTAACGATTGGAATACATAATTATATTCATGCTTGTTTGTTTGGGTCTTTCTGTGTTTGTACATTTTAGTTGAAAATGATGAAGTATTTCATTATGTCTTACTATACGCACATGGTCAGGTCAGTAGTGTCGGACAGATCCCTTTAATTGGATGGGTATTCCTGACGATGTTCTCGCGTAGATGTGCCACCCTTCTGAGGCCAAACCATCCCTCACCACCTATCAAATGTTTCCTGTAATTATTTAACCCCGACCTTTTCATAGAATAAGTTATACAAATGGCAAGCCTCATCCTTACAGACCCTAGGAAACCCGGATACATTTGCATGCGTACTATACTTGTAGTAAAGCACGAAATGGCGCCTCCTATATATATATATATATATATTTATATAAACCAAAACAAAAAGGGAAAGTATAACTAAAACAAAATTACAATAAAAACATGGCCTTGCACGTATCATACAAGAAATAAGCCCTTGAAGAGTGGTTTGGTTTTAGATGATCTATCTTCGAAATTGTGGAATGTACAGGGAAATCAGTGCATCCTGATGATAATAAGGGGTCTTATAAACCGCATAGGAAAATGGCAATAATGGCAATGACCCAAAATGCATGAACATGATGATGGTGGGTTAGGATTTACCTCTATCTCGCCAAAATATACAATTCACCGTTATGGGCAATTCTTTCGATTGATTTCTTTGCAGCATCAATATCATACCCCTGCGAAGTTACGCACCCCAAAAGCTGCCAGGTCTAATAGAAAACCTGGTACATAAACAGCTCGAGCTTTGAAGGTTCCTCGAATCTTGATCAGCAATCACGTTTCCTGATGAAAGACACACAACGAGAAAACAAAGCAACACTCCAATCGTTTTAGAAGATGTCAATTGAAGCGATTGATTGCTCCGGAATCCCCTTGTAATAGAGATACTTGGTGATAGCTCGGAAAATCACCGTGCCAGCAGAACGAACGGTCGCGAACCTGGTAAAGACATTTTTGGAACTCGTTTTATCGTTTTTGACGTGTAACCGCATTTTAATGAGTTTTAATGCGTTTTAACGCGTTTTTAACACCACTCATGGATCCCACTAACACCCCTTTCCCCTCTTTAGAATGTCTTATAAGCTGATTTCTGTCATCAATCACGTTTGTTGTTGTTTCTAGAAGTTGAATGATCTTAGTATGTCTTCATCTACCTTAGATAGGTAATAGAGTATCTTGCATGATTTCTAAATTTAGCACTTTAAGTGACCGACAAGAGCTAAATTAGGATTATCGATGTAAAAAATCTGTCGAAGTCGGTTATTTCACTTCGATACCCATTAAAGAATTACGTAACGCCATACATTTGGGGGTAAATAACTTGTTTATAATCTACATGTATTGTAATCTCCGATTCACCCAAGTGGCAGGCACGGATCCAGGATTCCTTATTTGAATAGATTGTGCAGGCCCAATTGTCTAGGGGAACATAGCGGTTCTAAAAGGTTAGGGCATGGGCCTATACTTTCAATTGTGTGACTTAAGGCTGAATCCGCCACTTAGTGGGCCAATGTTTTCGAAGTCGGATTCAAAAACCTACTCAAAAACATTAACCCCCAACTCCATTCCACTCTCGAACTACATGAAATTTCAGATTTTCATACTGTAACAAATCGATATTAATTTTATGCCTTCCTGGCTGACAGTGACCCATCCATTTTGCTACATTTAACATCTCTCATGTACGAGCCAAATATGTTACATCACATTTCCTTTTCGTCCTTTACACAGCATAACAAAAGTATCCGTTTCCTTGATGAAAGTTTTGCTACTGACAAAAGAAAATGGAGAATTTATTTATAGGACGGTTGATGGGAGGCTTTGAGTGTTGATAAACAACGCTGGCAAGTTACGTCCATGGGTTGAATAGAGTGGTACAATAATCTTTTGTGCGTTTCTGATGTTTTGCCAATTTGGCAGAAGAAGCTCTTACATATTTCTAATGAATCATCGAGCAAAGGGGTTCAGCCAAGGGGTGATGGCTTTTCAATAGTGGTCGGGGATAAAAGAATACACTTACAGACCGTTTAGATACTTCTGCGGTTAGGCAATAAATCTACTGTTTGATAGAAAAGACATGGTAGGAAATGAAAGATTTTAAACAATTTTTTGGAATCTGTTGATTTTACGAGACAAAGGCCAAGCGAAACAAGGAAGGTCCTGGGATAAGTAGCTGCCAGAATGATGATTAAAGAGAGTGTTGATTGTTAAAAAAATAGGTTAAAAGTTCAGTCAAAAGGGATCAAGCACACTTTGGGAGCTCAGCATCAGCTTAGCCTTGAAAGCATTTAAAACGTCTTCTGTATGTAATATACGTAATATAAATATCTATATTTCCAAACATTCCTCTTCAACCACAACCCAATTAATTTTGATGCTTTTTAAAAGATTGAAAAGTAACAATGCAATTTTCCGAAAATCTAAGCTATGTTAATAAATTGTCATTGTTGATAAGTAAAGAAGTGCCAAACAATTATCTTTCGCCCTCGAATTAACCTCGGCTAAGTACCATTAGAATTGTTGGACCCATTCGCCGAACTGAATAAATTTCATTCTTATTGCACGTATAGGTCATTGCTTCAAGGGTTCTTTATTTCTTCCCTTTTCGATATGAATTATGCAACGCATTTCCCTTTCTCCACTCCTTGAAATACTGGGCTCTATTGTATGCTGAAATAAATATGTTGCCCTGGGCGGTAAAACAGAGCGAGGTCAGCTAGAGTTGTTATGAGCACTTATTGTATTCTTTATTTCGCTTGTTCTCTAAATCTCTCCCTATCTCGCTCTTTCTCTTTTTCAGCCTATCCGCTATCCAAAGATTCGTCATCAAGAGTAAAATGAAAACGGGATTTAATTGAAACTACGGTAAATTGCATTCATGTACTATCCGTACACTGCTGTACACATGAATATTTTCATCAATGTTAGGGCAAAGGTATGTATCTAAATATCTATACAAGTATCATTAAATAGGTTGTATGTGAAAAGTACACGCCCAGTGCGGCGCCTCCGCCATTCCGCCACTAGTGTGAGAATGATTTAGGGTGGGTGTGGGTGTGGGAGCAAGTGTGCGGGATCGGTGTTTTGCGGTGCAGTGAAATGTGAAACTATGAATTTGTCCATAACATGATCGATTGCGAGCAACTGTAAAATAATTTGCAATTTGGACGGTATAACACACACGCACGCACGCACACACGCGCGCGCACACACACACACACACACACACACCCCTCACTCGCAAAGTCACACACAATCCACGCACGTGGCACATTCAGCTTGATGAAGGGTGTATCCATTTATTAACACCTTGACATTCCAACCCTGATCCTAGCCCTAACCTAACCATGACCGGGTCACACCAATATGTAATAACATATGATAACTTATGCGTTGGACCAATGCTTCGTGACGCCGCCTGCACCAGATTTACCACACTGTTTATGGGTTGGTATTAAACAACACGGTATCCTTCATCCACAACAAGCTTGGTGTTGACTTGTTGTCGTATACAAGGTAAACACTTTCTTTGTAACTCGTCACCGCATCACGTGATCATGTAACCACATATGATCCATCCAGATTATTGGGACATATCCGAGGTCGCGATTAAACTACTATCATTTTATATTTACCAACTGCCAATTATCTATGCTTGTTCGTTTGTGTATCTCATTATCTAATTTCCTTTTTGGCGTTGTGGTAATGAAAAACGGGCAAGGATCAGCTAGGTGTTATTTGGTTATCCCTCAGTAATGTTTAGATAATAATTCTAACATTATATTGCTCATAGGATATTCATCATTTTTATTGAAATCTAGTGTTTTAAGATTGTAAAATAGAATTGGAATCTCCATAATCAATATCAATGTTCTACCAAAAATATGAACATTGTATCAAACGTTATAATTATCTTTTGTTCTTGTTCTTCTTATTTTTTCATTATTATAATCAGAACTCTCATAATTATTTGTCTGATTTATTTAATAAATACATTATAAAGTTTTTGCGCCCTTAATCAAAAACTTTAAACATTTGTTCAGATATTGTGTGATCATTTCTTAAAACTGGACACTCCCTCATGCATACGTATAAGGCTATGATTTTTTTCAACCTAACTGAAAAGTATAAACCGTGACTGTGGTTATGTCGTATTTGATCATCTAACCGTCGTTTGTTGCAGTTTTTGTTGTGTATACTTTTTAACCATGGCAACATTTTTTTTTCCAAGTTTAACGAATATTTGTTGAAGGCTCGGCAGAAAAAATTGAAACACGCCATCTTGCGTCGAGCATCTATTTCTCTCTGATATTTTGTCTAAGTTGTTGGGTAATTTTGTTTTCTTGCTTTACCAATATCCAATTTCAAAGTTCAAGTTCGTATTTGTTCAAATTAACAATTTTCTCAAAGAATAAGAGTAACAATTTTAATGTTAAAATTCTTTATTACCATTATCAACTCCTACCTGATTAACATTATTAAGTCCTACATGTTTGAAATAATCAGATACACTTTATATCTTTGGGCAAATACGTGCGTCCACGAAGGTTCCTCCTCTCTCTCGTTATTTTCGCGTAAATCAAAGTCAGATCACAATCAAGATGACAAAATCTGGCGTAATTGCGGATGTTAGCGTCATTATGTCTCACATTTAATGACCCATTCAGGGTAAAAGCAGTGGAAAATTAAATATCATTTTTCAAGTATATCATAAATCATGACCGAACAATGACATGCTCTAAACTTGGCTCTCTTTTTATTGGAATGCTCTCGAACTCCAACCGATCGGGTTTGAACTTATCTTGACTTCGCTTTCCCTTTCTAGCAACCACCGCTCAACAATACATCGCATATTTGGCCTCAGTTCCTGCGCAATCACTCAGAAATCCCTTTATTCTTCGTCTTTTTATCCCAAAGTACATGTTGCCATAACTATACCAGCCCTTGAGGGGATTCCTATTCGGAGCAAAAGGACTGGAATGCCGTTTTTTTTATTTCTTCTTCTCCTCGCTTACATTCTTTTCCAAGGAGCTATATTGTGGTGAAAACGATACCAATCTTTGTGACGTCATTCCCCCTTTGATACCCCCTCGCTTTCATGACTTTCCTGTGTACTTTTCAATGTTTTGTTGTATAGAAATTATCTGACCACATTTTAGGGCAAATTACCCAAATACGAAAAGGTTCATAATTCACTTCCGAATTGATTCCAGAAAGAAGGAAGTATGGTTGCATTTTGGTGATTCAGTAATTGATGCCATACATTTTGAAACATTTTACATTCGAATTGAATTGGTATTAATGAATGTAAGAAATGAAAGAAAATCACACTTCGATTCGTTTCGCAATACTGTAGACAAACTTATCAATATTTCTGTTTTTATTTACGCAATTCCCTATCGACCCACCCCTGAAAAAAAAAATGACTTGCATTTTCTCGTTTGGGCAAGATATACAGCGATTTCATTATGAGTTGATTAAGCTTATTTCCACCCGAAATATAATATATTTTCTTTCCTGAGGTCTCACTTGATCAGTGCCATGCCAAATTACACGAAAACCCCTTTTCTGCAGCTCCTTTTCTTGCTTTTCTTGGTTTTCTGACAAATTCCCAAAACATGACCTAATCGAAAAATTAGGGCAATTTCTTGCACGTCGACTTTTTCTTTTCTCCCCGCTTTATTCGGAAACGTAGAGTTCCTGATACACTTTACTCGGTAGGAGTTTATTGGCCTCCGAGTAACCCCGAACAACGTAGGTCAATTTACCGTTCGGCGTGAGGCGTTCGATGATTGGTTCTTTACTTTCATTGACCGAAAAGAAGAAGCGTGTCTGATTGGCTGAACGAGGCAGTTAGGTCATTGTGACGTCACAATTACGCACCAGCTGATGCATAGTGGAACTAGAGTCCCTGGGTACACAAGTGTATTTGACCTCTGTTGGTGTGGGTGTCATTTTGCCTTTAATGGTAAAAGAGGATGTGAATTCGCTCTACCAAAACCAAAATAAATGTTGCGCAAAATATGAGAATGAAATGTACAGGTTATATTGCGAAATTATCTCCCTGTATGGGACAGTTACCTTTCGCAATTCTGTGTTGAATATTCTTTTGAAAAGGGACGTGGATAATTTTTCTTCAACATTCCACCACATGGGGATTGTAGGGCTTAATATTTTAGACAAAATATGTATTTCACAACTCAAAATATCGAAAGGAAGGGAGGGTGTGGGTAGTTATACACATTTTGTAAATGCTACTCCAAAACTCTCAAAAGTTCACTTACCTGGAAAAAGACGTGAAATGTTTCTCCTATGATGGGCCAACCCATGGAGCCACCAGGGAGAGGGGCTGAGCAGTTCGGGTCACTCTTACTGACAACATAGTAGTACCAAAGTTTCTTGATGAGGTACAGGAGGCAAACAGGGACAGCAAAGGTCCATATCGTGCATGTCGTGAAAATAAACGCCATTTTATGCAGTTGCTGATCAGCAAACCAAGAAGATTCTCCAAATGTTTTTGAAAGCTGTTGAAAATTAATGTAAAAACATCCGTTTAATTTTCCTTAGATATATTTATTTAATCAATTACTTTATTTATTAGTCTTCTTTTAGTAGGGAAGCTCCATCAATGATTAACACATTGTTTTTCATGGCGGTCTTACAAAAAAAAATAAAAAAAAAATACTCGAACAATTAAATTTGTAGAGAATAACTTTTTGGTCGAGGTTATGACAGTGATTATATGTAAACAAGATAATTTTAAGACCACTCCCTTACAAATGGTATTGCAGTAATATATGTATATTTTACTGATCAGATATTCATTAATTTGAAATTATTCAACCATGCCTATATCATTACCGCCCATTTAAAAATATTAACTTTAATATTAAGCAACCTCAAAAACCAACATTAGAAGGGGGTGTATAATCAACAAGCCAGAATTAGTCACTGATTGACCCATTCTAAACAATCATGTTATTTTACCCCGTTTCAATCTCCAAATTTCGTACTGAATATAATAATTCCAATGTTCAATAAAACTTCTGACAAAAATATAAATCGAGGAAAAAACACGAAATAAGAATGGACATTTTTTTTTTGACAGAGTTTTCATTTACACCATCGGGCCTGAATATACACACATAAATCAAACTCTAATTTCAAAATCAAATTCTAAATATATGAAGTATGAAAACATTTAACTTTACAATGTTCAAGGTAAAACATCGTTTAAAAAAAATTACATTCTATATGATATTAAGCATCTCAATAAGATTAACGTTCATGAATAAAAGTGAATTCAGCCAAACTATCACAATCTTACAGATCATTGTCTTCTTACAAAACCAAACGAATTCTATTATACCCTTCTCTCTCAGCAACATATAATTCGGGAATTTCATTTCTCTTTTCACCATCAATCATTGACATCTGGATATATGTACATTGATCGATTACCTTTAGATAAATACCTTAATAGGCGCAGGCATATTGAATCAGTTATGTCAAATTCACTTGACCTATTATTATACGTCGTGGATTTTTTCTGTATTGGCTTCTGCTTTGAAGTAGGAAATTAACAAATTTCATAATATTACCATAACACGCTTGTAGGCCTATTATTAATTTTTTCCTTCAAATTAGTAATAAATGTAATACATCTTACTAAAGTTATGCAAAAATAATATGAGCTTTCTTGTACATTTTCTTTAAATCTATAAAATATATATACATATATATATAATTGTTAGGTATATTATATAGGTAGCATTTATAATATGAAAATAAAAGTTTTACCACATAGGCCTACAAATCGTTTTGTCACGTTTGTAAATATTTACGTGAAACAACAATGTTTACACTTTCAACATATTCCAGATGTCTATATTTCACTTTGTGATGTGGCTTGATTCAATTACGATATTTAAAAAGTCACACAAACTGATGGAAATGAAGAAAGTATAGCTATATGAAGAATAAATGACGAAACTTACCTCGCACAGCAAATGTAAACAAAGCTTCAGAGAAACCACTTCAATGCCACCTGCACCGTATGATCATTCGGTATGTGCCCAGAGAAAGTTGAATTTCTTCTCAAGATCAACGACCAAACTTTTGCAGAAGTCAATGACATCCAAGACTGTGAGCTCAATAAAGTCAGCAGTGTTTAGGTTGAAGAACAAGCCGAGAAGCTGGCGGAAGTTACTGGTATTACAGCGTATGCCCTTACACGTGAAAAGGATTTCCCCGTTCCGCAAAGAGAGAGGGAGTGAGTGAGCGAGTGCAGAAGAGAGCTAAAAGACGCAACATTCCTATCCTCACATGCGTTTGTTATGATGGTGATATTACGATTTGTTTCACCACAGAGATCTCTCTCGTATTTATATCACCTCGGTCGGTTGAGGATAACGTTCGAGCGAACGTACTAGAGCGCTTGCCAATGTTGTTATCCCCACCTCTCTGCCTCTTTCAGTCATTCTCCCCCTCTCTCTCCAACTTTTTTATACGAACAATCTGAACTATTGAACTTATCGGCTATCTATCACTGTCGCAGTATGTGTTTATATTGTGTAGCTGTTCGCGCTGTTTGCTTGCTTGCGTAGTACGTACCGTAGCGGTGCGTCCATAGTGCGGTTTTCCTCAGATCGATAGCGCTACGCAATACAGAAGAGGTGGAATTATATCCATGGAGAAATATTGCTCCGAGTTCACACGAAGTTCATGCATGCCTCAAACATGAATTTTCGCTTGTCCCCGGGGCTGGATCGGATCGCCTTCGCACTTCATTGCTCGCATCATTCGGGTTGACCCCTTCGGTGGGTACAGCGCATCTGGCACGCGACCGGTGGGCGTGGTTAGAGGCGGAGCTCCAGAAGAGTTGGCCAATCAGGAGTTTGAAGAAGACGTAAAGTTTGTGGAGCTACATTTATCTCTGAATTGGAAAACGAAGGATTCTCTCTGCTAATCTCGATCTCGCTCCATTCTTCTTGGAGGGCTGCGTTTGTTGTATTTGTATCTTCATGCTACTTGTAGCTTCATAAATTAATTTACCCGCCATCTGACTTCTGAGTTTGGAAGAAATCTAAAAGCAAATGACTATTAGTCGCTCTATTTTTCTTACAAGAAATCACATGTGTTCGCAAATTCGAATACAATGTTCTTAAGAAATCTTTTCATTTTTATGAATTTGCTTTGCTTTCGACAAATTTCTTTGACTGCATTGTCTTTATAGGCAATAGAGAGCAGCAGCAATTTCAAACCCTTCTAGAAACTGAATTGTATAGATCATTGAAACTTTTTTTTTCTTTTCAAATGTATTAAATATCAATTATGTTTACTGTGAGTGTTATAGAGTGAATATCAACCAGTTTGAACTCAATTTGATTATCAATGTTCTGTTGACATTCTGACATCAAACGTTCGCATCATCATACGCGTCAAATAATACTCTTCAATTAAATTTAATTAAAGGTTATAGAAATATTCCAAATGACCTTTAATGGTCGCATATTACAAACTATGGTATGATGGAGAATTGAGTGATTCGCTCTGTGTATAATCACGTCACATCAATAAAGGCTAACATCACACAAGGAGCTTCGAAATTAACAATATGTAAAGGTCAAATTCCAGTCAATCGTTGTAATATTAAATTTTTATTACCAACCCCCATGAGACTACTTTTCAAAAGAAAAGGGCAAATTTCAGATAATTAAAGTTTCTTAGCTCCTTCATTATTGGAAATGTCACCTAAAGGTCAAATCAGGAAATGAAATGCAATGTTATGATCCTTTTTTTTTTGTTTAAATCGTAAATCCAAATCGAAGAATTGCCCTATAGCCAAAGGCTAAGAGATACTCTGTTTGCGTACGAAATAATCGGAATACATTTTGAAAATTGAATAATATTGTCGTTTTCTCTACAGAACAACAGATGAGTCGTATTCAAAAAGCCTATATTGGCATTTTATCATTAAACTGAAAGGACAAAACCCAAACAAACACGTACGTTTTGGATCTTTTCTCCTTTCTTGTTTTTGGAAAATAATATTTTCGATGAATGATTTATACATGATTAGAAATAAGCCCTATGTATCGATGTGTTTATAGTGAAGAAATTCGATGAAAGAGCATAATGACGTAGCTTGACACACACACACACCACACACACACACTCACCCCCCACACACACACATATAATATATATATATATATATATATATATATATATACATTATGTATAATACATATGAAACGGAAGAAATTTGGACGAATAAAAAACAGCTCTAAGGGTCAAGGAGTCAATATACATCACTATTGAATCATCCAATTCCTTCACTGTATATATACATGTATATATATAATACATATATATAATTATATATATTATATATATATAATAAATCATATGTAGTATAATATAATAATAATAATAATAATAATAATAATAATAATAATAATAATAATAATAATAATAAGTGTTTGTATATCGGACAACACATTAGCATAATTACATTTCTATGTTATAAAAAACAGAAAACATATAATTAGAAATCAAAATAGTGCACTGGGTTCATAAAAATCATATCTACAAAGAACTGAATAGATGTTTTCAGGGCACTCCTGACCTCGTCATATTTGTTGATGTTTCTGAGATTTTATTCCATAGAACTAGCTGCATGTGAAAAATGACCTTTCACCATATGATATATACGGTATAGACCTATATAATATAGATATATATAACCGTCTACTTATTTGGCAGCAAGTAACGTTGTAATCCAAAAGTTCCAAGAATTTTGCAAACTCCATGTCGTGAAACTCGCCAATTAACGGCTCAAGAAGACAACAACCCTTTTTCATAGCTTTCTACATCTCCCCACCCATCCCGTCGGCGACATGAACATTCTAGACACGGGGTGGAATGACAATGCTCCGGTCGAAATTCGCCTCATCTAAAAATAACACCCAAAATGTCAGAATAATCACATTGCTAGGTCCAATCTTCGATAATTATATCGAGGGTTATGTCGGAATATCCTCCGGGCTCCAGGGCGATGTTCTTGAGCTGAGCGCATCCGGGAGTAGCGGGCCAGGATTAGCGGTAAAGTGGCGGTTGGGTGCAGGGGACGGCAAAGGAGCTCGTCGTCGCGGTTTTACTTTAAAAAAAAATTGTGATCATGTCTTTATGTAGAAAAAGTGAAGATATTAATTTTATCGCTTTTACAAAAGGCAGTCCACTTTCTAGATAAAGGAGAACAAATGCGTAATTCAAAATCCATCTGCACCTCACGGCAGATTAAAAGTGATATCCGTTGTAATACGCTAAAGTAGATAGAGTTTATTATTGTCAATAGACAGGTTGATAATTTTTGTTCAATTGGTTGATAAAACCTTGACATAAATGCTGAAACATGTAATAAGACAATACGGAAAGGAATGCTATTATTTTGAACATTTGTACCCGATGTATTTGAATCGATCAGGACTAAGTCTACATCTACTGCTGATCATGGTGGAATCGATGGGTCAATATAATACGAGATCTTGATCAAATTGCGTTTCAAGGCTCGTGTGCAGAGAATGACCTAAATACTGATTGTGAAGTCCCTTGGATAGGACTTAAAGTTGTTGGTTCAATTCGTCACTTATTAATAACCATGCAGGCTGTCTAAGTAAAAAAAAAAAAAAAAAAAAAAAAAAAAAAAAAAAATTAAAAAAAACACGTTTATATCTTAAATAATTTTGTCGAATAGTCCACGGGGATGAAGTGTAATTAAAGATAAAACTAAAATGATATAAAATGGGTACCTAGTCGGATGAGTTCTTTTCTGAGCCTGTAATATTTTTGACATGATCTATTTTCATTGTACGATCGCCTGACCACGCCATATATGCTGCCAAACGCTAAATACGTCCTCGCAGCAACATTAAGAATAATAATGAAAAAAAATATATTCTTGCATTAAATGCCAAAACTAATACACTAATGTGTTATATTATTTTCATTTTCGTTATTGTAATTATATATTTTCGTTGTAAGATCGCCTGACCACCCCAATGTTGCCAATCGCTGGATACGCCCTCGCAGCTGAGCCCCGTAGCTGACAGAGATCTAATAAATATGGTCGCGGAGTAGCGTGGTCAAGATTTCTTGAAAAGGTCGGATAGACATGAACTCGCATTAACCTTTCCAAGCTGAGTAATAAACGGCACCTCGTTGA
Organism: Paracentrotus lividus; assembly: GCA_940671915.1. Taxonomy (NCBI): domain Eukaryota; kingdom Metazoa; phylum Echinodermata; class Echinoidea; order Camarodonta; family Echinidae; genus Paracentrotus; species Paracentrotus lividus. The sequence goes on from CALNVZ010003432.1 coordinate 35,537,333, forward strand.
TACCTGAGTCACACCGGCCCAGACCGACTCCAAACTGACCAAAATATAACATTATCGCGAATGGCGAGTTAGTGGTCGGTTTGGAGTCGGACTCACCGATGTGGCTAATAGCGGAGTCACACCAGTTAAACCGACCCCAAACCGACCAAAATATATCATAATCGCGAATGGTAAGTTAGTGGTCGGTTTGGAGTCGGGCTCGACGGTGTGACTATGGTATGAGGTAGGATCAATAAAAGAGCTTCAGGCAGGAGGAGATGGCCATGTGATGTAATATAGAAGTATCCGTCAAGTTTCCCCAGCAAGAAGACAGTTGATGAGTTTAAAGGTAATAGCATTACATTTATGCACGCTTTTATTTTTTTGGTTAATTTACTGCCTTAAGAGTCTTACCCATGTATGTTAATCTTCACTGTAAAATAAGATTGCATCTAAATACACACCGTAACAAAAACCACACACACACACACACACACACAAATAAATAAACAAATGTGCAATTTTACATTAAATCTGGTGTCAGCAGAATCTCCTTTGATTCTGATGTCAATATACAAATGGGTTGTTATTTTCTCCCATAGACATTAACGGGTAGGATGCAAAAAAAACAAACAAACAAACAAAACAAAGCAAAACAGTAGATAACAAAACGAAAAAAAAAAAGCGCCCGTGCACACACACACACCCTCACAACAGAATTTCTGTATTGAGTTTTTCTGTAAAAATGCATTTTTTTCCCACAGTGCATGGAATCATCAGGGGTAGTGTTAAAATAAGTATTAAGACCATGAGAGTGAAAATTTCTCCCCTTTTTCATAAAAACTCATTGCTGATAGATGTAGCCCTCTCGGATAGTTTAAAAGTTTTGTTTTTGTATCGTTTTTGTGGTTGGAAAAGACTAAACTAGTAAAAATACTTCTACATGTATATAATTCAATTTAAATGCATTTTTCTCAAATAACCATGTTTCCATTTTATGTTATTACCATTGTTGCGTTTTAAAATTGAATCAATAAATAAATGAAATAAATCTAGTACAATGAACAAAGTTACTTTTTCTTTAAAGTATATCAATTTCCAATTCCGCATATATTGGATACGTGGTATATTATTTCATAATTATATTCAAACTATATTACTCACTTAGCTCATTGAATTTCAATAAAAGCACACATTTAATTTAATTTTAAGTTGTGATGAAAGTGTTGTTCTGATTGACAGTGATGATAACATCAATAAAATCACAGAAAATTTTTAAAATGAACTTTCCGTGAACTACGGGACCTAAATCTATTAAATTAACTTAATAGGTACCTTCGTAACAGTTCTTTTGTCAATTAATGCCGTAAATACCTCCTGCATTTAATATGCCTTTAAACCGGTAATGGCCATTGGCGTCTTTCAATGGTATAAAGAACAATGTATTTCACTAGCCAGTGGTCAAGTGAGTTTGTCAGTTCTACACGCCGTCCATCGATCATTCCTCAGAGCAATTTGACCGTTCTGTTATACACTCTATATGACCCTCTAAATTACCGAGTCGTTTCGTCTTTTTTTTTTTTAGACCATACCCCATATACAATTTTTCTTTTCATTTTTTTTTTCTGCTGGAGGGTATTCTTCGAGTTTTCACAGAAATGGATGACCAAGGTTTCTGTTGGACAGGAAAAAAGAATGAGAAGGTAACTCTGCTGAATTGGGCTGGAAATTTAAAATTAAATGGAATACATCTCTCAAGGTTATGGTTCGTAAATCCCCCACCCCAAATGAAATGACTTTGATATAATATCTTCGGTAAACGTAAAAGTTCTAACGAAACCTTAGACGTGGCGTGACGCTGTAGATATTTCCAATGTAAACCTTGGTACATCTGACTGACCAATGGGCGGAAAGGTTACCTCAGGGTCAAATGGCGATCATTTTGTCCAGACGCCATTTACACAGATTAAAAGACAATAATCTCCTTTATTCTTTGTCAATGAAACCCTAGCCCCGTGACAAGAAAAAGCTGAAAATCGATGCTAAAATAAATCGTGAGATATTCCATTATGCACTTACATTGATTTGGGTGGACGTCAGATCGACTAATTGGAGTTTAATCGATTCATGTTAGAGGAATCCCTGAATGTTAGAGAAGAAATGACATATTCTGTAAAAGAGCAGAATGTGTCCATCATTTATACTGACATTAATGCAATACCTTGAGGCTTAACCTCACATGGTATCTCTTATCAGGAAAAAAAAAAGTTTAAATAAATAGTAAAATTATAGTGGAGATAGGATCGACTGATTGGATTTTAATCGATTCATGTTAGACGTCTCTGAGAATGTTATAGGTTATTACAAAGTTCGTAGGTTTACATGATTAAAAACGATTCGTCCCTGATGCATATAACTACGTAGCCTTATACTTTGACAAAAAAATGTAGATCCTGTAACAGAGAAATTGAGTTTGACTGATTGGAATTTTATCGATGGGTAAGTTTCATGTTGAAAAATCAGGATGTGTGGTTCGTAAGATGTTGGTTACCAAACTGTTCCTGAAACACATTAAGTTGCTCTTCTACAAAACAACAAAGCAAGGGACAAAAAGAGCCAAATATGTCTATCATTTACGTTAAAGCAATAGCCTTAATTAACACATCACTTACTATGTTTATGTTAACGTTGGTTTATTAAATATTTTGGTGGAGGTAGATCGAGTAAATGGACTTAAATCGATTCATGTTGGAGGTCACAAAGTGTTTGTTGGAAGGCCTAAATCATTAAAATAAACAACAAACAAAACAAACAAGGAAGAAAAAAAAAAAAGGGAACATTACTGGACCATTCTTGGTCACGTGTGTGACCGAAATTATGCAAAATCTTGACTTTAATTGGCTATAACTCTAACAGTTTTAAAGATATACTGATTTAATGTTTATATTATGCTAACATATTTTGTTGGCTATCATTTGGAAATATTTCTGACGTTTGCATTATGCATGTTCAAGGTCAGAGGTCAAAAGAAGTGGGTCACGTGTGTGACTTCTCAAAACGGCATGAGTTTCAAAGTTCAATTTCATTTTGAAATTCCTGTGAGTTTTAAAATGATAAAATGTTCTTATTGCTATGAGATATGCATTATGGATCTGTTAACCAAAAAATACCACTGGATAGGAGTCATCTCTGAAATTTCTTTTTTTATCGAATATTTTATATCGTCATGTCGGGTCATGTGTGTGACATATAGCAAATTGTACAGAAAATGAAAATATTATACATATGCAGTAAATGTACATTTTGAGCAATTACTATATCCGCTGTGGTAAAACTTTTTTGAACTCAACCCTAATAAGTCACTGGGGTGTTTTGGTACACTGTAAAAAAAAAAAAAAAAAAAAAAAAAAAAAAAAAAAAAAATACCGTCGTATTTACTTAATTCAATTATGTTAAGAAACTGCCTTAATTTGTTCGAGTATTAACAACTCCATGCTATTTTAAGTAACTTCTACTGAAAATGATATGAACTTATTATTACTTGATTCAATTCAGTAAAACTTAATTCAATTGCGTAAAAGACTATTTAAAAAAATGGGGGAAGGGGACTTTTTAAGCACGAAAGGCCACTGTCATCATTTCAACCTACGTGTTTAAACCAAATATCAGACTTCATTTTGTCACTTACCTGTAATTAATAAGGTACTGACATTTATATTTATATCTCAAACAGTGCATCCTAATAAATAAAACAGTGAGAACTTTTTCCTAAAACCTAAAAAAAAAAAATAAGAGAAGAATTTTCAGTTGAGTTGCTGTTTAATGTTGCACTTTTTTTGCTTCAACAAACATTTTTTAAATTTGTTTTTACACACCCTAATCCAAAACAATTTCAAGCACAAATATGTATGACAGCTATCTAAAATTTTTAACATTTACTTGCTTTTAATGAATATTCATGTATTATGTAAATAAGGCGTTAATTGAAAAAAAAATAAGTACGTTCAATTTGATTTTTTTTTTAAAGTAATACGTATTAAAAAATGTGTGTATGTATTAAATGTGCTTAATTGAAGTTAAATTTACTTAATCAAAGCAAGTTAGAATTACTTGAATTTTCCTGAATTTGTGTTGTCCTTAAAAAAAAAATGAGTAAATTCAACGACATTTAGATTTTAAGTGAGTAAGACTTAATTAGAATGTTTTAATTTTAATGTTGTCTTTTTAAAGTTAAATCTACGTAAGAAAATCATGGAATAATTTCAAAGGAGCATACTTTTTTTTTTACAGTGTAGCTGTCAAGACTGGTGGTGTGGCGGGGAGGGAGGGCGGCCATGATGCCCCCTAATAAGATCTCGGCTGTTGATCGCGCGAGCGCGCTGAAAATTTGCACGATGGTAGTGTGCAATGTAAACTACAAGAATGCGCTGTTAATTTTCCCAAAATAATATTAATTTATTTTATATGAATTAATTATTCTAATTTATGCATTGCATGAAGTCATACTTTTTGTTCTAATTGACAAACTAAAGCTTCTAGAATGCTAATTTTGTGTTTGCATAATCCATATAAGGTTCCTAAAAATTGTACTTGGAAAAATTTTGGTATCGAAATAAATTCCTTATGTATTTCATTGTTTCATGATTTTGTTATGTATTTCCTTGTTTTTTCGACCTTTTTTTTTTTGGGCAAAAATCATTGCAGAACCATTATGGAGCATAATAACGCTAAAATTAATTAATTTCAGCCAGTGGAAGTGAAAATAATCAGAGCTTTATGATCGCCCCCACCCAGTGGATCACATGTGTGACTAATTTGTTTGCTAATTAATAATCAAATTAAAACTTTTCATGGATTCATATTTGGTGAGATGCAAGGTACATTAAATCTAGCTTTGGAGAAAAATAATAATAATACCAGAGCCATGGTTAAGGAGGGGCATAAACTTTTTGTGTTTTCTGGTCACGTGTGTGACATTTGAGGGCAATTAATTTCCAGTGGTAATTATCTTAATATAATCAATTTAACAACATTATTTTGGGGTTAGATTAAAAGTAATAGAGGTAAATAATAATATAATGACAGTAATCCAAGTAAGGAAGTCAGCATATCCATTCCAGTCAGGGTTTAAAAAAAATGTTATCTAATGTACCGTTTTTCCATCTAATTATCATATATGTTAATTTATGGAAATGAGCATGAAAAATGCAAAAATCAGTTCATGAAACTTCACACATTGCTCTATACGAATATGCAGCTTAAAATCAAGAAGTAAAAGCTTCATTTTCTCCCAAAAAGGTTCACTTTTGAAAGAATGACCCTACTAATACACATTGTGCCCTTTTTTGACAAAATGAAGCCACAGAGTGACATAAAATTACCTACGTCTATTCTCTAAACGAGCAAAATACGTCTGAAAATTTACACTGACTAAACTTCAATGCAATAATGCCATAACTACACTCAACAGAATGAAGTTATATTTTTAAAATTTGGTCGGAAAAAAGACGCACTAAAATATGAAAACAATAATAACTCATGAAAAAATATAGATCTGTTAGCAGTCAGATAAAAATGAAATAATCATTCGTTCGTATTTTTAAAGGGGTTATAGAAATCATTATTCAAATCGTTTGCCGTTTCTCGCAGCATATCCACCTAAACCTAAACCCACCCCAGGCCCCCCACCATATGAAAGAAAAAAAAAAAAAAAAAAAAAAAAAAAAAAAAAAAAAAAAAAAAAAGGAAAAAACAGAAGAAAAAAAAGAAGGGAAAAAAATATATATAAAAGCTTATAACTAAATTAACCCAGAATGGCGTTAAACAGAGTTGGATGATGGATGATTTAAGGTCAGCATGTGACCATGAAGACTCAATAATAGATTATTCTATACGGAAATGAAATGGTCAAGGTTAATTAATTGAGATTCATTTTAAAACCCTTTCAGTCTGTGCATGTACCTTTTATTCTATTTTTCTCACATGAACTATTTCATAACGCCCAAGCCTATATTTCGTGCTTTCTTTGTATGTTTTATTCTCCTCAGACGTATGCCCTTGAAAGAAAGGATTTGGTTCGTTTTAATGCTGAAGCACCCCAAAACAGGAAATAAAACACGACATTTTGATGTATCTTGATGTATCGAAACCCGGCCGAGTCATACCAAAGACTTGCAAAAATGATACCTAAAAGTTGCCTTTTAACAAGGAGCTTGGGGTAATAATAACATCTTGCAGGGCCCGCTGGGAGAACAGTTGTCAGAACTGAAGTGGCTACCCTGGGTAAATAAAACGATATTATTATTATTATTATTATTATTATTATTATTATTATCTTCATTGTACAATAATTAACAGATCCTTTTTACTCATGATCATGATAGTTTTCAGAAAAAAATATTGTGCACAGGAAAAAAGTGAAATGTATTACCCTGGTTTTCAGTGTCTTTTTAATACTATTTGGGTTAAAATAAATATCGTCATAATGACATTCTTGCAATTCATGAAATAAAACGAAAATTAGTGATGCCGCCATATATATTATATATATTCATATGTTTCAAGGACGTAAGGTATTATTGTCTTTTCTCATAACGAAAATTTATCGAGAATGGTTGCTTTAGTAATCATGTTTTCCTTTATATTTTGGCAACGAACGTGTGTATGCGAACGTTACTTTTTAAAATTTACTTATTACATTAGAACATTTTACTTAAAACCCGGGTCAATGTATTGACAATTTTGATTGTTTTGTTCGTAATCACCAAGCTGGAAACGGGGGTGGTGTCTTTCTTGTAAAGCTGACACAAAATTTACTGTTTTTAATTTCTCTTTTCTATTCGTCGGATTAAAAATTAAATAAACAGCATATTTCTGCGGCCTTGACTAAACCGTAGATGTGCCAACTAATGTCAAATTTTGAGTTCAACTCTGAGGTTTTCTGCCAAGCTGTAAAGCTGTGTTTGATAGGGCCAAGGTAACTGTTTAATTATACCACATGGCATTTCAAAAGTGAACGATTCCTCGAGGAGAATGAAAATTGATTTCGGTCTGATTCGAGAATAAGAGATCCCTAAACTGTCAATGCAATGACATTTGACGGCTACCGGTGACTGTGTATAAAATCAACCAGAGTGAACATTGCAGTCCAACATATAATTATAACCGTCTCAACAAATTAGTCAGCATTATTATAATTCATCACTCATTTGCTTAAACACATAAAAGCACTCACTGTTAGGGTTGAGGTAAGGGTTAGGGCATTTGACGTCTACACACCATGACTGCGTATGAAATAAATAAATCAAATAAAACAAATTAGTCAGCTTAACCATTTACCAGATATTTGCTTAATCGCATAAAATTGTAACACTGATCTATAGATGTATATGATTAAATACTAGTAATTTATTTATACTAATGTATTTATTTAAGGGGTGTATGCAAATATGACCGATGCACCAGCCTTTAATTTATTTATTTTTATTTTCATTTTTTCATATTTCTCAAGTTACATATCAAATTTACAGATACAATGAATAATATGAATTGCATGCATAACTAACATAAAGGTAAGTTGTTGATATACATGTAAAGTAGTAATTTCACTCAGAGAAATATCATAGGACCTATACATGAAAGCAAGCCTGTAAACCTATTGGCCCCTTTAGCATAATTTGTGGTAAACTATCAACTTAATAATGCCATGCACGGGTTACAACTTAATTTAAATTCAATTCAAAGTTGCCCACTTTTGAAAGGTATAATAGTTTTCGACTTAGATAACGCTGTTGATATATTAAAATGATATAAATGTTTTTCCGAATCAAATATAAAGAAAAAGAAACAACAGCCCAAATGTAAAGGACAAGTTTCTTACTAAAATAAAATAGCAAAATTCTTCGTTATTTAAACCTTTCTTTAATAATAGATTTGGACATGAATTTACATTTGACCCTTTTCTCAGTTTTCGTTTCAGCCTTTAAAAAAAATTATAAACCATTTTGACTTTTGTTCTCTTTTTTTGTCATTCGGTATTTCGAACTTTATTTATATATTCAATTTTTGAGACCCAAATATATCGAGCTTCTCTCCAGATCTCTTTCCCATTAGTTGGATAACAATCGCTATAAGATTGCACTTTATTATATGCCAATCGTGAACAGCTGACTTAATTGCAGACCAACTCCATTCTTTTAACCTTAATCTACATAATTATAATGGCAATCTGCTTTTCAATTACTCAATATTCAAACAGTCAAATTGGTTTATCCGGCAATGCTGCGGTTTTTTGCAGACATGCCAGACGAAAGAAAGGGGAATATCAGTTGATGACTAGGCTTACCTGAAAATTTTCAAGTATATATTCAAAAAGAAGGAGAACAGCACAAGAAAAGAAAGGGTAAAACAAATGGTAATTGGGCCTGATCTGTTGAGCATTTGCTGCCATATTCCTTAGCCTAAATTTGAGGGACTAAAAAAGTAATGAAGCTACAAGTTTGACTCGAAAAGGATAGAATAGTGCCCAGACATGCCAAGTGGTTAAAGGGATGCAGTAACATTGAATAATATTCAATATTTTGCCAACATAATTATAAACACTTAGGTCAGTCTGGTGTCTCTTCAAAATTGCAAGCTAATTGCTTGCTTTACCTTCGAGATATCAATGATTTCATACTCAAAATTTATAAACCAACACCGGGTGGTTTATAAAACCACGTGCTTTTCCACACACCCATTTCCTGTTGTACAGTCCCCCGTCCCTATCGGCCTGGTGAACTATCAGCAGAGGGTACTGGTGTTCGGCTGTATGCTTGGCATTGTTTGTTACACTGTTTTAAGGTAGTAAATGACTTCCATTTGATCTGAAACTTTCTGTAGTTTGAAATTACTGTTGGAACAATATAATTTTATTAATCTTGATATAATTGCTCTTGTTTTTGAAAGTTACTAAATCCCTTTAAGCATTATTCCTCACCACCAAGACAATCCGATAGAAAATCTCCACTCGTTTCCACGAGTGGGCAAACAGTATGTCACATAGGCTACACGTTGCATCTTTAATTATCAAGACCATTTTGTGGGTGTCTCTATAGTCCAATTATCATTGAAATTTATAAACCGATTCAGGATTTTGGATTATGATGTTAAATTAAAACTGCCCATTTTTATTTTCACTCAGAAAAGAGTTGTCCCATTTAACTTCTTGTAAGGGTAGAGCTTTACTACCTTCTTTTTTTTTAACATTTTTATTTAGTTCCCTTTCACCCTTTTAAAGTAAACGAGTACATATGAAGCTTACCTTCAAGTATGTTTTATTTTGTAAAATGAAAAAAAAAAAAAGAAAAAAAAAAGAAGAAAAAAAAAAAACTCATAGCAGTTAGGTAAAACAAAATCGCACTCCCCTTTAAAGGACTATTCTTCAATCAAAATGTGATCTTATAATTGATTGATGTCTGTTTGATGTCTATTCAAAAATCAACTTTTGTATATGCTCCAACATTCTTTATCAATTTTATATCTAATTCAGGTTTTTTTTTTTCAAAATGAATACCATTAACCTCATAGAATCGAATCAAGAGTAAGGGGTACATTAATTTCCTCTACGATTCCTGTTGACAACATAATTCTAACCCTGCGAAAAGGCGGAGGGCAAAAATGAAATATGATGGAGCATTATTGTGTGTGGCTGTCCCACTGACAGTCGTCCGGTTCAACATTTTAATTTCATTACCGCATCTGATGCAAATCACTCAGACTTTTGAATTAGGTTAATAACTGGTAACCATGGCAATTTTGATCCGATTGGGCCTGATTTTATTGGGTCAACTGAGGGGATCCTAAAAGCATAATAATGTTCTCACGATATCTCCATTTCCGTTTGCCCTCATTTCCCCCTCCAACTATACACTCAAACTCGAACGAGCTGGGATTATGAATTTCTACCAGAAAACCATGACAACACAGGCGCTCTTCCAAAAGAGAAATTGAGAAAGAATTTGTCCGAATTTAAGTGTTATTGATGAGTTACAGATAATGCAACATGGCACGAGCTTTTTGACGAGTTGCGACATTTGCTTCAGGATAATTGTTTAGAGGCGCATGCCAAGGGTGCCTTTAATAGGTCTATTCATTTTTGTTTAAAAAGTTAAAGTGAACATTTGATAACTCAGGCACACGCATTATGATGTCATTAAATTAGAGGGCAAGAAGACGGTATTATCAATGAAGAAACCTTGAATTAAACTTGGTTTTAATCTTTGTAGGCCTATGTTTATGCATAAAAACCTACAATGCTAAGGATAAACAAATTGAGTATGTGAATTTGTCACAGCTATCTCCGTCACTTAAAAAAAGGTTTAGGACTTACTTTAGTTTGCAATTAATTCACTGGTTAACCAAATTGTGCACAGTTTTCTTTAAATTAATTAGTTCTACTTCGAATTTGCCTGTTCTCTCTTGACTATCTTTCCAGTGGGGTGTAACACAAAGACTTACGATTGATTAAAAGTTACGATTGATTTTTTCTCGGCAGCCTCGTCATGGACAGGATGCTCCAAAGCTCTAATTCTTAATCCTAACCCTAGCCCTAACCCTACTCCTAATCATATCCAAATCCTAATCCATGACTGTACCTGGTTTTTAAATGAGGCCACCAAGAAAAAATCAATCGTAACTTTTAATCAATCGTAAGTCTTTGTGTTACACCCCACTGGTTTTGTTAAGTTTTTATTTGTTTTACTGTATTTTATATGTAGAATTATCATAATATTTATGTAAATTTAACAATACCTCATTTAATCATTCAACATTGATTTTTTATTTAAAAAAAAAATATTGAACACGACAAAGAGAGATTCATAATCTATATAATACCCAAAGTAAAAAAAAAAAAAAAAAAAAAAAAAAAAAAAAAAAAAAAAAAAAAAAAAAAAAAAAAAAAAAAAAAAAAAAAAACAACTTTCTTACTCTTATTCTCAAGTTTTCTTACTTTTATATTATTAGCCTTCTTCATATTTACTCGTTTCCCAATATTAACCGAATCGTACTTGAAGTAAAAAATTACAACATTCTATTTTAGACCGTGATAATCCAATGTTTCACTTTTCACCTCAACGCACGTCAACTATAAAAAATAAAACGTCATACCAAGCTATTAAATTAAAACGAATGTAGGCAGTTCATCGAAAGGGCATCATGTTGACATTTTAATGGTAAAACCTTTATATTTATTTCCGCGTGCCAATACGGTTGAATGTGACATAAGGAGAATAGTAATTTCATGCAAGCATTGAGCAATTAATCGCTTGACAAGGATCGGTCTTGGACTTTGTACTACCAGAATATAACGGGAAAATAGTGGTGACCGTTTACCATTTTAAAGGTTATGAATCATGATTGTCAGTGAATGCTATATTCCGTCAAATATGATTCTGAAATGTATGCCTATTGAATTCAAATACAAGATCATATATCATAGAGGGACGTATGAGAAAAATTGATTTAAAAAAAAATAACATTTTGTTTTCATGCACAAATTTTCTGTTATTATATGAAAAATAAACACAGTGTAAATAATTAAACGAAATAAAGACGTATGGACTCAATTGTCCCCATATAAGTACCATTATTGGATTACCCACGGCAGTACAAAGTGAAAGGTTAAGTAAAAATGCACAGTTCTCTTGATTCCAAAAAATGTCATTGAGTAGTTTTTAAAATATAAAAGTTTTGCAGTTTTCAAATATTATGAAGGAAAATTATAATTTCGAGATTTCACGGCAATATTGATTAATATATACCTTTGAACTTTAAATCACCAGGTACATTGTCACATATTAAACGCCCACATACAATAATGCTGCACTAATTCAGCTGATTTCACCGACAAATTAAGCTTCAAGGCGCCCTCATATTTCATTAATTCGGACTTTTATTGGTTTATTTTGCTCAAAAGCTCCGCTGTATAATATTATAATAACTGCTCTAACCTGCCATTTACATTAAATTTGATTTATTTGGGATGTAATTTCAGATTTGGTGAGTTTGTATGAACATCATATAAAATCATTGCCTTTTTAAAAACATATCCTTGTTAAGCTAATAAGTGTTTAGTGAACTTTAATATCAATTGTAAACTGGATGAAAAAAGTTTAAATTTGCAATTATTGTATCTGTATTTTTATTAATCCATATATTTATATTACAAAAAAAAAAAAAAAAAAAAAAAAAAAAAAAAAAAAAAAAAAAAAAAAAAAAAAAAAAAATAAATAAATAAAGTATAAAGTTTATTTCAATAAATACATATGCCACTATATGAAAAACATAATTTTGGAGGAAACAAAAGTGTTATGGTGATTGGATTTTTTTATTGTCAATTCTCTTTCTCTTTAAGAGATACTTTCGGCCCATTCCGACCCCTTTCTCTATTATCAGTGGTGAATTTATCGTTATTTTCTTTCTCCAAATGCCCAACCGTAATTTCCATGTTGATTTATATCAGTGGAGTGTCCAGTAAAAAGAAAGGGGGCAAAATAAATAAAAACCAAACCCCAGAACCAATGGATGGAACACTGCTCCAACTTTACATTCTCCATTACGGCAGACGTATTTCAATATATATATATATATATATATATGTGTGTGTGTGTTTGTGTGTGTGTGTGTTATAAATATATTGTAAGTTTACTGTGGTTTGGATGTGAGGGTGTGGGATAAGGTGAGAGTATGGGATGGAGTGAGGGTGTGGGATGGGGGCAGGGGCTGGATACGCCCTTTATTAATCATGTTATGTATGCCCCTCGTTATTTCATCCTCTTAATCTGGTTATTATCCAAGACAATCCATAAATACACGCTCTGATGAAGGTTTTCGATGCCTCTTCACAAATAAACAAAGAAGAAGCTAATGCTACAGTCACACAGACACTTACGTTGCGTTACGTCCGGCGTTGCGTCCAAAAATTCCTTTCTTTCTGCGGATCCTCACTGATGCCTTCCCGTCATAGACAGCAATTGAAATATTGATTATTTCGTTCATCCTATAACACAAAGAAATACATAGGAAATGATAGAATAGAAGATGAAATAAGGATAAAACAAGAAAAACGCATAACTAAACGTAAGCGCCTGTGTGACTGTAGCATAAGACGTGCGTGCGTGACGCTGCTAAACATGTGTTGATTTGGAAGCTGTCAACAAGCGAGCTAATGATCAATCGAAAGCCTTAGCAGGCCATTAGTGGTAGCGAAGAAAAATAAGAGGGGAGGGAGAGGGTGACTTGATGTGAAGTAAGGTGAAAGTGAGGTCACAGGTACGCTATAAACCGTGTGCTTGTCAAACACCGACACTGTTCACACCTGAATACCACATTCTAAATATTCCAAGACTATACCATTTTTATAAATTCCATGGAATCGTCCACAAAATAATGTCCAAAATATGCTAATATTATTGTATTGAATTGAATTGAAAATTTGAATTTCATATCACTTTTATCAAAAAATACAGTTCATATAAAATATCATAAATAACCAAAGTGGTTCTTTTTCATTTAGACATGTATCTTTCACACTTTTATAATATATGTCCGTGTTATTTGCTTGTGTTTTTCATTTGTTTTATTTTGTATTTTGATAACAGTGTTTCTCATCACTAAACAGGTTACCCTTGGTAAATAGAAAAAAAAAACACACAAAAAAAAAAAGAAGAAAAAAGAGAAAGAAAATTGTTTCAAATAATTTACAGAAAATATAGCAAAATATACCAGACTAAAGACAGATTGTGTGTAGGAGGACTAAGGCATTAAGAACGACGCTTACGCTATGATTTTATATTTTTTATGATTTTATAGATTTTATATTTAATAACACAGAAGTGGAATTGAAATTAAAACTTCCACTAATCTTTGAAATTGCTCATACCCATATGATAGGCCAAATTGTTAATTACTACTAAATACATTAACACTGATTAAGGAATATATACATTTGTATTTAAAAGTGTGTTAATTTATATATTCTAAAATATATATGAGAAATATACATTTACATAAAATCAATGTATGATATTGCTATCAAGACAAATAGTCATGTAAATCAATTACTGAAAATAGATAACCAACCAGAGACATGTAAATACAACCATTATAAACTTTACTGAGTGTATGAACACGGCTATCAATGCATGTATAATCCATTACATAGCATCGTGTTCAATTAGGCCTCATCATCTTCTACCTAAGTGGTTCTCGATGGCTTTCTTACTTTATTCACACAGCCACCGAACGAAAAATGTAACAAAAGTACACATTATAATGGAAAAACTAAAATAGATTGCGACATTTATCTGCGGAGCTGTTAAGTGATGTCTGACTAATGTCTTGCGAATGACATGAAGTGACTTCTGTCTTTTTAAAGACTCATATTTTAAGTTCTTGGACAAGGATCAGACAACCAATTTAAGTGTCAAGAGAATGTTAGGAACACTTTGCCATCTTATCAGCAGTTTTCTTCTCGTCACATGTTCTTCCGTTAGATCAGTTTTTGGAGACCATAATCCTTTTACATTTCCATGTATTTGTTTGTGTATTCATTCCTAATTGATAATTTTGTGATTCTCTTATTTACTATTATGAGATCGTGTCCTCGTAGTGTTCAATATGAAAACAAGAAAACGAAATAAAATGAACTGCGTTCAAACACGTAGTATTTATTTATTTATTTATTAATTCATTCATATTTATTCAGGGTGGCCTCGTCAGAGATCAGAGCACTGTTTTACAAGAAGGCCCTGCATTAAAATCAACAATTAAACAAAATCATACATAATAACAAAACATAATAATCAACTTTCAATTAATGAAATGAAAACAAAATATGATAACATGACACAATCTAGATTATAATTATATAAAATTTGAAACACAAGTTCAATTATTTAGTATTGGTATAACTCTTGATAAAACAAAAGTCGTCCACTGGCCCTTATATGGAGGTAGGTATTCATATATTTGTGAACTGGTATAGTACAAACAGCGGTATGTGACCACGTACTGGAGTGTGAGCGTGTCGTGGCGCCTCTCAAGGATGAAAGGGAAATTGTGACGTCATGACTTGGCACTACTCTGCCCTGTGATTGGTTGAATGTTCGGTGGCCTCCTAATGAATCCACCAGTGCGCTATTTACGCACAACGCATGTATGAAATATGGGGCGTACACACAGGTGTGAGTCTATTTACAATGATGTGCTATTCATAACGATTGGGTGTGTAGTATGGGTATGTTACGCTCATTACCTGTGTATGGCATAACATAAGACATGCCAAGTAATTTGTCTTAATTAGAAACGGTTGTTTACGATCTTGGCCAACTCATGGGACGGTCCCCATTTGAAATTTAACCATTAAAGGTTGTGGAATCTTTTAACCACTTTTAACTTTTAATTTTTGATGTATATTTAGAGTAATCGATATCAAACTTATGGTGGTATCTTACTTACCATGAGACGGATTTGAGACAATTTTGGGACTATTTTGAGACGGATTGAGACGGTTTTGAATCTTGACGCGGAGACGTCTTAGGGCCAGAAATGTATCGGATACGTCTCCGCGACAAAAAAGAGTATCGGAGAAGTGAGATAGAACCATTACAATTTGTTAAGTGTAAGATAGATTTTATTTTTTTCAATTGACGAAAAAGTAAAAAGGTATTAAAAAACCTTATATATTTTTTAAAAATTCAGTTATCTTTTAGAGACTACCTTTAAATCGCTTTTTACGAGTTCATTAGAAGTCACGGCCCTGAATTGATTAATGATACAACGATCATGGGTGTCTCATTCTTTTATCAATGACGAACAAGTTGTATATCCCATATGATAGGTTGTGTGAGGTAATTAGTCTTCATTATTACATGTCATACTTGTTTATCCCATGAATAGTCTGCATAGTGCGGTCTTCCCTGTCTTATGGCGCAGTCACATGTACGACGTATGGCCAACGCGCAGTATGCGCTGGGTGTGCGTTACTCATTCGTCGAGCGCGCTTACCCAACGATGTGCAGTCATTGCATATTTTGATATGTATTGTCTATGTTTAGGCTCTGTGTGTGCCTTGTCGGCAATTTTCTCAAATTTCAATGCGCTGGTCTTGCGTTGTGTACATGTGACTGCCGCATTAATACTGGAGATCATATACCTAAAACAAGTCAACATTTATAAAGTATAGTTCCGATTTGCTTTCTAAATATTAATGTCGAGAATCACTAGTAATCCATTTCAATAATTTATGTCATAATTAACATTTATTATTTTTATTGTAAAGCGCCTTTTTGGTTTTGGAACAAAAAGTGAAATGTAATATACATAATCAATATATGATTATTGACAAAAAGTTAAAAGATAGCCAATAAAGAACATTTTCTTTCTATTTGGATTATTTCATGGTTACTTAGTCAATATATTTCACCTTATTAACATTTATATGTCAATCATTCGTTGCATTTTTCCAACACCAAAGTGTTTAAATATCTTCCGCGTTTTCAAAAACATTGAATTCAAATGAAAGACTGGTCGGGCCAAGATATGAGGAGAGAGAGAGAGAGAGAGAGAGAAAGAAAAAAGAAAGTAAGATAAGGAGCAATTGAAATGATAACAAAGTGATTGAGGTTATCCTCAATGTGATAATCACTATTGAGGGGTTTTCCCGTTTAACAGCTGCAAGGTTTACGACCGATTACATGAATAAAAACAATTCAAGTCGTTTTAAAATTTAAATGAATCGCCCTTGCGTTTCAGATTAGACGCTATGAGGTATGCCAAATATTCGATTTGAAGATAATTTATTTGTTTGTTTGTTTTGTCTCCTTTAGAAAACTCCATTCGACGGACAATGGTGTATCCTTTTGAACGAGTTTTGACCTTTTTTCCTCAATAGCAGCTACGGGTGCCTCGAAAGCTGTGTATTGAAAAAAAAAAAAACTTTTAAAAATGCAATATGATGCACTGTTAAACTTTCATTCCCTTAAAAAAAAAATCATAGAAACATATGAGCTTGATTAAACAAACAGACAGTGTGTCATGGAAAATTTACGAGGCGAATGACAAGCGATGAAAAGAAAATTAATACAGGGCCTATAGGCCTATATATATATATATATTTTTATTGACGACATATTTTGTAATAGTGCCTGTAACTGTAATAAATTAGTGCATTCTTTGTAGACCATAAAGATTAGGTTTGGCATTTCATTTATAATTCAATATATCGAGGGGGTCTATGTCAACCGTGACAATACTTTGGAGTAAGGGGGGGGGGGGGGGGGGCTGCGCCAAGTTATTTTTGGAAGTACTTAGTGATGTTAAAATAAAGGAATTCAATACCTATTCATAGTTTTTCATACTTTCCATACATAATTTTGGAGCTCCCAAATAAGTCATTTCGTAAATTTCCAAGACCCAAAATACCGAATTAATGATCAAGAAAAATGTAAATACACAATTTGTTTCATGACATTACTTTCGGTACAAAGCCGCTCGACAATGAAACATCAAATCTTTAATGGAAAGTTGAGGTTGAGGATGGGTTGCGTAGCCTCCTCAACCCCTCCCCCATTACGTCACTAATAATCGCTTTGTTGCCTTTAGAGTTGCATTTAAATATTGTATGATCGACTGGGCGGGATTGTGGAATGTTTATATCATTATCATCTCTCATATCAATAATCGATATATTACCTTTAAAGGTGGATTTAAATATATTATGATCAACTGGGAGGGATTGTGGAATGTTAATATCATTGTCATTACTCATATCAATAATCAATATGCTACCTTTAAAGGTGCATTTAAATACGGTATCCCATTTATGTCATAATAATAATCGATATACTACCTTTAAAGGTGCATTTAAATATGGTATGATCGACTGGGAGGGATTATGGAATGTTTATATCATTATCATCACTCATCTGTTTCACGGGCTGTGTTTAGAAGCTGCTTAAGGTCATTTTCTTAATTAGGCTACTTGTTTACTTCACTTACCTACACACGAACACTGACCTTAGATTCCTCCGCCGGTCAGTTAGGTCAGCTTGTGGCATTAGCAAATCGAAAGTAGCCAATCAGGATCCTTGTTGCGTAGACTTCTTGCTTTAAAATCTCACTGTGAACCAATAATGATGGTTGTTTCAAATTTGAAATTCCTCCGCCGGTCAGTTTCTGGTATGAGCAAATGGCGTCTCTATTCTCATACTGGGGGCCTGTAACATAAATAGTTATAACTAATCAATTGCAAATCGATAGTGGCCAATCAGGATCATTGTTGCTTAGACTTCTTGCATTAAATTCGTATTATGAACCAATCATGATTGTTGTTTCAAACGTGAAATTTTTATGTTACAGGTCTAGATAAGAGAAAATAAATGGTTCTCATTGAGCTATCTTTCGTCTCACTTTATGATACAGTCTTACCTTCTATAGTTTGCCATTATACTATCAAATACATAAATAGATTAATAGACTCTACGGTATAAAGAAGACTAAAATATCCACTTCAAAACCATTTCACTGAGATTTAATGTCTCAGGAATGCGTTATAGGGGGTGTGCGTTCGTGTGAGGGTGTGTTTGTGCGTGCATGCGTGCGTGCGTGTGTCAAAAGGGAAATGGCAATTTTCCTTCGGTACAATGTCAGGTGAAGTAAAGTTTGTCTCCTCCCAAACATATTACATTTATTGGTAAAGAAGTCAGTGTTCAAACAAAACAAAGAAAAAAGAATCAGTAATGTATCGTTTTAAAGTTACCGATTTTTAAGAAAGGAAAAAAGAAAAGAGAATAATTTCCGTAATTAAGTTCTTAGTAGATATTAATGACAATGAACATTCCTTACATTGAGCGATTAAATGAATTTACTTTATGGTGTACTGAATAGACATAAAGATTCGCATTTCTTTTGACTTTGCACGATGTTTATGTTATTTTCAGAAGAAAGATTAATAATTACTATACAAACTCAGAAAAATGTCATCTTAGCCCAGTCGTCTGGACAAAATAAAGAACATTTTTCTATTATATATATTTTTTGGGGGGATGAGGAATTTAAATTTTTGTCATACATTCTTTCTTTATTTGCTGTAGCACCATTTGTGCTTTTTCTTAAAGAGTCGAATGTCATTCGGAGAAAACTAAAACCATGTACGTTATTAATTTGATCGTCGACTGCCATTACATCCATGTAAACGTTGTTTAAATGCAATGTCATCATCCAGTCTTCTCGTATTTCACCCTAGTGAAAAAATAATCTTATGACGGCTTCAATTTTTACGATTTGTCATACGGTGAGGTTTTTGTCCGACTGTCTGGTAAATATGATACGTAAAAGAGATAATTCTAGCTACAGCTGTAATTGAGCTACAATTCGGGTTTTCTCTGTTCGAGCGGTCATTGGCCCAATGTGCCATCAGATTTTAAAGGAATGCTCGAAAATTGACAGGTTTATGCCAAAATTATGACGATTTGTGATTGGCATACATCTGTAGGGGCATTGATACAAAAGAACACTAGATATTTTGAATTATTGAAATACAGTAGAATTAATTCAACAATTATGCGATGAGCTAAAAACTGAAAAAGAAATAAGTCCTTGTCTTACTCTGATCACGTTGCAATTAATTCACATCCGAAGACTTGAAAATACATCTATGAATAAAAATACTTTCATATTTAAAAATAAAACTCGTGAAAAAAAATTCAACGTAAAAAACATCCATACAAGAGGGTAAAAAAAATGCATTCGTTTTAGAGCTCATAAAACTTGATCATCATTCCAAGCGTTTCAGTGCTGGTGCTAAATAGTAAAAATTATCAGTAACGACAATTACTATGTTAATGATTATTTTACATATATATTTCTGAAAATGACAATGATGAAACCTTTCAGTATCAGAGTGGCAATCAGATAAGATGGGAACATGATTGTAAGAACGACTGATGAGATCTTTCCAACAAAAACAAAAATCTATCTAAAGAAAAAAAAAAAAAAAAATTACCGGAAATGTAATTAAATTCAGTATTTATATTTATTCATTCAATGAACCAATATTTGATAAATTGAAGTCCTTACATATATATCTCAAAATTAAACAACATAAAACCTAATCAAAACTCTAGAAAGTAACATAAGACTGATATTTTTAGAATTTACATTTGATAATCAAACGTAAATACTGATCAAGTAATACACAGTTTGAACTCTCATTTTAATGATTAATTCAATAGAGAACAATTAAACTTTGTACCTTTTCGGAATTGCAGGAATCTGTCTGTTTACCAGTTATTTATAACCTTTATTTTTCCCCGACACTATCGTAACATACCTACTCATAATTTGATTAACCTGGGGGGTGTTTCACAAAGAGTTAAGTAGACTTAAAGTCGCACTTAACTTCTACGCGCATCTTGTTTTATAACGCGCAATTTAATTGATAGATTTCACAATGGCGCGCATCCCCTGAGCATGGTCTGACCAATAATGTGATGCGTAATATAACGCACAAAAAGAACGAGTTAAGTGCGATTTTTAAGTCTACTTAACTCTTTGTGAAACACCCCCAGGCTTCTTTCTAGAAAGAAGTATAAGAACTTAAACAAAGTAACATAGTAACGATGAAAACTAGTAGTTCATGAGCCAGTCATGATATTCGATCCTGCAATGCTTAATACTTTGAGCGCATGTTAGGTTTTGACCAAGCAATTCCAATTAAATTTTTCTAATTTACTAAAAATTTAAAACCAGCTCATAATACATGCTTGATGTGTATATCTACTATCAAGACAAATTTCTTTTTACTATTGCAGCTTACAAAACAAAATGACCAACCAATGAAGGGAATTCCTAAATTTATGCATAATTTCGTCGGCCTCATGCCAGAAGGGCCTTAACGTTTTTAGTATGTGTACATTATGAATGGGCTTTAAAAATGCTAAGGCCCTTCTGGCATGAGGCCGATTTTGATAATTCATCACTTACAAACATAATAAGCGCACCCACAATGAGCAAGTAAAAATCAAACAACATGTATACAACAAAACCCATCAGCTATTTTCAGTTAATAATTTACAAGATATCTAAATCTAGTATCCGACAAGAAAGAACAAGTTTTAGTTATCTTTCGAGATTACTTCCGTAGATTAAAAACTGATATAACCTATACTTCAGCATCCTGATATCTTAAATACCCTTTATACAAGATGATTACTCAACACATTTACATCTTTTTATCTATATATCCATAATGCAGAAAAGAAACATTTTCAAAAATGAAGAAGAATATTTCTGAATACCTGTATACAAATTTTGAATTGACCACGCCAAGATCTGCACACAAACAATATTTTCACGATCTTTGGTTTTACACCTTTGTACCTTAAAATAGAACTTTTACTGCAAGGAAAAATAAACGTGTCTCTATCAAATGACCAATAAAACTATTTTAAAAAGGTTTCTTCAACTTACAAACCTTAATACAAAAGGTTTTATGGGTAGTAAATATTGAATATGAGGGTTTTAAAAGTGGAATGGTCGACACGTAGTTTTGATGAAAGTGTTATTAATTTCGTGCTTTCTTTGGGGTTAGTAAGGCAAGATAGATTTATTGTTTCTTGAATCATATAATGGTCTGTTTATAAACAAGAACTCGTATGGGAACCGTTAGGTTATACAGTGGGCACACTGAGTTGGCACAAGGCTGTGATAGAAAATTAAAATTAAACATCGTTTTTATCAATATGGATGCAAACCTACATGTATGTCTCTATCGTATATCAATACAATTATGTTGTTTACAAATATGGAGGCAATGTAAAAATGACGTTTTTATTCAATAATTGCTGCTGAAGCTTTTTATCATTTTCACCGGTATAACGCGTCCCGTTTAACGTTACGCTTCATGTGTAGTCGAATACGCGCCGTCGGATCGAGGTGGCGGAGAATTTAGGCAGATCACGTGGTATATGACAACTAACCAATCACATTGCAGAAAATGCGAACTTTGCGGTCTCCTCTTTTAACAAACTACCCAGTTTCGCCACCGTATGGTGAAGCCTATATGTGCACTCCCGTGAGAACGTTTGAATCAATATTTATTGAGAGGAAGGACGAAGGATAAAGAAATAAATAGGTATGAAAGATGGCAAGCAAAGGTTAACTTGTGAGTTGGAATGCGTCCAGATGAAAGAAACAAACATGCCCCGGGTTTGAACTCAAGCAAAGTTTGCTAACGTTCTCACAGTATGACGTCGTTTTGTTTGCTCTTTCATTCTCTCTGTCCCTCTCTGATCTCTCTTTTCTCTTTCTTTCTCTCTCTCTCTCTCTTTCTCCCTCTATCTCTACCTCTCTCTCTCTCTTTCAAACACTTTATTTTGCTTTCATATTTTTCTATATAAAAAAAAATGAACACATTCTGTTGTTGTAGTAATGATTCAGGAGTTGTTATAAAGGTTCGATGATGACGCAACACTTCATCGCTAAATACGAGTTTTCTACCTACTTTGACATTTAAAAATAAAATTTCAATGTGTACTATTATCTCTAATTAGCCGATAGCACTAATATATAATATAATTTCAAAACCCACTAGCGAAATACGTCTATAAATGAAGCCAGACATGTTTGTAACACTACGGGAAACCTGTATAGACTTTTTCACACTTTCTTTCGGAAACAGTATTGTGGAAATCTGAACCCCAAATAAACCCATAATTGCTATCCTTCGACAAATATGTTACAGCAATTTAGCTTTTTACTGTGGTAAACAAGTGGTGAACAAAGTCAATATTTATGTCCTATTTACTTAGTATTCCATCATCAGTTATAACTGCTTGAAACCACTTCCCTGGAAAATTATGAATCATTCTAAGAGTTATCGGACTGTATAAAGCGCAGACAAAATTAATTACTTTCACAACATGAATTTGTAATCTCTTAATTATTTCATGGAAACTTTAATGCAAATTATATGTCGGATCCACCGATGAAAATACTTATCGATTTAAGGCAACTGTAAAATTTTCAGGCATTTATCTGCAAATGAGGCGGTGATTTGGATGTGTTTTAATGTTTTCACCTCAATGCAATCAATAATTATATGCTTATTCCATCGATTTGTCAACCGTTAATTGTTTTCAATCTGCCTCACCGTCAATCAAATTGTGTATCTAATCAATTTGGCATCACATTGATTAACAACCCTTGAGAACAATATAATTAATGCCTACTAGACAATAGGGATGTCAACATAGCATTCAACAAAATAAATAGCTCATTTATTTAAATGTTTCATAATTATCCATCTTCAAAATATTCACAAAAAATTAAAAATAACCCATCAATATACCTTTTTCTCTTTGGAGTAGAGAAGATGCATTAGATCTCACGTTAAACATTTGCGCAGGTTTTTTTCTAAATAGTTTCACTTTGCCTAATCACAACTATTTGTCTCAGACATTTTGATAACTCTACGCGTGGGATGTTATAATCTTATCATCAGATTCTGATAAAGAAGGAACGGATATCATGACCAGATGAAATATAGAAGGAAGGTTGTTATCATGGGCACAATCCTAATTACGCTAATGATTTTCAATGGGGGTTGTTCAAACAATACCGTAACGAAGAGACCAAAGTGTTTAGGCTGCAAACATGTCAGTTTTAATCACATGAGAAGTTGACGATATGGCTCTTCATAACGACAGGAAAGGTTGTACGTCAATTCACCATGCCAAATCTTTGTTTTTAATCACCTTAACTTGAACCCATGACACTCAGCATCCATGCTAGCACACCTTTATCAGGGCGCTGTGAAGTCTGTACGGAATCGTAGGGCCCAAATGGCGTCAATTTATTTCAAAAATTAAACCAGCAATCGCTAATTTTACCTCTGGCTCCTTAATTTTCATTTAAGTTTTTTCTCAACAATCTTGTGATATCAATTGATATAAATTCAAGTTTAGCGTATGATGTATTGTATTAAAATAAGATTTAACATTCAAAATAGTTAAACAAAAATATATACAACTAATTTTTGCGACGTTCAGTTGTAAAAAATTGAAATATAAGAATAAATTGAATGAACTGAAAGTGAAAATTTATCTTACCGTGAATAACCTTGCCATTAATTTTTTTTCACTTTGTTTCATAAGCTGAGCAAAGCTAGGGCTACTAATGATACACATTCGTGTTATCACCTCGTTCATGCACATTACAGTTCTACAAATCACATAATATTTATGGTTAAATTCATTAAATTCTCGAAACCTGAAACAAATTTCATTAAATTTAGAGTCCCAGGGGCAATCATTTACTTGTACTTTTTGTAGCATTTACCCAGAAACTTTTCGGCGAAATTGGTCGAGGAATGTAATTTTATTTCCTACCCTCGAGAAAACATGACACAGTAAAGCACTGGTGGGGCACACGTAACAGAAATCGGAAATATGCTTCAAAGAAACTAAAGTTCAAGGGCAAACTGACAGCTTTAATGGTGATGGTCGCTTTGGCAACGAATCAAACAAATGGTCGCCAAGACAAGAAGCATCGCACTTAACACGGGAAATCATGGAAATCAGAATCTAGTGGGAAATATTAAAACATTTATGCACATGGCGCAAAAGTGATGTGTCGTAATTCCACATAATGTTTTTGTTCATATTTTGTTCGTTTGTCATGTATGTGTTGGAGTTGGGCAAATGGAACTGATGCAGGGATATGCCTCAAACGCGTATGGAAGGAAAGTCACCAGTGCCAAATGTTAGGTTGATAAGGAGTCCTAAATTATGAATTTCATACAATAGTCTGATAAGCTTACCAAAAAAAAAAAAAAAAAAAAAAATGTATGAATTCTTCAGTTAAGCGAATTACATGCTAATTTTCAACTGTCTGTAAACAACAAACAAGAGAGAAAAGTCTTTTATGACCTTTGGGTGGTATCTCACTTCGCGGAGACTTCTCCGCGACGGAATAGAAAATATCGTCTCCGCGACGGATTAAAAGTAGTAAAGACGTTTCCGCGACATTTTTCAAAAACTGTGACAAAGCATTTTCAAAGAACTATGTCAAAGTTGTCTCCGCGACTCCTGAAACGTCGCGGAGACGTCTCGGAGACTTTTCACTAGTCGCGGAAACAACTTTGAGACGCTTCTTTGAAATTGCTTTGTCACAGTTTTTGAAAAATATCGCGGAGACGTCTCGGAGACGTCTCTTATACTTTTTATCTGTCGCGGAGACGTCTCCGCGAAGTGAGATACCACCCTTACCTTTTAAGGAATATTAAAAGTGAATTTGTAAAATTCTCCACATCAACAGATTAATTTTTATATAAAGAACCACATATTTTCTAATTGCCAGTTTGTATCAGACTGTTGTCAAACACAGCAGATCAGGCATCACACGTTTCATAGCATAAAATGTGCTATTAAAATAATATGCAACTTCTTTCACTACCGCTTCTAAGAGAGACAAAAATCTTGATAAGT
>CALNVZ010003432.1:35567837-35572496 GCA_940671915.1 Paracentrotus lividus
ATTACAGCTAAGTAAATATGATGCATTGACTAATTGTACATAAATATGAATAGTCCAATTTGTTTTACGTTTTTATTATCGGTGAGCAATGCTTATTTGCCCTCCATTTCATAATATGAACGAGGTGTTGTTGATTTTAGGAAAAAAAAACTGGAGGGCATTTCATCAAAGGACTTGTCGGACGTTTTATCCGACAAACTGTTATAAGCTACTGAAATGCTTGCATCTGATTGGCTGAGAGCAAAATTGTCGGATAAAATATCCAACAAGTCCTTTGATGAAATGCCCCCCTGAAGTGGTATTTATCTGCAGATAAGATCAATCTACAACGTGGGCTGCATTGATAATTTGATCACCCTTACCCTACATAATCACAAATACATACAATTATCGTTGATTTTTGGCAAAGCTAATATTATTCGAACATTTGAACTCTTCATCAACAAAATAGTTACCCCTGAACCTTTGATAGATATCTGTATTTACACATTCGCATGCAATTTCCCACCCCTTTATTACAAAGCAAAATATTTACTTTTTAAAAAAATATCTGGGAATGTACCACAATTTAAAAAAAATTGCTTTAAAGCTTTTTATGAAAACTGCTTTAAAAAAAACACACATTGATTGTTTCAAGTAGCAAAATATCTTCCGAATTTACGCAAACTGCTGTAATTCAAGTTTCTTGAAAACCAGAACGTTGACAACAAATACAGACGACAGTAATGACACCGAGACGTCAATATTGAGCTTTTTTGTACATACTCGTATTTCCCCCCCCCTAACATTGTTTGGCTATTATCATTTAATAAGACATGTATTAAAAGCTATTATTCGTGTTGATAGATTATAATAGTTATTGTTAAATTCTTCTTATTATTTTTCTTATTGTCATTATCATCTCATTCTGTTGTCACTAACATATACTATTTTTAAAAAAATTACTACATCCTAACAAATACATTGTAACAAATATAATTTCATCATCAATCTTGGTTCTTTTCCAAGATATTAGCACTTCAAACATATTTATATTGCTATAAGATTATTAAATGAATTCGAACTTCCTCCAATATAGGTATATCACAAAGTTTTGTATTATATAGTCTTTATTTTTACGACCTTTACATTCATACTATTTATTTATGGGGGATGGTATGTGTTTCTAATCGCAGAGATAGATAATGATCCTTAGTCAAATAGTTTGTTTGTAATAGCTTTTGTTTTTAGTTTACGTCAATAGTGTACTAATTGACATTAAGCAGTGGAAATTTCCATTGCCTTTTGGCACTAGTATGAATATTGTGTTTTGTGTATCTTTGTTAATTTGTTTTTTCCCCTGTATACCCTTATCATCGAGTAAACATCAACATTTATTTCATCATTATTTTTTACCATCAATCCTCGCTATCAACATTATCATCATCATTATTACCATCATCATCATTATCATCATCATCATCATCAGTCGTCATTATCATCATCATCATCATCACCACCACCACCACCATCATCATCATTACCACCACCATCATCATGATAAATGTTACATCATCAAATCAATAAACAAGATTATTTCGGCTTATGGAATGTCCTGTTGTCTTTCTATGCATATCCCTACTATTCGCTTGTGAGAGACGGGTCAATAACCTATGAGATAATAACATACACCGTTGATGAAGAGGTTATTGGAAGTGCAGTAGCTTTGGAAGCTTTGGAATTGAACACGAATTACAGCCCGAGACACCATACGCATTGTTCACACCAAGCTGGTTATTAATCATAAGTATCACTTACTTTTGAAAGGTTCCAAAACAAGCTTTAGCGTGTTAGCATCCGCGGACATCACATTTCATAGGGGAAAAGGATAATGAAATGTTCGACTTACAAGTGACATGTGAACAGGTCGATTGGAGTTAATAATTTGTTGGTGGCGTTATAGGCCTGATCTTAACATGATAAAATATCTGTGGGTCCCTTCTCTCTTCATCTTTCCCTCCAATTTCTTCTCTCTCTCTCTCTTTATTATCGCCCTCTTTTTCTTTCGCCTTTTCTTACATTCCGAACTTCTCTGTCACATTCTCTCTCTAGCTTCCAATCTCCGTCATCTATTTTTCTTTCTCTCTCTCTCGCATCTCCACCCCACCCCCTTCTTCTCCCTCTCTCTCTCTCTCTCTCTCACTCTCTGTCTCTATCTTCTATCTCTCATTATCCATCCCTCCCCATCTACCATTCTTTCCGCTTATCATCTATATTTTCAAATATCTCTCTCCCCCCCCCTCTCTCTCTCTCTCTCCCCTCTATCTCTATCTCTCTTTCCCTTTCTCCCACCGGATGTCTAGACCGCACTGATGACGAAGCCGCTAAGTTCACATCAGGGTAAGAGGAGCTTTTCAGATGAATTTTCACTTAATTAAAGCATTTCGTCTTCATTTTATTATATCCCTTGCAGATTTATTTCCTTTCCAAGTAAAGAATGAGCTTTATGAAAGATCGATCGCATGCTCAGAATATAATAACGATTTAGAATAGAGAATCTTTCCGGATGGAATTCCCTTAATTACAACATCCGTCTTGCGTTTATTACATACGTTGCGGATTTAATTTCCTTTTGAGTTTAATAAGAATAGATTTTATGAAAGATCGATCTTGAAATTCAATAATACAGTAAGTCAAAACTATTTCGTAGGATCTCTACACAATACAGCCATTTGATAAGCGACTTAATTAATATATTAGATACTATTTCATACTATAAAGTGCATAATATTGTGATAAATACTTATAATTATTTTCAATTCATATGTATATATTTTTATGTTTTGTAATTATGAATCATTGTAAGTTGAGCTGTGAAATAAAAGAAATGAAACGATAAAATGATGACTACAGAAGGTCTTGCACAATTATATACAGAGATGTAAGTGCTATTTTGGGTTAAAATGACTTGATAATAAATGAGAAAAAAAAGAGAAAAAAAAGTAACGAGTCACTTCTTTTGTTCAATGTATTGTTTATTACGAGAAAAGGGAATTATCAATGTAGATTAATGGTAAAATCGCGGAGAGATATTATAATATGTAGACACTCTTAGCTAAGGACGATGAAAAAATCGCCAAAGTTTCTTCGATCCTACAACATTTGTCAACATTTATTCCTTTGAGTGTCCTTAACTAAGACAATGGTCCGCAAGGGTCCGCTAACTTTTGTTAGTCGATCCTGGGCGATGAGGACTGCTTCGTTCTATGTGGTGCCTCGTTCAGTAAGGTCCCAATATGTTCTCCATCACGTTAGTGGTGGTATTCCTCTCTTCCTTTTCCGTTCCTTTGGTTTCCAAGTGAGGGCTTCCGCGGCGCGCCGGGCCGTGACAATGCTGTTAACATCCTGTGGGTGTACATGAATTCAATATTTTCTTTAATTCTAATTTAAATACTCAAATAAGAGCTTAGCTATGGAAAAGATATCATAAACTAAAAAATAAATAAAGGACCATGAATTTACACCGTACAATCTTAAACGGACCTTTCAAAAATCTTCGGACGGCCATTTTGCAAAGTTTTAATGTGCTTTGGAGGTGATTTAACCTGAAAGCAGAGCAATTGGAAATGAACCCAGATGGAAGTGGATCATGCAATATACTTGTGGTGACAAATTCAATAAACAGACTTTACCAAATGCAAGGAAGGACTGAATTGATTACGGTTATGGACAGATTTCGTTTATCATAACACTTCAATCTACAGTGAAATGCAATTTAACGTGATCCACATGCTAAATTGGCAAGATGCTACACCATGCCTCGTAATATCAGTTGGGTTCAACTAAAGTGATGCGCGACCAAAGATGATGTGTCGTTTTTGGACGAGGGTAGGAGAGCGACCTACATCTATGTTCTTCCGTTCGTTGCCCTGTAACGTACCAAGGTTAGCTGTTGAAAACCTGTGATGACTACAATCTAAGAAATCGCGTTTTCCCGAGAAAAATATTATCCTTTTGACTGAAGCGTGCTTGAACGATTGATTGCCGAAGTGTCGGTAACTGTCGGGTCCACAATCCTAAATGGACTTCTAAATGCACTCACAAATCAGATACATATTTCATAGTTCATGTAGCTTTGTTGAAATATATCTAAGTGAAAACGTCACCGCTGCATTATCTTGTATCCATTTATCGCGTAAATGGTATTGGACAGCTTCAGAATTCCGTCACATATCCGAGCAATAAATAATATCTCAAAAACAATTTGGCTTGTCTTTTAAAGGATGATGAAGAAGAGGACTGGAGCCAAACCTTTCTTGGGATGTTTATGAGATGTTTTTTAGATGAAGGGTGAGGAAGGGTGAGAAGATTTGTTTCGGATTGAGCTATGTATGAACTTGACTGGTGCGTGGCATTAATTCGGGGGGAAATCATTGTACTCCCCACCTCCTAATTTGAAATGTACCCTACAATTTTATTTATTTATTTATTTTTTTGTAAAAGGTAAGTCATGGTGTGTAGGCCTATGTCATAATGTTCCTTTGCACCTGAGAAAGGAACATTCGAACAGAAAATGACTGCTTCTCCTAAAGTTTTCATGGCATGTCTTTGTCTCTAACCAGTTGCAGACTCAGGATCTGGAAATACATGAAATTGAGGGGCGCAGACGGACAATTTGAA
>CALNVZ010003432.1:35572512-35596913 GCA_940671915.1 Paracentrotus lividus
GGGGGGGGGGACTGGAGCCAATTTTCTACAGATTAACATTTAAGTTCAATGTGCGGAAATCAAAAAGCAGGGGAGTGCACGCCCTGTTACGCGTATCAGGACAACTACCCCCAGTTATAGGGTTAGGTGAAGAGTTAGGGTGTAGACTTTTTGGCGGGGTAGTTGTCCGGGGAGTAACTGTCCACGGGGTAATTGTTTTAGAACCCTGTCGCGCCCTGTCTAGATACGCCTCTGCTAACAACCTTTCTCTCTCTCCATACTCTGCCCTCTCCATCTCTCGCTCTATCCTTCTCTATTTCTCTCTCTCTCTCTCTCCCACTCTCATCCTATTATCTTACCAAGTCACTAACCTATTGTCTTAATAACCCTTTATTTATTTTGTTTTGATGGAACTTCAAGTCTTAATGCATTGTCACAGACAGCTTGTCACCATATCTCTTCAAGTCTGACCATACTAGACAATATCAAATTTACATCAAGGAAATTGGATGGTCATTTCATAAGAGACTAATTTCAATCGAATTCAAGTAACAATTCGCGTTTTACTTGACCAACGGAAAACAAATTTCTTTTAACGTTTAGTTATGATGTGAGAATAAACAGATCATCTCAAATTTATTGATTTATTATGGATTTATTTTTTATTTATTTTATTTTTTATTTTTTATTTATTTTTTTAGTTGTTATTGTTATTTTTTTTTTTTTTTTTGGGGGGTCTTTGTAGTAATTAAAACATGGCAGAGCGTCAATCTTTCATGAAACTTAATTATAAACTAACTTAGAAGAAAAAAAAAAGACATTGAGAAAAAAAATCGAGAGTTGTATGTCAGAAGGTATGGATATGGAAGTTCGTATTGGCAATGATTTCATATCAGGTGTAGATCGTTATTGAAATGATAATCTTAAATCGCTCTTGCTTTTTCTTAAAATAATCAACACCAAATTTGAGCCATAGAATAGTTTGGGAATACAGGGAAACACAAAAAGCATAATATATCGTAAATGATCATGTAATTGCTCAAATAATACATTTGTAACTAGTGCTATAATAAACGGTTTGTTATCATAATATTGTTATTTCTTCGGCTGTGCCTGGTAAGGTCTAAATTTGCCCAATCACTGTACATGTCTGCATTATATCATGGACATGTGAAAGGTCCATGTCCAATCTTATTGGGTACTTTCATGAGAAGTAAGTCTCTATCATTTACATGTGCTATATTTATTATTTAAAAGTAATTATATAGCTTGCAGCCCCATCATTTGTTCTCCAAACCCCCGTCCTATCGCCATCCTCAATTCCGCTCTCCGCTCTGCCTCTGTCTGTCTCTCTGTGTCTCCCCACTTTGACGAATGTTAATGAACGAATCAATGTATCATAATTCGAGACATTATTTTTTCTGATTAGATTATGGCAGCTATATTAAGTGATATATGTCTACAGGTTCATGTGTGTGGTTTGACAGCACATACCACCATGTAACAAGTGAACAACACTTTGTACACTCGGCTCGGGTGCAACAACCGTAAATGACTTTATCAAATGTTTTACCGGTCGTTGACAGGCACCCATACTTGCCTGGGTATAAGACGTACACATTGGAAGGGGAGATGGATAGAGACACAGCGAAAAGAGAAGAGATAGATAATGAAAACGTTCCTGCTACGACCTCCTATAACTATATCATCGAGACAAATAAGATACGCTATATAGCTTCAGGGATGGGCAACATATAGAAGGTAATCTTTTCCCATTCCTCGCCAAATTGCTTTTCTCTAAATGACATGTGTCCCCGAGTTCAAGGAAGTAATACCCATCTGTCGCATCTATGTTCAATTCCTTCATTTCTTCATAATTCAATAAAGATTTATTATGATGCCTTTATATTATATTACTTGGAATCGCTTGGATATCAAGTTTCAAAGCTGCAATATTGCTTTCCGTTTCTTCTCTCTCTCTCTCTCTCCCTCTTTCTTTTTGTATATCTATTTCACTGCTCCTGTCTCTATCTCTCTCTCCTCCGTAGAACACTATTCCCCGGACAAGGCCTTCTTAAAGGGTTAGGTAACTTATTTTAGACCCTGTTCAAGCCGAAAACTGTAGACATTTTAAAGGTCACTTTCTTGTTCTAGCAATATAATTCTCCTTTTTGTCTCAAAGAATATTGATTGATTGAAAGTCACATTCTGAAAAATAAAAATAGTAAATCATTGTATCGGTATTACAGTATATATTATTTCAATAAAACTTGCGTCGTGACCTAGCCACATTATTTTGTAGAAAGAAAAAAAAGTTTGGGAAATTTTGTAAAAAATGTAAAAAAATAAAAAAAATAAAAATGCAATAAAATCAATAAAATCAATAAAATCAATGGAAGAAAAGGGGTTATATATAGTCTTGCTATAGGCTGCATGTCGCATTTTAAAAATTTGATTTCATGGTCATTGGTTAATATTTTACTGGTTTAGGGGGTAAAATTATTATTATCAAAGCTCAGTTCTGGTTCTGGTTCTGTTAAAGTAACTTTTGTAGCGAGGAACTCGGAAAGCAGCTTTCAAAGCTGATCAACACCAAGCTGATAGTAATATGTATTTACTGCCACGAAATAATATTAAAAAACAGTGGCACAATAATGTAATAAAAAATCAAATTATAAAGAGCATGATATATGAGCTATTAAAAGCTGACAATTTAAAAAATGTAAGACTTCAAAATAGCACAAATGAAGAATATTATCAACATTTTTATCAATATCAAAAAGGACCCTCGTTCCTAGCAATAAAAAAACCTTTAAAAGATTCTTTTCCAGGGATACAATTCCAATAATAACATCCGGAGATATTTGATGTTTGATGTGAGATGCGGGGCCTTAGGTAAAAGTCTTATTCGGAAGACATCTTGTGATGAAAAGCAACGATTTGAGATGGGCTTGACTTCAAACATCCGACACATTCAAGTGCAAAACTGACATCTCGAGGCGGCTTCAAAATCATAGACAATCGTCTAGTTTGGCTGAGAAACCAAAATTACTTAAGCTTTGTTTAATTTTGTAACCCCTGATAGTGTAGCTTTAGTTTTTGTATTTAGTATCATCAAGCTATTCTATTATCGAAAGTAGAAAAAATAAATGACTATAAAAATTCGACAAAAAAATACAAAAGAAAAAACACGCAAGTCAAAATGTTGGCAGAGGAAGGAATGTACATATATATTGCTTAATTGTGGGTGTGTGTTAATTGTTTGTGTTTGTGTGTTAATTGTTTGTGTTTGTGTGTGTGTATGGGTATTTGTGTATGTGTGGGTGGGTGCGTGTGTGGGTGGGACATGCATGTGTGTTTGTGTGAGAGTGTGTATGTGTGTTTGTGCGAGGGTGCGAGTGGGTGTGTGTGAGAGCGTCTGTGTGTGTGTGTGTGTGTGTATGAGTGTGTATGCTTGTTTATGCATACATGGAGATACATAACCTAACTAAACAACTCTTTGTCTACCTTTCGTCTTATATAACTAATATAATACATTTCGTAAAAAGCTATAAAAAAGAAAGT
This sequence comes from Paracentrotus lividus, assembly GCA_940671915.1. Lineage (NCBI taxonomy): Eukaryota > Metazoa > Echinodermata > Echinoidea > Camarodonta > Echinidae > Paracentrotus > Paracentrotus lividus. The sequence continues at coordinate 35,576,056 of CALNVZ010003432.1, forward strand.
GTATGATTGCCTCGCTTTTCCTCTCCCTTCCTCCCTACCCTTCTCTATTTTACTCTCTCTCTCTCTCTGTCACCATACAAGTATTATTAGCTCACCATAATTCTTTTCGCTTTTGTACTGTCTGCCTTCTCTGTCCTAATAGTACCCTGGATGTGTTATGATATACCACATAATGGCTTGAATATTTAATTGGCATTAAACGATCAATCAACAACTTGGGGGAAACCCCTAAACTTTCTTTTCTTTTGTAGAAAGTGGGTTGTGGCTGTGTCCCACAAATCTGCAGTTATTTAGATCACATTATCTATACATGGATGCAAATGATTTATGAGTTCACATTTAAACTAGAATAGAGTAAGAGGTCCATGAAAAGAACATCGAACAAAACATTTTTCTTTATGGGTCATTCCAAGAAGTTCGGACTTAACGTTTGTACACATTTGATAGGTTATGCACATGTCGTTGGATAAAAAGATTATTAAAAGTTTTATTGCCCAGTAAATCACATAACCTGAAGAATATTGCAGAATATAGGAGACACAAGAAAGAAAGAGGAAAAACAAAAACGTGAGAAGTTGGGCGTACATCACACTAAAACAGGTTATTGCACTTTAGGAGTTCATGTTAAAATAATGAGAAGCAGGTACGGAAAGGTTAATATGAGTTGCTAGGATGTATCTGTCATGGACAGCAATTAAAATTGATATACATTGCTTTGTTCTCGTCACAGGTTTATTATTTTGGTGTCAAACTTGTAAATGACTAGCATTTCCATGATATACGTCCACTCCCCTTTGAAGAGCTTATACTTTCTGTATGTTGCTTTTATTTTCTTCATTTTTTAAATGTAATATTTTGTTGTTGTTCCTGTTGAATTAAAGACACAGACACTTATTGTAAAACCAGCCTATTTATCAATGTTTTATTTTTTAATTTGCTGAGCATGTTACTCTGTATAACGACGATAAATAAATAAATAAATAAATAATAGCAGTTGCATACAATATTAGATTTTAACAGTCCGTGAATCTTTTAACACTCAATGTAAGGTTATAGCCGTCTTCAAATCATAACTGATTTGCCAAACAAAACAAAACCTGCGTCCGACGCAAGGAATTTCTACGCAATCTAACGCAGAACAGACGCAGAGAGCCGCACGATCGAAAGCTGAGCGGTTGTAACCCTGGCATTACAACGTACAACGTACTTGGTCCACTGATACCAGCTAGACTCCAGCTGAACTCTGGAGCGTCTTATGAGGAGAACACGTCGGGAAATTGAGGGGCTCTTAACAAGATGCGACGCTACTCGTATCCGGCAAAGTCCCTAACTTACCGACTTCAAAGATTTCATCTTTTCCCTCTTCAATTTTATCTTTCCTTTGTTATTTTCTCAATATTCTGAGCGGTTTAATAATGAGGTGAACGCGTGAAAAAAATTGTACTGATTAAATTTTATACTAACACGCGCTCCTTTATGCTTCTATGTGCAGAACTAATTATGTCACAAAACTTCCGCAACTTTCATATTCTCCTTCTGGAAACAAATAAAATGTTGCATGTAGATGTCAACATGTAAGACAGTTCTCCATTTGCAAGTCCATTATCTAATTTGCCTTTCAGTTACACAATCTCCTTCTCATCTTTTCCCTTTGTGTATATTTATCCACCTTCTGCATCCCCATCTCTCTCCCCCTCACTCTATCTCTATGTTTATATGTCTCTGTCTCTCTCTTTCATACTTCTTATTTTGTTTTGTACACATTTTATCTATTTCTATATCATTTTCCTATGACACTACACAATATATCATGGTTCATAGTTATTTTAATCAACAAAAGAAAAAGATTCACAATTTTACGCAACTTCAGTTGTATAATCCATCAAGTAATATAGCGCATGCGCAAAAAGTATATTGTCATTATCAGGATATTTGGAGGTGAACGTTGAAGGTATGCATGAGATTACATGTTATCGAGGAAAGATGTCAAACATCAGCAATCGTTGGCCCAAATAGACGTGAACCCACGAACCCAAACTGATTCTCACTATCTTGTATTTTCCAGACTCTATCTGCTCTTTGGGGTGTGTAACGTCGAGAACGATATTTGTATTTTAAAATGCAATGCTTTTTAAAACTGAAAAGTCAACGGAACGTTCGAGATTTAAATTTTTTTTTTTTTTTTCTTCTTCATTTTTTTTCATTTTTTTTAAAAATTTATTTATTTATTTATTTTATTTATTATTTTTCTATTATTTATTTATTTATTTATTTATTTATTTATTTATTTATTTATTTATTTATTTATTATTATTATTATTATTTTTTTTATTTTATTTTAGGGGGGGGGGCACAAGTTTCTTGTGCCACAGGGAATCCACCACTGCTAATTATCGGGAGCCGACCCACGAATACGTTAATAGCATGAAAGTAATTCATTGCTCTCTCGATTTCTTTCTGTATCCAGTAACGGATTCTTGATTTGGAACAGAGGGGTCACATAAGGCAAAATTTGAAAACAGAGGGGGCGCAGAAGGCAATTTTCGTATATATGAAAGTGTGATTCTCAAAAAAAGAAAGGAAAATAAATAAATATAGGGGCGCGCGCCCCTTACGCCCTCGCATGGATACGCCACTGGTATCCCTTAGAAGTATTTTACGTCAATCCTACTTCACAACTCCTTTTCGGATGCTAAGACTAGCATCAAGGAAACCGCATGTGCTCCGGGGACGACAGCAATTCCGCGTAAATATTATTTCCACATTCTTTCATCATAATCGGGACCTTGCAAACGGGGGCGTATGAGTAATGACAAGATCAAGAGTGCGTTCATGGTCGAAATAAAACCCGAACATGAACCATGATATAAAATACAATTACAAAACACAGGCAATTAGAGAAACAAAAGAAGCTATCATGGTCACCCATCCCTGGTCGTAAGTGGACACGTCTTTCAGATCTCCATTCTGAAGAAAAATAAACGCAGAAAAAGGGTGCATTTTGAAGACGATCTCCTTCGTTTTCACGACCATCAGCATTGAGAAGCATGACTTGTGTAAGCTGTAATCTAATTATAATCAGCTTTAAATTTTCATCTATGAACGGTGGAACGCTGATTGTGTTCTGTGTTTTGTAATAATTCATGTTCCCGTTTGAATTTTCTTTTCGGCCACGGACTCTCTATTGGTCCCGGGTGGATGGGCTCGGGTAAAAGTTGAACATGATAAACCATAGTCATACATGTTGATCTGACAAGCTAGTGACTTGTCACAATGAATCAAGAAGCAATTTGTCATGTTCTTCCGAAGTTTCCAATGTAGTATCCCGTTCAGGAGTATGATAAGTGATTCATGGATAAAGCATTTTTAAAGATAAGCACATAAAAATGCCAATGCAAAACATATTTGGGTATTTGGTCTTTTATTAAATGTTTTCGTAAGATCTCGCTTTGTTTCATCTGTCAATTGTACTTAAAAAACAAGTTCGATAAACTTCTTATGATTTATTATTATGGAAAAGGAGAGGGGCAAATGACGTGCACAACTGAAATATAACATGGTGCTATTGCTAGTAATGTGAAAACGTTTCTCGTTTATTCAAACTCAATTATACATGCTAATTGATTCAACTTGAAATCCCAGTGTATCGTGAAAAACATTCCTCAAAATTATCACAGCACACTGAACAAATAGATAATATGCTTTGAAAAATACACGCGCAATAATTGTCAATATATTTTATATTTACTCAGCACATTGAAAATGTAATATTCGTGCACATAACGGCTATAAACGTGTTTGTTTTCAGTGTTGTTGACAACGAACACCTGCATTCGTCGGACTTCCGATAGAAATATTTGATCTTGATAAGATATTAGAACTATATAAGTTTTTAAACAAGTTGATTTTAGATTCAAACTCCCTCATATGTTTTGGAGGTGAAGAAGGTATATTATACCCAAAACTATTTCAAAAAGTTATGTAAAATGATGAAGCGTTAAATTTTACCTAACACTATTTCCAAAAGTTATGTGAATTGAAACAAAATGTACAACAAGGTATTCTTTTTCCTATTCTTATGGTAGAAATCTCCCTCAGTTCCTATTTTACATTAATATATTTTTAAATAAATATCGTTATTGGTCAAGTTCACTTTGATTCGAGCTTTTGAAAAAATTCTTTGTATGTATATTTGAGCTTTCAAAAAACTTTGAGCAAAATATGATATGATAAAATCAGTTCACAAAGTATTAAAACACCACTCCTGTGAACTTTCCTTCGATAAGGCATTGAACACCCGACAAGATTCCGATGACCAAAAGATAAACCCTGTAACGACAATTGCTTATCAATCGTGATCAGAAGTGCGCCTCTACAAGACCCAACAACCCCCTACGAAACAACCTTAACATGATTAGAGATGACAAGGTGTCGCATCTCGGTATGGGAATGCAAGATTGAGCCGTTTATATGGACAATGTTCAAGGAAAAACTTCATGAGGACCTCTCAAAGAAAGGTAAGGAGAAAAGAAAGAAAGTATTCGGGAGTGTCGTCAGATCCCTAGCACAATCAAGTCATGACCCCTCGAGAGCAGCGTTAGGCGCCAGACTCGTCGGATTGGAGTTCCGAAGTGAAAGGGGTAGAGACGGTAAGGAAGTCTCCAAAGGCATATCTTCGGAGCCTCGAGTTTTCAACAACGGGAACAAGATCGATTTATTTGAAAAATGGTGAAGTCCCACCCCTTGGTTCATCAAAAGGCTAAGTAATCAATCATCAATACAACCCCTTTTGAAATGCTACATCCTTGACACTTTCTAGACATTAATAATGCAACAATAAAAATTAAAGCCTCAGGTCATGGTAATGTCTTATAGAGCCTGATGGGATTGTCACGGACGGACATTTTCCAAAGTTTCAAAGCCCGCCTGTGAAAAAAAATAATAATGAAAAATATCGAACTTTCTTTTTGTTTTATAGTGAAGGTTACCACTGGATATAACATGGCTACGTGCTAAGATAGAATTCTTTAAAAGTTCAATGTCACGGATGGACGAAATGTTCACTCTTAACTGATCAGGCTCTATACCGTACACTGAATTTTCAAAACTGAAATAAATGCAGCCATTGTAAAAATGATTTTGGTAGAAAAAAAAAGAAAAAAAAAACCTGAGTAATGAGCAACAAATAGCTATCGAGAAAATCCACAAAAATATGCACAAAAAGAACTGTGGTATTGAGTAAACATACGCAAGTCTATCTAATGATATTGAAGAGAACTGACCAACTTCTCCTGCTACCAAGACAGGGTGGTGTTTAGAACGACTTTACATGTACCTGGATGCTGTACTAATCACATGCTTTGTAATACTGCGCAAAAACTGATCACCAGTCGTTAAATAGCTGACACAGCTGACGAATAACTTGGTGAAACACAGCCCATGCCGGATAAGCGAGATGACCATTTCACTCGAACCGGATGTTGATAAGTTCGTATCTTCATTAGATAGCACACCCGTTTGACATAATTCTCTGATCACCTATCTCACCCCAGAGGTTAAATCGTCGCAGGAATGTTATCATATATACACCAATCATGCCAATCATATAACCTTTAACTTGACTGTTTCCGAAAAAACCAAACTTTGATACACATGGATGCCTATGATGAAGTGGCGTTGCTCGTCGTTACTGGGCTAATGAAAGAAAAAAACAACACCCAGAAAAAGAAAAAAGAAAAAAGAAAAAAAAGAAAGCACCTTAACTTTAAAAATGATAAATATTATGATAGCCATATCTAGGATTCTTTAATCAAGATTCTTATTCAAGAGTCTGTCTTTCTAGACAAAAGATGTAACTGTTCCACTGGCAAAGCCTGTACGTCCCCAAAACATATACAATCAAGGCTGTCATTGGACCAACGCAACGTAACAACAGACATGCGGGACTAATAAGGTATCATGATATATTTCAATAACGATTCATTTTCGTTGAATGATGAAGGGCAACGACAGGGTTTGAAATGAGTTTTCTCAAACGGTGCCTAGAAAAGAAATAATGATACATTTTGTAATTCCAAGCAGCTTGTATAGATCTATTTGACGGCGGAGAAAACCAAAGTTTCTCTGCGGACTCCACCGTAGACCAGACGCACGAGTGACGCACGACCAGTGCTCCGTAACACAAAGGCTTACAATCGCCAATTATGATGAGTGTTGCATGCGCTGTTTGTTCAAAATACAGTCCAGTGATCAATTAGAAGGCCCGGTTGTGACCGTGGTATAATGAAGATAGGGGGAATGATCTTACCTCTATCCGAGTTCAATCTTACCCCTTCTCCCTCCTTCAATATCCCCTCCGCATAGCAGCACTGCGACATCAAGGCAGACGCTCAGACAGGGCGCATTTCCTCAAGAATGCGTACATCATCCCAGGAGACACCACGCACATGGTGTAGATTGTGAAGAATGTTACTCTTTGAGATGAAATAGCGCTTGAAAACGTGTCTGCGAGGATGTCAACATCAACTCAATCTGGAGGATTATCAGATTCAATTATAGCAGTTCAATCGTAGCATTTATTAACTATGAAATACAAATATAAATTTTTTTATTAAAGCATTAAATGACGTGTTTCTTATGACGTATTTGTTCTGTATTTTTAGCCTATTTTGTCTAATAAAAAAAAAGGTTATTCGAATACAATTTGATATTTTTGTCACATTTTATCAGACAAAAGGATCTTATGAACCTGTATATGAGGCATGTCTAAGCATGACCTAAACGTGTAAAATGGCTCAAATTGTTATTAAAATCATTTAATCTTTAAACTTAAAGCTATATTAGACGTCCCTGGGAAACTGATGTTTTGGAATAATAATTATAAAAGGAATTTAAACAAAAAACACGTTGCTTTAAATTCGTAAAAATCTCGATAAAAGGTCATACCAAGTGCACGAGTCCCTTTTCCACGTTATCGCTTGAAACAATAGGAGAGGGATGAACTTTTCGAAGAGGGTATACATGTTGAAATTAGTGAGCGTTCCATGACATATCACAATTGGTGATCACGCTATTTATACAGGAGCCGCTGCAACATGATTGTGCCCGCAACGCGAGCTAAAACGGTCCTCTAACTAAGTGAACTCGACGCAAATTTGCCCGCTAAATTCATTTTCTCTGAGTTATTGCCTCTGTAATTGCTTCTAGTGACAGGCTAGTGACGCTATAAGTGTATTTTTCTTGTCTCTGGTGCCATTTTGGTGGCCTTCGAACTGATACGAGGTGTTGTTTCCAGCTCAGAGCCATTTCTAGCTAATCGACAAGTCTGGAAATTTGTTTTTGAGGAATAAAAGAAAAAGTTTTTCAAAGTAAAATTATTATTTTCAAGCTTATTATACAGACTGCATTGCTACTTTGTCAAAAGAAACTGAAATGATAAAACAACCACACACACAAACACACACACACGCACATTCAGCCACGCCCACACCCAAACTCACATCCTCATTCACGCACATACACATACGCGCGCACCCTTACATAGCCTAACACACACACATGCACACACACACACACACACACACACACACACACACACATGCACACATACATAAATCCCTATTAACGACAATTATCCTTCACGTTCATTTAAATTTCGTATAAATAAATTTTGTTCGACAAAAAACGTATACATTATAATTATTGAGGATTACTGATTAATTTGAATATATATTTATTTATGTGTTTAAATTTTTCATGTCTTTGCGAATTATGTAAAAAAAAAAAAATAATAATAATTCGGTTTAAAATAAAGAAAGAAAAAAGTTTAAACCACGTCGCCCTATCTTGACCACGTCCTCCCTTCATTTTCAAAGGACAATGTCCTGCAAATACTTTGTGTTAATGTGTTGACGAATATAGGATTATTTTGACAGTGACCTTTTGGTCCAAAGTGAATGAATTGACATTTCATTAAGGGTAATTATTTAGCCCCAATTCCTTTCTCGTTAATCGGTCATTAGTTGCTCTACAGTGCGTCCCAGAAAAAAAAAGGTACACTCAATTTTAAGAGCCTTATATGAAAATGTATTACTTATTGGCAATGAATTGTGAAAGATTAACTCATATCATATCCCGTTATACCAATCTGAAATCTGTGCTGTAATGGATAAATGAGCACTTAAGCTTTTAAAAACCTCTGTCAAATTCAGTCTGTACCATGATATGGCAGAAGCAGCTGTGGCTTTCTGATCATTCATTTATCGTTTGAGGTAAGCCTTCCTCAGTCCCTTCATAAGGGACCAAGAGTCACTTAGAATATTGAAATACAAATGTTGATTTTGCTCAAACTTTGTACAAGGTAATCTAAACGCTCGTTTTTAAAGCTCAAGTGTTCAGTTATTTAGTCACAGGACAGGTATAAGTTTGGTAGAACCGGATATAATTATCATTAATTTAATATATTTCACATAAGGCTCTCAAACTTAGGTATGTCTTTTTTCTTGGATGCCCTGTAGAGTCCAGACAGCTGGTCTGGGATATCACTTGATATAGCCCACGTCCATCTGGAGTCCGGCTGATGAAGAATTGACCACTGTTTAGACATTGGCAGTGACAGCAGGAGCTAATGAGGTTTTAATTGGTGACGTGTATTGACAAACTATTAAAGATAAATTGATTTTGTGGTCATGAGATTAAATTATTGAAGAAACTGTCTGAAAGTGACTTGGAAGGGTTGATAAAACTTCGCCTATTGTGTGCTGTCTTCGAATCTACAAAATTATAAGAAATTAACTAATTCAGTTAAGAGTTACGTGCACTATACACAGAAATTCACATATGGAACTACTGGTACACAACAGTTTGGCCCGAGCATTTCAGCTTTTGTTCTTTCCTATCAGGACTATGAGGGCAGTTTAAGAGCGATAATTTACTGTAGACTTTTTTTTGTACAATAATATTCTACCTAAACAAATCAAAATAATCTGAAAGTTTACAAGTATTTGATTAACCTTTTCCACTACAGCAATTCCACTTATTACATACATGTATCTGAGGCGATATCTCAGGCATCTAGCCAGACGGCTGATGATGGATACCATTTTTAAATCCATAAAATCATCAAATTTGATGTAATGGTGGGAATCACGGTGCTACATTTAAAACTTTAATCTTTAATACTAACATATCACAGAAATGAAAGAAAAATTTGAGTGAAGGTTTCAAAGGATAACAAATATATATCTATTGTAAAGAGGCATAGATCTGCATGGAGATGATGATATAGTTAATGCACAGGTGATAATTATGATCAATATATAAATTCTTTTATGGCATTTTATTTGTATTTTACAAGGCGAGGCGCCATGAAGAGATAATGCTTTTCTAAATACCTGATACAGTTTTTTTTTAAATGGAACCTACTGTTTTTCCGTGTGTAAGTAATGACTTAAAAATTGGGAAAGGGTTTTAAGCAAATATCACCAATATTATTCCATAAAGCATGCTCTTTATCAACCGAGATTTGCAAGTCTGCAATTCAGACTACAACACGTTCAGGCCCATTTCCGCCTCTCGCGATATGGAGATATTCAGTTCGCGAAACGCCAATATAATTGGGAAAAGTAGGTTATGGGTGAAATTGCGCTTGTCACCTGAACACCATAACGGTTTGCCTGACCGAGTAACCCGACCTTGACATAAATATTTTCCAAAACCACCTTACTCTACATATTTCCAATGTACAACCTTAATTTGGGTTTAGCTAACGTAGCTACGCATCATCAATTTCTCATAGGCACAGCGTAATTCCCTGTCCTATAAGAGAAGGATAGAAATACAAACAGAGGTGGGTGTACAGAGCGAATGAACTCCTGATTCATTATAAATCAGTTGTAGATCTAAGCGGGGGAATAGGGGACACGCCCCTAAATTTTGAAAACCACTCATTGACTGTACATGTTGATATCATAAAATGATTGGCGCCCCCCCCCCCACTTTTAAATTCTGGATGCGCCACTGCATAAACACATCTCAAACTCGGGTTGGTTCCTTATTTCACTGATAATTAGGTGGTTACAAGACGTCGTAAGTGCGACTACCACTCTATACGAAGTAGGGGACCTAGATAGTTGCAGATAGTTGCACGTTGCACTCACGACGTTTTACTGTGACCACGACATTAGCGAGCTTTATTTTAGGGGAATTGAATCGTCGGACTTAAGAACCTTAACCCTAATCAGACTGGGGTGTTTTGGTAGCTGTCAAGACTGGGGGGGGGGGCATGATGGCCCCCCCGTAAGATCTCGGCCGCCGATCGCGGGACCGCGCCGAAAATTTGCACGATGGTAGTGAGCCATGTAATCTACAAGACTGCGCTGTTAATTTTTCTGAAATAATGTGAATTTTTTTTATATGAATTAATTATGCTAATTTATGCATGAAATCATAATTTTTGCTCTAATTGAAAAAATAAAGCTCCTAGAATGCTAATTTTGTGTATTATTATTCCTTATAGCATTCCTAACAATTGTACTAGAAAAAAATTCTCGTTTTAAAATTAATTTCTTATGTATTTTATTGTTTTATGAATTTCTTATGTATTTCTTTGTTTTTTCGACCTTTTTTTTCCCCTCTTTTTTTACGCAAAAATCATTTAAGAACCATTTTTAAGCATAAATATGCTGAAATAAATTGATTTCAGCCATTGAAAGTGAAAATAATCATATCTTTATGAATTAGGTGAGAAAACTCAATTTGCATTGACTTTGTACACAAAATCACGTTTTTGAGCCATTTTCGTTCTGATGGATATTTTTGAAAATCGTGCAGCGTCGTAACGGTACGACCGATTTTTGCGAAAATGATTTCAAAAGATGCGTGAGACTTGAAAGTAAAAAGTCAGCAAGCAGCGCGATCAAAAATTTCGTGCGGCGGAGTGGTCGCGGAAAATGTCGAGGGGGGGGGGGGCCATGATGGCCCCCCCAGTCTGATTAGGGTTAAGACCACCAAACTTAAGAATAACGAGCTATACCCATTGTGAAATCATTCCCCAGTCACAATGTTAAATCAATCCAATCTGACCGATTCGTCTTTACCGATGGAAGACATGTAAATCTGTGTTCGTTCTTTTGTCGGTCTAGTGTCTGTTCCTCTGTCTGACTTGGGTCGAACTGATATATGTAAAGTGTCACATATGACCCTCTTATTGAACAGCTGGGCAGCTACACCGATCAGTATTGATCAGAGTGCATTTATCGCAACACCTGCTTATATTTAATGGCCACTTCACACCCTGAAAGTCAATTGTGATTAGGAACAAGTGTTTGGGCCTAAACAGGGTCCTATGCCAAAGAACAAGTATGCTACCAAAAAAACAAAAACAGAACAAAACAAAACAAAACGAAACAAAACAAACACGTCTATTTGTGTTTGTCTGGATAGTCTGATGACGAATGTATTCTACAGTCATGTTAGGTCTTAAAGTTGCTTGTAAATGAGGTATGACCAAACCCTCCTTCCAACCGCGCACACGATTAATTATTTTGGCGGCAAATGGAGTTACATAATTAAGTTTGCACTCGCTCAAATTTGATTGGTGAAAAGTTCGCCAAGGAGGCGTGGTAGTTGAGCGTGGTCTCGTAACATGGCTGAAAGTACAGGTTCGAAACCTATCGTACGTTATGCGCTTGCACCCTATAATCCTTATTCTCAAATGCCTCGGATATGACGTATTTAGGATACATTTTGGTCACTTGTCACAAAGTACATGCAAAATTACTTGATAGATTTTGTCCAAACAATTGTTGACGTCATTGTTTGCATTTTCCAAGATACTTCTTAAATACGGGAAGGGAACTTTTGATTGTAGGAAAAACAAATCTTGAGAGTAAACTTTTCATGCTCCCTCAATATTCTGTACAAAATGATCCAGAAACTTCTTAACCGGCATCAAAGATACTATATATAGCTACTTAATACATTAAATTTACTTCCGATCAAACGTTCTAAATCTTGTTGTTTTGTCATTTCATTATCGAAAACTGACAAATATGAGACGGACAAATCAAGAGGACGAGAGATAATGAAATCTGATTTCCGAAGGAATTTGTTAAATTGATCTGTTTTTGTCGGATTCTCATCGGGTCAGCGAGGGTATCAAGGTAATTTCAAGTTTGTCATGATAACCGTGTTTACACTGTGACTCGGCTCGAGGGTTCGACACGGCAATTTTATGGCGAGTAAACAGGGTCAGTGTGATCCGCGACCCGAGTTCGGCACGCCTTATTTGGTCCGCCAAAATCGTTATTTTCGATCCGGGAGGCAAGTTCGACGAGGCTATATTTCTGTGTGTGAGCAGAAAGCCGTGTCGAACTCGAGGACCTCTGCTATACATTCCAACATGTCCCTCTACTTCTGGACAGGTCATGATTTCCGAGTCGTATTTAACTCGCCTTTTTGTTGTGTATAAACACGATCACAGGTTCACTTTTTGCAGTGCTGAACCGCTCCCGAGGATTTGACACGACAGCAGAATCACAGTATAAACACGGTAGATAACAATTATCATTGGGAATGTTCGACATAGCTTTGGTTGAACTTTGTGTCTCCTTTTGGCACTCGCGCCTAGTTTCAAGACATTACATCAAGGAGAGCAGAGTGGATATTTTATTGACCAAAACACTTGTCATGCACAAATAACTATTTCAAGAAGTATTTATTGAGGTTAGAATATAAGGCTGTTTTAAGGACTATTCTATATATAATTTTTAAAAGAAGGATGGATGTTTTATTGACCAAACACTTGTCAGAGGAGTACCTATTTTTGGGTGAAATTTATAGATGTTTAAAATAGAACAAAAATATAAAAACATATCTCATTTTGCGCAGTCTTGACCAGTTACCTATTTTGTTTACGATATCATTTTAGAATAGACAAGTGTGATTTTTTATTGACCAACACGAAGGGGTTTTAGTAGGTGATGTGTTAGTTTGGTTGTTAAAAGAAGATTAACTTTATATTTAATCGGTATTCTATATTAAAAAAAAAAAAAAAAAAAAAAATCAAAATAAATAAATACTCGTGCACATTTAGGCAAATGCTAGGTATAAAGTTCGTTCACCTCCACACACACAACCCGTGGAGAGAGAAGAAGTATATAAAACCAGCATCTCAAGCATCAGTAAATCATAAGATTTAGCCTACTGGAGTGCAATTTTTGACAAATTAGTCTTAGGTTCATCAGCAAAACAACAGTAAAACAATGGACATCACTGATTTTGAATGTAGGGCATATGGTAAATGCCCAACATGTACCGGGAAAAAAATAATTACAAATTATTAAAAATAATAAAAATAAAGATAAGTCGCTTACACATAACACCAGACGATTGTATTGCACATTATTCAAGACTTCAAAATAATGAGGTAGGCTTAAGGCTTATAAAATCTTATCCACACGTCAAACTGTCAAATAAAGTCACCATTGTTTTGAAATCTAAAAGACAAAACTCGATTGACCTGAAAATGAACTTTAACAGATAAACACGAAGACGGAATCATCTTTGACAAATTTGTATTTCTTTCTATTTTATCTGGAATTCCTCTCTGATAATGTAAACATTAAGGATCGAATAATGAGGTCAAGAATGGCATTGGGTATTGCGATAAACATGTTATAATTGGGCTGACTTGAGATCTAAATGTATAGACACAATTATTAACATACTGAATGACAGCAAATATTGATATTGGACGATCAGACTTGAATTTAGGGCTTTCGTGTGTGCGTGTGTGTGTGAAGGTGCGTGTGTGTATGTTTGTGTTTGTGCGTGTGTGTGTGTGTGTGTGGGGGGGGGGGGGGGGGGGGTGGGCGGTGTAACCGAGAAAGCATCTTAAAATGGAGAGGGATGTAGACATGGGATGAGGCCCACTTCCTCTGAAAATTTAAAATACCAAGCTTCGGGTAAACCGTCACCCTTTTATTCATGTGATGAAAACGTTGGTTGTTTTACTTAAATATTTGATCATTTGAAAAAGGTTAAGAAATGGTAGATGTAGCAGCAACAGTGTTCTTATTTACCATCATCACAAACAATTGTATCTGCCTAAAATTTAGGAGAGAGGACCAAAATATGTGAACTGTCAGCTTGTAAGAGGAAGAAAATCCCTATATAGGTGAAAAATAAAAATACATAATTATGACCTGGAACATTGCTTACATAATGTTAGGCTTTATATTTAACGCCTAAATAATATGAACTCATAAATTACAATTTATAACAAAACAAAAAATAAATAAATAAATGGGGGGGGGGTTCTTATGTTGGTTTATTCAAACTAGAGCAACATATAATATTAAGGTACCTCGTTGTAATTGAGAACCTCTTTCCTCAAATACAAATCGATTGTCGTTCATCATCCTCTTTCATGGTGTCGATATGTTAGTAGGTTAAGGATGAGCGATGGGGGGGGGGGGGGGGGTGGGGGGGGGGGTTACCCTCTCATTACACCACACCTTCTCACTATGATCCCTTATCATGCTTATTATATTCGTATCTCAGGTTGATCAGGGTTTCGCGCAATGCTTTAATGCTCACTTACATATATTTCTATTGGTTTCATATAGCACCGTTTACTTGCATCCAAACTGCACTGATATCCTTTTATATCATTTGCGTCACGGGGCGGTCAACATTGCCACACAACACACCCTCTATTTCAAATGAGCATGAACTCACTTCGCGCGCATCCTTCACAAAAAAAAAAACAATTCTTTGTATTACATCTGTAGGCCTAGATGATACATTACCTTTGAAGGATATTGGAGACCTTTTAACTCGTACCAAAGCAATTATCCCTGGACCATTACCCCTCCCCAGGACAACTACCACCCAGAATTAAGGTTAGGATGACGTGTAGAATGAGGGTAGATTTTGTTGGGGTACTTGTCCGGGGGGGGTAATTGTCCAGGGGTAGTTGCCCTAGAACTCTTTAACGAGTAGTCAAGAAGGATATGGAATTACAAGATTCATAGTAGGGGAGAGTGGGGTTAGTTGGCACACGGGGTTAGTTGAAAAATTGTAATTTTCTTTAACGGCTATAAATATATTTATGCAAATCTACCCTCAGGTTGTTGCTATTAGCAACTGCCATCCACCACATTTTAGACAGCACACATGCTTCAAGCCTCGTGAAGTTAGAGAGCAATGTTTATTTTTTTCACCTTCTGAGTAAATTTTGTCACTTTTACAAATGTTTTATAATCTCAAAGAAAATCATAAATTAAGTTTGGCCAGTTTTTGAGTATATAACAAACAGTTAAACCAAGCTACAAAACAAGGTTAAATATATGGCATGTTGTTGTCCCTCTTTGTGTGTAAGCTTACTAATGTCAAATGGGCCTCTGGGGTTAGTTGGAACATTTTGAACGTGGTTAGATAGAACATGTACTAAGTAATAGGTTAAGCTGAATAAAAAAATAAAAATCATATAATTCAATGAAGTGTTCCGAAATATTCCTATACATGTATATTAGTGAACACTGGACAATTATTTTGGTTTAAAACAAATATTGCACAATGCTACTTCACAGGACTTCAGAATATATGTATGTGAGTGGGATGCTATCAAGTGTAATAAAACATGAAGAAAAAAAAACAAAACAAAAAAAAACAAAAAAAAAACATCAAACTTTAATATTTTAATTGGAATCAATAAAGCAAGTTAGCTGAACCCATGCAATAATGTTGTAGGTACTTGAAATATAATTCTAAAGATACCATGCACAATGTTTCAACTTATCCCATACCTTGTTCCAACTAACCCTGTGTGTGGGGTTAGTTGGAACACTTGACATGGTCTTGTTGAAGATTTTTTTTTTTTCCAGAACCATCACTAAGTTTAAGAATTTTATGGAGTACATTTGTAGCATACAGATATACACTTAAGCTAGTGTTTATTGTTTCTTGAAATAAATCCGCCTTTGTTTTAAGGCCATTTTTGTGAAAAATGTTCCATATAACCCCGCTCTCCCCTATATGGTGTTTTCGGAGGACAGTGCGAACGGCTTATTACTGGTAATACGTTGGCCTTTTTACACGCGATGATGTCGACGCAAATTAGGCCGCTGACGTGTGCTATCTCTAAGGCGTAAAATAATTAAGTGAAGAGGTGACCTTTCTCGCTTTATATGGATTGATCCAAAACGGACCTAGGACGTAAGAGGTGAAAGAAAGGTCAGGTTTTTCCATCTTAAAGATATCATCCAGTTCTTGAAGCTAAAAAAAGGTAAATCGAAATAAAACCTGTTAAATGTATTGGTAAATTGTTCCATTGACCTGATTGGAGTAATACCTGCTTTTCTCAAATAATTCCTACTTTCCGTTCATGTTTTCGGACACTTTATTCTGTCCTCTTGGTAACATGGCTATACCTAAACCTCCCGGCTAGCTACATTGGTGCTTCAACATCTTACCCGGGAGCTCTCCACACGGAACAAACCAAAGCAATCTGTACAAATATCAAACATATTTCTTATTCACATGTTGTCGGAACGAAATAATATTTGTATCTAGGTCACGTGACAATTTAACTCTTTTTGTGTTAAAAGTCGTTCTTAATCACTGCTTAAAAATTCTTTAAAATTGCGGCATTACTTCTATTAAGGTTTATTGCGAAATTTAAACAAAATGAAATAATAAATAAGTAGATACATTTTGCTTTTTCAAGATTTTCACAATCGCTCTTGCCATCGTTTGCGATCATTTGGTCACAATATATGTTGCACACAATCGCAACGGTTGTATACAGTCGCACCACCAATTGTGAAAGGGGCTTCACTTGAAGTATACTTTTTAAATGGAATAGACACTTGGAACACATCTTAAACTGTAGGCTTATCACATTTTAATACCTTCTTTTAGTCGGTACGATCGACGATTATTTTGTGGCACGCTTATCAAGTTATAAATCCCTTCTTCATGTTCTTGAATACGATGGCCAGATGCTATAAAAATGGTGAGGAAATAAGCCCCTCGGGTAATGAATATGAGAACAATCTAAAGACATATGGACGGTATAAACGAGCATTTCACTAAACAAATAATCATGTTTCAAGCGTGTTTTTGATTTTGTTTAGTTTCCAAAACTCACTCGAACATCCGACTCACATGTGGTCTCTTCTGGTTATAAAATGCTATGGCGACGTAACTCTTCGTGGACTTGGCAAGCACTTATTTCAAAATTATCATAAAAAAGATCGGATCCTTGAAGAGATGATGAAAGATAAAGGGGTACTGGGTGTCGTAGGAGATGGGAAGATCCTATCCCATCCTCTTTGTAATTTTAAGTCATTACAAATCATGATAAAATCGATTACCACATCTCTGTACAGCAACCAATGCCTGTGATGTAACAAAAAGGTCACTAAAATGTTTTTTTTCCATAATGATAATTACACTACACATTTATATAAACATTTCTTTAAGGGTCCAAGTACCATTGTTTTTACCTTGTAAAAGATTGTTTAATTATGCCTTCGTCTGCGAGGAAATTTTCTCAAATCAACCATTTCTAATCAATTAAAAACCATGTTCTTTTATCATAATGGAAAGAAAGATACAAAAATCGAAACATTTACTTAAAAAATGACATTTCGGGGTGACAAAGTAATCACCCCACGGCACGCACTCATACTAAAAAAAAAAAAAAAAAAAAAAAAAAAAAAAAAAAAAAAAAAAAAAAATAATAATAATAATAAAAATAATAATTAAATAAAAATTAAATGAATACAAATACACCAAATCCAAAACAACAAATGTGTTATATCACTATCACCAATTTATTTGGGACCTTGTAAATTATCTTAACTCCGATTAGAGAGCAAAGAAAATAACCAAATAATATATATCGACACCAATGAAGATTAAAACCCCTGGGGATTTGGCCTTTGCGCAATACTAGCCCATATATACCAGCCCTAAAAGGATAAATTAAACAAAGCAACCAATAAATAATTTGTTTTTTAGACTATAATTTTAATTTTGATGCTAGGTAGATTCTGACGGGATTTTTAGTAGGCCCATAATAATATCTGGGTGAAACGGTTCATGCGTCTATCCAAATGACTTCAGCATGCATGTAAGATAATTGATGTAACCTAAATATATTGAACATAATATGTGTCACAAACAAATGGCTAGCTTCGTCTAAAGATACATTCCTAACTCCGCCCTCGCACATCGCCCCATTGTTGGATGGTTCGACCTGTATTTGCAAACCTCTTTTTTTTATTCTTTCGTCTGTTTTTATAACAACATGACGAAACAGTGTAAACATGTTTATCAAACTTATTTTGACAGAAGGGCCATCGCGAGGTCACCGCTTTTCAGGTCGCAAACTTTGCGTCCCAGCTAGGCCCAAAACTTTGCATTTCAGGCATGTCAGGCCAAAAACTTTGCGTTCAAATAATATTTTGTGTGTGCTCTTTTTTTTTCCGATTTGAAATGCAAATTTTGCGTCGTGATGTGCACATTTTCGACCAGTTTCAAGACCTGTTTATTACGCCCTTTCACCAACTTCAGTCCTGGGGGGGGGGGGTGTTTCACATAGAGTTAAGTAGACCTAAAGTCGCACTTAACTTCTACGCGCATCTTGTTTTATAACGCGCAATTTAATTGATAGATTTCACAATGGCGCACATCCCCTGAGCACGCTCTGACCAATGAAGTGAAGCGTAATATAACGCACAAAAATAACGAGTCAAGTGCGATTTTTAAGTCTACTTAACTCTCTGTGAAACACCCCCCAGGACTAAACAATGCGCATAACCATAATCCTAAAGATTTACCCTATCGCAACCTAACCATGACCCTACATCTTACATAAAGCCCTGTACAATTCCCAGGAGCAAATGTGGGTCCTCTGCAATGAAGGGCGCACACCTTTATTTGAAACCCGGGGAATGCCCTGAACGCGTTAAGATGAAGTAATGGTTTGTATAAAATCAGTTATAGGTATTGAAGTATTTTTTTTTTCATATTTTGGTAAAGAAGTGTCAATAGGGTTCCAGATGAGTCTTTGCCTTTCTGAGAGCTGGAAAAGGAGACTTTATTTAATGATGTAGGAAACAGATTATGAGGGCCGCGATGGCTCATAAATTCGTATAGTGTTATCCCTGGCTTTTCTTTAGAAATCAAACTGAGGAATGTCACTACATACATTCAGGATATAAAGATATTATTATCTGGTTCTAGCATAAGCATGAATATTCTGATTTCAAAAGCTATTTATCAAATTTTTGTTTGACTTTTCATTTTTATCACATACCCCTATGTGTTAAGACAACCTAAGAATAATTAGGCCACTGCGATGTGAAACGAACGCCTTCTATCTAAAGGCCTACAAAGTGGATATCATCCCAAGTTGAGAAGTGGGTCGGTTCATACTCCATCCCTATCTGTTTCCAAACAGAATACTATTGACCCCTCGAGCACGCAGTTGTGGGAAGGAGAATTCGTTGAACCATCTACCGCATGATGTGTCGCGGATAATTTTGATGACGAGGAGAGTAATTTTCACAAAATCCAACATACCATAATTGCACTGAATTCGAAAAGCGACATGGTGCCTCCTAATTGATTGTGATACAAAAATAAAGAGCTGGATAGTTTTTGAAATGTTAACAAATGAAATGTGGTTATATCAAGAACGACCACATTTTAGGTTAGATCAATTATCTTAAAACGAAACTTTTATGCATTCCAGTGTATATGGATAATTTGTTTTGTACTTATTCTTTTTCTTTATTCCGCAACATGTGATAGTGCAGTGGCAGATCCAGGATTTGAAAATAGAGGGGGCGCCAGGCCCGACAAGGGGGTGAACCGCTAAAATGTTCCCATTTTAGGATGTACATTCAATGAGTGATTTTTAAATTATAGAGGGGCGCACGTCCCCCCGCATCGGTAGATAATATCCCAACACAAATATTTGTTTTGTGTCATTCTGGCTTCAATTTGTGTCTATCTTATGTCTTTCATTGGCCATTTTCTAAATTTAGATCAAATTAAATTTCGCGTTATTGGTAGAGAAAATCGCTTCCCGGACGTAAATCAGAGTTCATGACCGTTCTTAGCCCTGCCTGAAGCTATGGAACAGTTTATATGATTCCAAAACAGTGGGATAAGTTTGTTAGAAACCGCCATTTACAAGTAGGTCAAATTGGCGATGTCACGAAACGTCTAATACAGAGTCGGTAGCGTCACGGCTATAAGGTCATTGACCTTCTGAAATGATCAGGTTCCTTAGGGGTACATGCGATACCAAAACTTCCTGCAACGAAACACGTAACACACCAATGGTGGCAGATTGAAGGGGTTCATTCAAGACCCCAATCGCTCAATGGTTAAATGGACGCCAAATGACAGATCCAGGGGAAGGGGGCCGTAAGCTCCCTCCGTATTGGGACCAAAACAGCAGGAAAATGACTTAAAGAGGTGGCGCCCCCTGAAAATATTTAAGAATTAAAGAAAATTTATTAAAACGGCAGGGGGTGATCGTCAAGTTTCTTTTCAAACGGCTCTCTCATTACAGAACAAAAATTATTATGCTTTTTGATGACTCCCATCCCTCCATCTGCTTTACAGCTCTTTGAGACTTTTGAGAGGCAGGTGAAGAAAACAAAAAGAAAGAATAAAAAAAAGCATACCCTTCCTTTTACGTCCTTCTCCCTTTTCTACATTGCTGGATCCTCCCCAGTACCGAAACTGTCATATTGCTTTTAATTTTGGGAGATAGGGGCAGAGGGATTCATTACAAAATAAGGCCTGATAAATCAAGATTGGTGTCTGTAAGAGTG
>CALNVZ010003432.1:35598441-35643966 GCA_940671915.1 Paracentrotus lividus
AAAAAAAAAAAAAAAATCGATATTTTAATGATTCCATTTGCGGTTTAAAAGCATAAAACAAGTATCATTATCAGGCTCAAAGGAATATGCCTACCACAAGCTTTAATTCTTTGCGTTGTGAGAAACCTGGCAATGACCCTACCCCACTTCTTGACCCCTTCTTCACGTACATTGAGGTCATAAGATATAGGTCGTAATCAATATCTGCTCACTCATCGCACTCATTGGTATCGGATGCCGTGTTTGTAAACAGGAAAGGCGATTGACAAACTGGAATCACAGTGGGACTTCATATCAATCACAATTATTTTATTGTCATAGGAATTAGGCCTATAATTGTGCATTATCACATTATGCCATTTTATTCCGCTCACGTGACGTGATGATGTACGATATGTTTGTTACTTTATGTGTATTTGCCTCATCAGATTTTCATATTATTGTTTTTAAATCCATATTGTATTTTCTTCTTTATATACGTGGAAATACAATTTGCATTTATTTAAAATTAATTGAAATTTCAATACATGACATTCGGGTAAATAAAATAGGTTTTCCCGGCCAATTTCATACCTTTATCAATCGTTTTCATTTAATGTGTATTCAAATTCATGTGTTTGATGCGACAGACTGACTTTAGTCAAACAATTTCATGTTCATGCTCTCAAATTCGTTTTTAGGCACACAAAGTAACGGTTGCAAAGTTCAAATTGGGATATAGGCATTTAATTTAATTATTTGTGCATTCAACTTAGTGCGGATTTGAGTATACGGAATGAAATGTCGACAAGATGAAGACGAATTTGAATAGTTATTGCCGAATGTATGTGCTTATTCTGTGAAGTAGAATGCGCAAATACGAAATCGATCACAACAATCGTTAATTTTTATGATTAAATACGATTTTGACTCTCAACATTTCGGATCTCAGTCGTTTTTTTTTCCGAAAATGAATGCCTGCTATGTCAATTGATTGACAAAACAATGAATTGGCCGAAACCTATATAGAAATTTTGTGTATAAAAATTTTAAAAAGAAAACCCCCCTTTCCTTTCCGACATATACCCCTCTCCTTTTATGTGCATTTATATGCGTCCTGTCTTTTGATATCTCCCAATTTTCCTTATTTTCTCTCAAAAGCTTCTTTGTCCCCCTTGTTCGCATAATTATTTCTCTTCGAGACATTTTGTTTAATTTTGCTCTCTGTGTCCAAATAGGTTTTTAAAACGCAAACAACAAGCAAAGCAAAAAAAAAAAAATAGAAAAAAAAAAAGAAACAAAAAAATGAAATAAAAAAGAATAAATATATAAATAAAAAAATAAATAAATGAAATAAAATATATAAGATAATAATAAAAAACATAAAAAATAAAACAAAATAAAATAAAATAAAATAAAACAAAATAAAATAAAATAAAATAAAATAATATTAAAATGAAATAAAATAAAATAAATAAAACAAAACAAAAATAAAATAAAAAAGTAATAAAAAATATATAGATAATACAAAATAAATTCGCTTGATTGAAACGGAGACAGAAACCTACAAGAAATCATAGCCATATTTGAGGATAGGTCCCCGGGTACGGCGGGAAGTATATTACAACATTTAAAAAAATATATTGAAAAAGGAGAGTTATGATTTAAATGAAGAGGAGAACAAAGCAAGATTGATATAAGATTTTATAAAAAATGGAATACAAAACATTCACTGGTTCCCTGTCCCATGAGGTTTCCTTTGCTTCTTTCACCTGCGTAGGAGGTTGAATTATGGCCCCCTACCCGCCCCCATATCCGAAATACTCGTACTTGAACTTCCGTTCCCAGAATTCAAGAGCCCATATTGACCTCTGGGTCAAGTTGGACATGGCTTCGGAAGGGGAATGACATTCTTCCAATTTCATTCTTTGTTTCCCGATGTTATTGTCATTTCAAAGCTATAAAATATGTGTTTGTAGCTGCTAATAATTCATATAATATTGAACCGGTGGTACGGTGTGAAAGAAAGTGTGCAGGCGCGGAACCGGGGGGGGGGGGGGGGGGGGGGGGGGCGAGGGGCCCGCCCCAGTAAAAAATTAAATTGATGGATACTGACCCCGGTGAGAGACTGAACCCTATTCCCATGACCGAAATATGATGACCTTATTGATGGCCTAAACATTTTTCACGTCTACCCCTCCCCTCCCCTCCCCCCATCCAATCGATCGGCTGGCGTGACCTGGAAAAAAAATTGAGTGTACAAAAATCTGAATTTTTAGGCCCCCACTCTCATGAAATCCTGGATCCGCCACTGGTGTGAGTGTAGTTTCGAAAATGAATTCCATGGCTTGTGCTTAGATTATTGACTTGTGACTCGAACTGTACTGTAGCAGTATCTTTTTTTTCCTTTTTTTTCCACAAATTGTTAATGTTTTGTTCTTGTGTAAAATATTTCCCTTCATTCGTTAACTTTCAAATAATCTTCATTTACACTCCACTCTTCTTCTTTTTTTGTGTGTGTGTTCTCTGAAATAACTCATGCGTGACCGTCCAGGTGCGATGTAGAGTATTGTTTGAATTGTAAATAAAAACAAGGTACGTGAGCTGATTACCATTCTAATGGTTTAATAAAATGTTTTGCCACAGAACTATTATTAAAAAATGTCTATTTCAATTACATCTAAAACAATCATGATTATTAAAAGAAAACGCCCATGCTAGAAGAAATCTGGACAAAAATTGGTGAAATAGAAACATTTAGTAGATACTTTCTCAACTTATACCTCCAGAAAATGCTTTTCGACATTTATCACCAGTTGTCTTATTACAACTGACATTTTTGTAGTTTAGAACGAGACACGTGGTTCTCATCTTCTCTTTTATCTTCATTTTCATTTTCCTCTCATCATGCTTAAGTCTTCTTCCTTCAAACTAATTTTGATTTCAAAACGAGTTATTGTAAGAGATGGAATGTCAATCATTTGATTTAATATTGTATTTTTGATTTTTTGTACATTTTTTTCTGTCCATGTTTTGGTTGCTTTAAGGGTACCTTTAAGGGTATCATAAAACGTAAACCCGTAAGATTTGACGCAAATTTCGTTTCTGTATATATATATATATTTGGAAGCACGTTTTGCATACATTCTGACGGGTAAAATGTTTAAAATCTGAAAATGGGTCCGTTATCATTGAATCAAAGTGGCCATTTTAGGCTTTTGAACTTCAAAAAAGAACATTTTTGCTTTCAACCATTGATCACTGAAGAATGACTTGATGATTTTTCCTAAAATTCGCTCCATTGTGGCTAATTAAATTCCCTACATGGACATATAATTGGATCCCCCCCCTCCTGGTTAAAAAATTATTGATATCTGAAATAGGGGGAACTTTCTTTTTGTGTTGTGTTTAGTTTCACTACCAAAAATTACGATGAATTGAACATCTACTTTTCGGTATTGAATCCCTTTTAGCAAGTCATAGTTAAACCACAGATTTAAGCTAGGCTTAAAGTTAGGCGGCTTTTGTGAATTCGGGCCAAAATGGCTAAAAATGGCTCGTCTCAGCCGACCAGTACGATGGCATCACCACTGATGAGATCGGTGGGCATCACGCGTGAAGAAAGTAACCACCATTATTCATTTAATAATTTTGACAAAAGCTTCCATTCTTTACCTTTCAACCTCTTCAGGTTGGACATCTACATACACAGTTCGAAAACTCCCAAATGCCTTGTTTTTCACCGGTGGCGAGTTGGCAGAGGCACCGCTGAAAGATTCCGACTTGGAAGAGACTGACATGATCCATCAGCAAATTAAACATCCGATATTCTTCATTTGAACTCAAAATGAACCGTCAATAATAAACTCAAAACAGAGTATGATGCCAATATATTAGGTAGGCTTATCCCGCAGTCACGTTATGTTGTTGTGAAGATGATGCTTGGAGCGGAAACGCAAACGATGAGATGACAATTCGTTGCTTCATCTAGGAAAAAGTGATTCGATGTGAGATTCTTTTGAATCATTGTATTTAAAAAAAAAGTTCTATGAAACAGCTCTTCGGCCCTCATCACGTTATTGATTGAAAAATCACGTTTCCTAGATGGATCAATTGGTAAGCAAATTACAGGTACTAGAATGCCAATCCTAACAGCGTCTGTCCTTTAAGAAAAAGAAGAAGAAAAAAAAACTATTTATATGAATATAATGAGTGTTGTCATTGTTGCCCCACTGAAACCCGTGAATTTACACAATACTATTTTCCTACGTCGTTATTCCCTAATATTTTCTTTTATATTTATTCATTTTGAACTTCCCCTTTAAACCACACCCTTATGGGTCCTCATCCCATAGGTATTCAATACCAGGGTGGTGTTTCACCAAGTCGTTCTTAAAGTTACGATCAACTTTATGAACGACCGGTAATCAATTCTTCTGATTGAGAATGACTTGTGATTACTAGTAGTATTATGTGGCAGTCACGTGTACACAACGCAAGACCAGCGCATTGAAATTTGCCGACAACTCGCACACAGAGCGTACACATCACCACATAGACAACACATCGTCTGTTGGGAGCCAGAAGGGCGTTATTGCATCTTATAGATGTTCCGTTGAGAGCAAGAAGGGCGCTATTACTGTACAAAGTCAATGGTAATAGCGCCCTTCTGGCTCCAAACGGAACATCCTTGATCTGCAATAGCGCCCTTCTGGCTCCAAGCCGACGACATATTGCAATACGCAACGAATGCACTGCGTTGGCTTAGCGCGCTCGACGAGTGAGTGACGCACCCCCAGCGTATACTGTGGCCATGCGTCGTACATGTGAATGCGCCATACACACAAGAATGTGTTCCAGTCGTATGTTAAGTCATTCGTAATTTACGAACGACTTTGTGAAACACCACCCAGGTGTGCATGCATACCAATGTTCCTTGACCCTGCTGAATCCATCCTGACACAGTCGGATATGACCGAGGAGTTATCAAAGCTCCTTGCTATGAACAACCAGGTGTGTTTTAATTACCCATCTCATTTCAAACCATAGGGTTTAGAACGTTTCAATATACACAGATCCGTCCTTCACCTTGTGGGGAATCAACGTAGAGGGTGCAAGATGATACAACTCGCGCAAAGATTATTAGACTTAGCTCTTTTTCTCTTGGACAAGAGCGCCATTTACGTTTGTAATGAAAGTCCTATACTCACATGTCAAAGATGTAATTGCTGTGTTAAGATTGTACAGAATTAAAGTTATTTCGTGTTTATTATGTTTTCTTAGCGAGAAACACACACACTGAAACCCTTGTGAAAAAGAGCTTGCTCTAATAAATTTTCCCTGAGCTGTATAACCCAAAGAAGTGGTATAATAACGTTACCATGGTGGCATAGTTTGCTTTTCTGATCCAGTAACATTTCGGGCCTATGGTATGACATTTGTTTTCGGAGGAAGAGCAAATTGTGAACTCTTTCTCTAAATTTAACTATCGTCTTGTTTTGTTATTGTTGTTGTTGTTGTTGTTGTTTTTGATTGTTTTTAATTCAGATGTTTATCAGTCAGATGTTTACAGAGAATCTAGTGTAGTGGGAGAGGTGAAGAAATGTGAAAGACACTGTCTAAAAGTGATTTGGATAGGTTGATAACAGCTATTAAAGCTATTATCAGCTATTAAAGCATTATTTTGTGCTGTGAGGTTTTGGAATCGCCAAAATGATAAGAAATTCAGCTTTGAGTCACATGCACTTTACACAGATTAAATGCATGTTTGGGGCAATACAAAATGTTTGGGACCCAAACATGCTGCCGTTAGGGACTTTTGGGTCATAATATTATGATTACTAAGGCAATTGAAGAGGAATCCTTTCTTGTGGAGCTTTTTTATCATGATATTCTTCCCAAATAGCATAAAAATAACAGGAAATCTCACAATAATTTTCTTCATCTTTCCCAGACCTTCCAACTACACTAGATTCTCTGTAATGTCAGGACAGCATCTGAATCAGTGGAGGTCCAACTAATGTTAGAGAGTTAGGGCCATATTCATGAAACTGTAACAAGTCTACAAGCAACTAAGGTCCATGCACTCACAATACAGTTTAGTTGCTTGCTATTGGGTGTAATGAATATGACCCTTGATCGTTAAACTCACACATCAGCGTTAAATATGGCATACTAAATTTACTGTACTGTTGCTATCTCATTGTTAAAACAGAGTCTGGGTAGTGAGACTAGAGGATACATGACCAGCTGATATACCCCCATTTCTTTCCTTCTCTCCTTCTGTTCCTATCTCACTCCCTCTCATCCTCTCTCTCACCTCTCTCTTCCTCTCGAATTCTCATGAAATGAAAGTGCATCCAAGTCCAAGGGCAAGCCGAGGAAGATGCTGCCAAACTATGGATGGATGGAGAAGGGTTAGGAACAGGGGATGCGGAAAGGAGATTGGATAACACGAGGGGAAAAAAAATTTGATAGAACACGAGACTGAAATAGAGACAAGTTGGTGTCGAGGTATGCATGAACTGTAAAAAAGTAAATAAAAAGATAAATAAATAACAATGCTGATAGAAAATGATAATAGTTAATAGCTCTTGGTGACTTTATAGCAAATCTGGTGTCAATAAGAGTCGTCGTAAATTCTGATGTAGGATACAAGTTTGTGGTCATTTTTTCTTAAGAACATTTACGGGAGAAATACGAAACCACACACAAACTTTTAAAAAAGGAAAACGATATAATTGTTATAATTATGTTCAAACGGAATTTTTTTTTCCTGTGAAAATAAATTCCATGGATTTCATGCTGAAATCAACATATACACTGGATATCGTTTTGTGTATGACAAATAAGAATACTCGGAGTTGAAAAATAAAGAGCAGCGATGACGAATAAGGGAGCTTAACAGAGTAAAATAATAATAATGAAAGAGAGAAAATAAGATCAGTTTAGCATATAGCTGAAGGTCATCTTGCTCTATAATTCCAGTTGATCAAAATGGGTATTTGTTATTTTGTTATTTTTCATTTCACAATTAATAATAATACTTAATATTTATACTGCGCTTTGCCCAGTAGGCCCAAAGCGCTTCCCTTCTTTCCTGTAAATCAATGATTAAGTTGAAGGTTAGTCTCTTCTTTCAAGTTTATTTGTCAGGTATGCCAAATACATGTATGTTTTGGTTTAAAAATTGAGTCATAAGGCTGGATTTATTGAATTCATCGAGACCCCACCTAGAACATGAAACACTAATTCTTCTATATCGAATTGACATACTTCTGGCAGGGGGCAATATGAAAATCACTATTTCTGGCTAAGATCACAGGATTGGGGGCGGACAAGGGGCAATGTTTGGTCGAGGGAGACAGGGACAAGGGGGCGGCGGATACGCCAATGAAAATATCTCGACGATTTCCACAGCAACCCGCCCCCACCAGAATAGCAAAAGACGCCCTTCACCTAGCTGCACCAAACAATATCGAATTATTGAATTCGTATCCCAGGTTATAAAGTATACAAGTCTCTATGGCGACAAGGGTGCCGTTGCATTAGCATTTCTTATTGTAACTTTTCCATTAATGGTAACTATGGTAACGTTGGTCAACAGATGGCAACAAAGGGTAAATTAATGATGACGATGTTGCTGCTGCGGTGTAATGTGCCAATAGTTACGCAATTGATAACGACTATACCTGATCATACGGTGACGACGATGGTGGTGATGATGGTAATGATGAAAATGATGAAATCTATACCAGGTGAGAATACCTCAAAAGAATTCTATAATATTTGCGCTTAAAAAGGTTAAAGTAAAGTACGTATTCATTATGGAAAAGGGTAAAAACATTGAAAAATTGCACATACCGATAATGATAAATAATAATAGCAAAGGTGAATCGAATTTTAAAATACATCGATACTTTCCGTTATTGAATCCGGGTGATTTTAAGATGCAATCACCAAAATGAATAAATAAATACAAATAAATTAAGAAAAAATACACACTACGATTAGTAAGGTAATATTTGTAGTGAATAATTAACCTAACCTCACATGATCATATATCAACTGCTTCATATGTATTACCGTATAGAGGGAGTTACTAACCTCCACCATTACGACACCTTCTGTACCTCATCATATATTACATTTCAGACATTTGCAATTCCTGACTTTCATTCAAAGCCTGCGTTCTGAATGGCAAGCCAAGTGCATCGCTGTTGAGTTGATAATATTAGATCTAAAAAAGTTAATCATTTCCTTCTATCAGATACTACTTGTGGATGAAAGTACAGTCAAGAGCAAGGTCAAATACAGAGATGGAATGCCGGCAAGCCCAGTAGGGTGATACATGGGTTTGGGTCATGTTGCTGATCAGGATTTTGCCAGTCGAATCACAAGTCAAGTGTTGACATGTGTATACTGTCACTGACACTCCCAAGTATACAGAACATAACTACATTGCTGTGTAAAGGAGTACATTATTGGGTTCAAATGCTCGTCCTATATCATGTCAACTGTATACTATTCAACCCGAGATCTAAAACGTGATGATTAGGCAAGGAGCGTCGAACTGGTAGACAATGAGTAGTGTATGGATCGTGTGGAGAAGAAGTGGGAAGTGTGGGATGGATTTTGAGGAGGGGAGGGTAGGTGGTAATGATATGATGAACAACAGACATTCAAGGTGAAATATAGCGATATATAGATAATGATAATATTAGAACCATCCTGAGTGAAAGCTGTGTCTGTATAGACATATTGGATTTCACAACAAGTTATTATGATCTGAGACGTGTACATAAAACAAAGTATAAAAATCGATATATGATAACAAAATTCACACTATCATTTACGTTTATTGATTATACAATGAAGATCTCTGATCCTTCCCATTAGAGCATTGTGATTTGTTGCGGTACCGACTTTTTGTTCTTTTTAATTTTATTTTTAATTTTCTTTTATCTGCTAGATTATATAAGTAGATACATGGACATATTGTCCCGGAGCTAAGAACAACTGCTATATTTCCAGAACTACGTTATAACCGATACATAGCTTTTATGAAACTAGCGTAGTACCAATCAATTGTAACAAGCAAACAAATATAACTTCCTTCTCCAAAGAATGAAATCAATTAAACCTAAGTACACCAGATAAATGTTTAAAGAAAATCACGAAATATACTATTATATTAGTTATAAAAAAATTATACAGACGACATAATCATATTGTGGTTATCGGATACTACACCTATCACAATCATATTCAAGTGAGAATAGGAGTTAGAGGAGAGTGAGTATAATGAGAGCGGACGATATTGAGATAATGCAGCAAAAACGTACAGTCACATTTTAAGTCTATAGAGAAATGGAGCGCAGACTAGAGCGTTGAGATGTAATTTAAACAGTCCTGCTAATCAAAGCTTGAGTTAATTCGAATCTCTATAATTAGAACGTATTCTTTTGCACAAAAACACAATCTCAGGGTGAAGTTATCGGGCATTATTTTATTTTCTGAGCACAACAACACAAAGGAGAGGAAAACAACCGCTCTACTTAGAAGGCGCAAGTTTTTCTCATGAATATTTGATAGGTCGGATTATTCAACATCCTTGTATCATAAACGCGAATAACAACAACAGGCCCTATCACTCATTTTCCAAATTCTTTCAAAGATTGGTGACACAACTTGGCCAAAAAGGAGCCCATGATCCTTATCAACTATAATCCGGAACGCCGGATCTAAAAACAAAAGTAGAAAACACCTGACAATAATATACGAAATATTATCATTAATTTCTGGAGGAGAGCCCTGTATCAACGAGATCAAAGAGCACACTGGAGATTAGATTATTATAGATATCAAATTATAATTAGTTTCTATTTGATCCCAGTACAAATACACGTAACATTATGAAATTTGGTTAAATCATTTGATTCTAAAAACAACGATAGTACTGTTGGTTATGTTTACGATGGTTGTTTTAGCACTTAAGAGCTACACTCATACATGTTTTATTTGTTTTATCTATATGGCATTGCAGTGAATTCAAATCGTTTGTCCGTGTGGTAATATTGGTTTATATTATATCTGCACGTTCTTTAACATTTATCAAAAGCCAGCACTTTAGTCAGTATACATATCAGATGCCATACTAAGTACTTTAGGTATGACCAAAAACAGGCACGATTTCACATGTTGGTCAGTTAAATGAGGAAGTTGTCCTAGAGTATATAGAAACACATACATGTACCAATGTGAATCTATTACAACACCTAATCATAAGGTAATCCTGTCCCCACTGAACTACCCCACAAAATCTTCCAAAATAATAAGGAAAAAACAATTATTTCAAGTTGAAACCATGCATGGGATTTTGGCGAGGGCAGGTGTTAGACTTTGTGTCCTTTAATAATTAAATAGGTGTAACCCCCACGCCCGGTTCCTTCTCTGGAAAAAGAATTATAAAGGGGCAGCGTTAGATGTAAGAACAAAACACAAAAAAATGACGCTTTTCAAAAAACAGCAAATCATATGGCAAAGAGAAAAGTAGTCATGGGCATAAGCCGCATTAAGGATAATGTTTAAAAAAGAAAAGGATGCCCAAACCGGGCCTGGCTGACCTTGGCGCCAACGACCAGGATTTTTGGAAGAGATGAAATAAATGGGCTGCCCACCCCGCAGCCAAAGATTTTGCAGTTTTGAAAAAGGTCATTTTTGTGTTCATGGTTGTGCTGATCAGGATGATCTCATGATGTCACTAAATTTTTTAGTATCTGCCTTCCTAACAACCCCTTTAGGGAACTTACTTTTTGATAAATGTTTATTTAAAACTACAACCTTAAACATTTCCACATTTTCTGTCACTTTAGTTGCTTGATTTAATAAGTGTGCAAATGATCTGCAATTACTTGGCCTAATAGCGATTAGGTAACCAGGTTGACAGTTGAAGAATTCTTCTTTTGGAAATTGCCCTCATCTTATTCTTCTTCTTATTTTGGGGAATTGAAATTGGAGTATATGCACATTGTGCAATGTGTACTTTTGAAAATTTCCAGAATTATCTGACCAGTCAGTCACCCTCCTTATTTTACGATATGTACTAATGTCTCCCGGCTGTCGGTCGTTATAGTACGTGCCATGCTAAATAGTCATAGGCAGTCATTTTGCTGCAGTACATGGAGTGCCAGAGATCGTGTATGGATTTGGTAAAAACCTTCCACTGAAATGCAGATTTTTGAGCAAAATTATTTCGCCTGGCATTTAAAACAGTTTTATACTAATGTAGTGTAACAGGGCCTACAGCATTAAACACTGTTTTAATGGTATGCAGGAACATGTTAACGCAATGCATTCCTCACTTATAGCATTTGAATAAAACTATATGGTTGCAGAATAATACAATATGCGTATTAATTACTTCACTAGGACATGTGAAAATTTTAAACTTTATGTCAACAGATTAAACAACAATCAATTCATTAAAATATGTTTATGTTAACCTTGCCATTAAATGATGGGTTTTGAATAACCATACCTACAGGCAGATTAGATGAGAATTGGAGTGTGAAAAAAGGTAAGTGCAGGTCCATGAACACAAGATTCCTGTATCAATAAACCGCTGTACCTCCTAGTATATTAATAGGTAATAATGGATGATTAAGATCAAAGAAAAGCGCCCCCCGCCTCGCCCCCGCCCCCCCCCCCCCCCCCAAAAATTGTGCCGCCACGCGGAGGGGAGTGTGGGCCCCCACGCCTCCATCAGCTGTCGGGTGCGTAGATCACATCGCGGCATGAAGCGCTAGGC
The DNA here is from genome assembly GCA_940671915.1 of Paracentrotus lividus. NCBI lineage: Eukaryota > Metazoa > Echinodermata > Echinoidea > Camarodonta > Echinidae > Paracentrotus > Paracentrotus lividus. The sequence goes on from CALNVZ010003432.1 coordinate 35,610,230, forward strand.
TGAATCTGTTAGACTTTTCGTTAGTATTTTCGGTAGCATGACCGCAGGTTAAAGACGGGCAACACTGGAGTGCCAGGCTGGAACCACGTATCTCGAAAGTGAGCCTTCATATGCAGCAGCGAGAAGAGTTCTAGATAGCACGAGTAGCCCAATGAGTATGATTGATTGTTATGTCACGACTGGAATGATGACCTCAGGCATTATCTGGCACGATCATAGTGTACTACTCAGGAAGATAGGTCGAATTGCTGAGCGCAGAATTTACTACACTGCGACGAGCAAAATGCTGCCACGTGGGGCGGGAGAGTATACCCTGTGGGCCTGACTGCCATTATGACTAATCGCGCACATCTGAGAGGACCGCACCTAAAGCAGAAGACGAATAGTCGCTATTAGGCCGTCATTCGCGCGACGTATAATTAATTCGACTGAGCTATTGACGTCAACAATATGTCTGTGATGCAATATGAGAATGATAACAAGGCATATGTGCAGTGATCATCCACCGCTCGATGGCGGGGCAATTCGCTGATTATGGTTCGAAGACACAGTATGTGGAATTGATCGACTAGCACTGAAGGACATCGTGTTGCGCGAGATTGTTGTCTAGCTACGATCTAGAAGGCAGCATTTTCGACCTGTTGTATGGTCCTATGTGGAGATGTGTTTATGGGCTTGGGATGCGTCGCGTAGCCCAGTGGCACTTTGTGGACGTTCAGATCTACTAGGCAATCGTAGCATCTCAGACTATAGAACGTCAGATCTACTGCTGGATATATTGTCGGTTATAGGCGACAGTACCCTGTAGCGCGCTTCAAGCTGATTGCAGCAGGAAGCTTCATTCTGTAATGTATTTGATTGGAGATGTCAGGTTATTAAGAGCTGGTCAGACAGGACGGGCATTGGGGTGGTCGGGCGGGGGCGGAGGGAGGGGGATGTATCCTGTATCGGGTGTGTTCCTGCTAATTACGACTTTCATCGTTGCACTACCTCTTCGGAAGTGGAATAGAATCGAACATTTATTCAACAAATATGGGCATGAAATTGGTTCAAGATCATTTCAACGACCGGATACTACGCACTTCCATCATTGAAAAGAGACAATACAGATGAGCAGGGAGTGTGAACAACATGAACAATTCAACCACATCAATGAATCAATTCATTAATCGTCATTTTGAAAGCAAACAAGTAATTAAAGAAAAAAATATTTGTCTAGCTAAACCATACTATGTTTACGCTCTGTAATTGAAACAATTGAGAAGTACACAGATCTTAGACTTTGCTTTTAACTGAAAAACACAATTAATTAAAGAAAAAAAATATTTGTCTAGTAAACCATACGATGTTTACGCTCTGTAATTGAAACAATTGAGAAGTACACAGATCTTAGACCTTGCTTATTTATTTCTCCGCGATTCGGAAATATCATCCATCATTTGTCTCAATTTAGAGTTGAATTTGAAGTTGATTTCCTATTAGCATTCCATTATAAAATATTCTCTTCAATCGCCTTAAATTATTTTTTTTTCGCGCCACTGGCCACTTGCCTCGACACTCTTTGTCTTTTTTCCTATTCCTTCCCTTGTTGGTAGATATTGTGATATAATATATTTCATTATCACACCGTACACCGTTATAGCCCCCTAGCTGACGTTTTGACCAGGTCAAAAGGGAAATAAGAGTTTAAGGATGGAAGTATTAGATCACATGACTCACTTTTGGTTTAAAGGTATACATGTATACACTCTTAGAAAAATTGAACTTATTGGTTGAACATCGGTATCAAATGGCACTCATCAGTATCAACACTCTAAGAAGAAAAAAAAAAAAAGGTTCCATTAAGGGTGATGTGGAGGTGCTGCTATTGTGGCAAAAAAGGGTGCTCAATGGACACTTTTTTTTAAAGAGTGAATGGTACTCATTGGGTGCTCATCAGTATCAAAATGGTACTTATTGGTATCAAAATGGTATTCATTGGGTGCTCATCGGTATCAAAATGGTACTTACTGGGTGCTTATCAGCATAAAAACGATTCTCATTGGGTGCTCATCAGTATCAAATTGGTACTCATTGGGCGCTCATCGATATCAATTGGGACTCGTGTGAGTGCTCATCAGTATCAAAATGGTACTCATTGGGTGCTCATCAGCATCAAATTGGTACTCATGGCGCTGATCAGTATCAAAATGGTACTCACTGGGTGCTCATCAGTATCAAATTGGGACTCGTTGAGTGCTCATCAGTATCAAAAATGGTACTCATTGGGTGCTCATCAGCATCAAATTGTACTCATGGGCGCTGATCAGTATCAAAATGGTATCACTGGGTGCTCATCAGTATCAAAATAGTACTCATTGGGTCTCATACATATCAAAATGGTACTCATTGGGTGCTAATCGGTATCAAAATGGTACTCATTGCGTGCTCATCAGTATCAAATGTACTCATTGGGTGCTCATCAGTATCAAAATGGCTCATTGGGTGCTCATCAGTATCAAATAGTACTCTCATCGGTGCTCATCAATACAAAATAGTACTCATTGGGTGATCATGAGTATAAAATAGTACTCATTGGGTGCTCATCAGTATCAAAATGGTTCCCATTGGGTGCTCATCAGTATCAGAATAGTACTCATTGGTGCTCATCAATATCAAAATAGTACTCATTGGGTGATCATGAGTATCAAAATAGTACTCATTGGGTGCTCATCAGTATCAAAATGGTACTCATTGGGTGCTCATCAGTATCAGAATGGTACTCATTGGTGCTCATCAGTATCAGAATGGTACTCATTGGGTGCTCATCAGTATCAAAATAGTACTCATTGGGTGCTCATCAGTATCAAAATAGTACTCATTGGGTGCTCATCAGTATCAGAATGGTACTCATTGGGTGCTCACCAGTACAGAATGGTACTCATTGGGTGCTCATCGTTATCAAAATGGTACTCGCATGCTTATGCGTGTCAAAATGGCGTCGGATTGTCAAAGTTTTTCAACAAAATCAAATTTTAGGAATTAGAATCTTATTCGAATCTTATTGATGCTATAAATGAAGTATTTCATATATTTTGTAGTACTATTCGCGAAAGACAGTTTTGCGTAGTTTTAAACTGTACGACAATAAATCTGAATTTTAGTTAGAATATCATTTGTGCTAAATGTGCGTATGAGACATACAATAAGATGACACTTTTGTGGCAAAATAAGGAGCTTCCATGCAGTGTGTGACGATAGAATCCTTTGAAGAATGATTTCGATTGGATTTGGCCAATGTTTTGAAGTTGTATTATCTTGTTGTTAAGGATGTATTCAGTAAGCACAAATGTACTGATTTATAATAATTTCTCTTGAGGATTAAAAATCGAAGACTGCGTGGGAAAGTAAATATTCATTTTGAGGTCAAGATGATTTAAAAGTTGTTGATTGTTGCATAGCTGAGACACTCAGAGAGAAATAAGATGGAAAGAAATACAAAGAGAGAAGGGGGGGGGGGGTTGAGAGATAAAAAGCACATTTAGCAGCTAAACTTCTAACCTCTATCATAGGTCATGATAGTGGAAACATCACCTCGGAAATACAATTCCTACTATTCACGAATTTAGTGAGAATCGAGAGGTCGGGAATGGGTCGTTCAGTCAACCAACGGTCTTTCTCTTTTTTCCCCCTTCAAATAATTAGATAAATCTCTTGGAAAAGGAAAAGACGAGAGAGAGAGAGAAAGAGGGAGAGAGGAGAAAAGAAAGAAAGAAAGAGAGAAAGAGAGAGAGAGAGAGAGAGAGAGGGGGGCGCCAGGCGTGTCCACATGAGTATTCCTCCACAAATTGCTTGTGCCCTTCTAGTAATTCTCCCGAACGAAGGTGGATATACTATTCTGCCAAATATATGGTATGCCTAAGTTACATTTTAGCCTCTTTGTATATATATAAAAAAAAAAGAATTCAAATATGTAAAAAAAATATTAAAAAAAATAAATAAAAATATATAAGAAATTCCTTATTATCACTATCAACACCACCTTATTATTAAGTCTAATGTGCCACAAAAAAGTGGTGGCCCCTTCCCCATTTAGGGGAGGGGGGGGGGGAGGGGAGAGAGGGTCCATATTTTGATTTCAAAATTATGAATCTCGTGCCGACTCCTAGTATCCATATGTGTACGTGACGTAACTTCTGGTCTTCTACTTCGCCTTTCGTAGAACCTCACTGTGAATTTGACCTCTACTAATTTTTTTCTCCAATTTGTTATATCAATTTGATTTGAAATTGAACCCAGGTGAAAGAAAATAAATTGAATTGGAGAATGAATCACAATCTGACGAAACGATATACAGTTTGCTTTTTCTTGATATTCAGGCTGCACCCCTTATAGTTAGAAAAAGTACAGATCACTTTTTGTCCTGATATGTAAATTTATATGTACTTTTTACGTTCACTAATCATATGAGACGTTTTCTCTTATATTTTTTTTCATTCATAAGTATAAACACAGAATAATAATAATAAACATAATATAGTTTTATATTTTCAACGGTTGAAAGGAATAATGACATATTTGATTGTATTCTTAAATAGCGAGATGAGTTAACGGGAACTATTTCGTTTAATTCCATAATTCCATCAATCTACATGTTTTTTTGTTGTTTTTTGTTTTCTATCTTCATTATTATTATTTTATTTAATCTTAATTTTTTTAATTATTTATTTATTTATTTATTTATTTATTATTATATTATTATTATTATTATTATTATTTTTTTTTTTTGGGGGGGGGGGGGCGAGGGGCTGGGGTAAAGGCTCTCATTACTGTTATTGTTAGTACATCCCCCCCCAAAAAAAAAGCTTTGGGATATTCCCATCCATACATTGTGTCAAAAGAATCTAAAATAAATGTAATTGTTTCAGGATTGCATTCCTCTCAATTAGCAAAAAAAAAAAAATATAAATGCATAACGTTTATTAAATATAAAATAGTTAAAGAAATAATGCGAAACAGAAATAAAATATGACTAAATATGGCACTCATCGCTCCGAACAAATGATTTGTGCATTTTGATTCTCGCTTACAACCTCGTCGCAAAAATTTAGCATAACTATTGTTTTACAAAAGCAAATTGTACAAAATAAATTGTATCAGTATGAAAAACAATTTTCGGCTTCAATATTTGAGAAGATTTCATACCTACAAAGTTCATTTTCCCCGCTTGTATACCATTCTTTTTAAATATACAGTCTGTATAAAAATCGATGACGAGTTTGGAGCTCGGAGCTAGCGAGAGAGGTTCGATATAAGGTCAGGGTCAGTAGTCGGAGGTAAAATGACAATCTGTCGCCTCCAGGTAATAGAACGGATCAAATTAAGACCATTATTACATCAAAAGGTCAAAACAAAGTCAAGTTCAAGAGCTATCTCGTTTCTTATTTATTAAAGGGCCGCTTCTTCGAAAGGGTGTTGCTGAGCAGCAGCAGAGAGAGAGAGGGGATGACCAACAGATATAGAGAGGTAGTGAGGGTGTGTGAGAGAGAGGTAGTGTGTGTGTGTGTGTGTGTGTGAGTGAGAGAGAGAGAGAGAAGAGAGGGGATAGACCAACAGATATAAGAGGTAGTGAGGGTGTGTGAGAAGAGGGTAGTTGTGTGTGTGGTGGTGTGTGAGTGAGAGAGAGAGAGAGAGAGAGGGGATAGACCAACAGATATAGAGAGGTAGTGAGTGTGTGTGAGAGAGAGGTAGTGTGTGTGTGTGTGTGTGTGTGTGTGAGAGAGAGAGAGAGAGAGAGGGGATAGACCAACAGATATAGAGAGGTAGTGAGGGTGTGTGGAGAGAGAGTGTGTGTGTGTGTGTGTGTGTGTGTGTGTGTGTGGGTGAGTGAGAGAGAGAGAGAGAAAGAGAGAGAAAGGGGGATAGGCACTCATGGGGCTCTTTTTTTTCCAAAAATAATGTATCACCGAAGGGATTTGAACGCTTATTGGGGGCACCTTTTTGAGAACCCCTACTCTCGTTATTACTTCACATCACCTTTAACGCGATAAGAGAAAGTCAAAGAGAATAATAATGGGTTATCTACGATCATTGTTGGGTTCTAGGTTCCGTTAGACATTGCTAATAAAGGAAAGAAAAGAGGGAACTATTAAAAAGCAAGCCTGAATCGAAGTATACACTAGAACTCATATTTTATTGAAGAAATCAGAAAGGAAGAAATATTTGTTTTATACAGACGTTATCAATCACAAATAATCAATCATATAATCACATTTAATGACACTTTCAGAAAGACCGAATTGAGATTCGAACCTAGGTTCGATTAGATTCACTTTGAAGGTAACGTGGAAGAGAGGAAGAAAAACAACAGGAGAGAGAGAGAGAAGAGAGAGAGAGAGAGAGAGAGGGGGGGGGGGAGTGGTGGAAAATGACACAAATTATAAGAGCAAGAAATTCACGAGGATAAAAAGCTGCAGAAACATTATATGAGTAGAAGAATAATCATTTCAGGAGAGGTCTAAATAGAAGATGTTCTTCTAGAACTGGAACCAGCCGATCAAAGCCGGAATGACGAATATTAGCCCGCACGCAATGGTTCTCACTTCATCACGAATCGTCTCATCATTGTACATGGATCAGTTTAGAAATAACAGAGAGCAAAAACATGAAATTGAACTTTCCTCGCAACATAATTGGCTGTAACTCTTTACACGTGTTCTTATTTCCCCATCATCCAAGCGGCAGACATTGCTAAGTTTATTATAGATGTTCAGTAAAAATACGTCTGAATATGATTATGATATGAGACGACATTAGATCGAGTACATATGGTAAATCCAGCTTGGAGACTAGGTTGTATTGCATATCATCAATTCAGTTCAATTCAATATCGTCGAAGACAAAGCTATTGCGACATTTCAAATTTGAAACAGTTCAAAAAGTTACAGCGCGTTGAAACTTTACATTTTGATATTGATCATACCACAAAGCTATACTTTCCTTGTGCATGTTTGCAAATATAGGTTAAACAAAAGTACTATTTGTATAACCATGCAACCACTGAGATTGCATATTTTGAAATTGATAATACTTTTCTTCAAACAATGCATTTAGTATTTAAATGGAGTTTCATATTTTCTTTGCCAAATAAATGCAATAAAACTTTTGTATTAGACGTCATTTCCAAACGCAACAATACCTTGAAGGTATTCTTGTTCCGCTTAAGTTTTGAGATATTTGTAAACAGCTGCTAAGCTACTATATATTTAACTTAACTGTGTCAACCACTTAAAAGACGAACCTAAATAAGTAAGTAAACGCGAGAGGGAAAGAAGGAAGGTAAATGTAATGGGTTTTACGTTGACAAGTTCATGCATTGGGTCAATTTTGTTTAAAGGGTGACAATTCATACAATGGGTCACGTCATTTAAAGATCCATCTTATTTTCAGCCTCCCTCTTAATATTATTTATATCTTTATCTCATAATTCGATCACATTTTCCCGCAGTGTGGTTTTCAAAGACGAGACTTTTGTGGCACTCTCGCGAGCGGAAACGTACGCACTCTCATCGTAAAAAGTAACGATCGTGGTATAAATATGAGATGATAACTGACAAGGTTGAAACAGGGGTGAACGACAGGCCCTCCTATGCATGTATCAGAGAAACAATAAAGTAACACGAAAAGAAAGACAACCAAGACAGTTCATGATTGTCACCCTATGTAGTTTTAAGGTATTATTTTGATTTTGACGGATCGGTGGTAGTTGTTTTGAATCTTAAATTTACGCTAGAGTCTCGTACTTAATAGGAAGGGGAGCGGGCGCTGGTTGAGTTCCTTAGTCATATATCTATTATTTATTTATTTATTACTCTTTTTTTTTTTACAAAGACGTACAACTTATTTTTGAAAACCTGATTTTTCATTTCATGACCTTTTCATTTTTCATTTTAATTAGAATTTATTCCTGATTGTCGGTAATTTATTTAAGATAATTACAGGAATGCACATATTATGATCTTTTTCTTATTTTATTTTATTTTATTTCATTTTATTTTTGACTGTTTGAGGAGAAAACGAGACATGATTTACGATGAAGTTTAAATAACGCTTTTCAGCGTCACACCTATTTAATTATTAAAAGGAACAAAGTGCATTTGAGATATAAACGTGTTTCTCTATATAGCACTGATATACTGATATAGTTATAAGAACGTGCAGATATAATATAAACCAAATTACCACAGACAAACGATTGAATTCACTGCAATCCTATAAATAAATAAAAACAAAACACATGGTAGTGTAAGCTCTTAACGTGTAAAACAACCATCGTAAAATAACAACAGTACTACTGTTTATTAGAATGATTTATTACAAATTCAATGTACGGTGTTATTCTTGTACTGATTCCAAAAAATATCAAGTCCCTCTCGTGTCTCCCAAAATAGAACTATTGTTGTTTTCTACTTTTGTTTAGATTCCGTCTATTTGGATCCATGGGCGATTGTCCCAACTTGAAGATTTGATGAGTGATTAGGGCCCCTGTTTTGTTGTATTCGCTTGAAGTGCCGATTGATTTATGGGAAAAGTGCTCTAAAGGTTTGTATTTCCCTTGAAATAAAATAATAGCGATTTCAGTTAACGTTTTATTTGAAATTGAATAAATATGCAGGCCGTAAAACGCTTGTTGGGTACGTGTGACCGTTTCATTTTCTTCGCGTTTTCCCCCTCTTTTCGTTATTATGAGAGTGACGACAATTTTTTTTCCATACACTAGAAATAGGGGGAGAGGTTATCGAATGGACCTACTATCATAATAGGCTTATGGAAAGAAATTAAAAAAAGAGTCACCGATCACAACTCATAACTCATTGTTATCATCATCATCATTATCATCATCTTTGCCATTTTCAGCCTTATCATTATCATTGTCACCATCCTCATCATCATAATACTCCTGTAAATCATCACAATTATCATCACCGTCATCATCATTATTATCGTCATCCTAATCATCACCATTATCCTCACTTCACATTGGCAAACTGGAAATTTTGTAACAGTATGTACGATGGGGGTTGTATTGAATAATTCTGCATGCAACTGTATGAATATGTTGCCGAAGTATTTAAGTGAACGTAAACAAAAGAGGGCGTTTCAAGAAAAGTGGACCGGGTTACCTTAAGTATGAACTGAAATCTTTGGAAAAAACACAAACTTACCATTTTTTGATGCTCGTTGCAGCAGTTTTGAGGCCAAACAAATTGAGGTTTGACAAAGGTTTCATACGAGAGCTTGTTTCATTTCCATACGCTCCGGTTGTTCCAAACGTTCCAAGAAAACTGTAACAATAACAAATACAGCTGCAAACTAACGTTAGGCTGTACTGAAAAATGGCTGTCCAGGCCCGTAACCAGGGGGGGTTCGGGGGGTTCGAACGAACCCCCCCCCCCGCAGGCGAGCAGGGTCCGCTTGACCAAAAAATAAAAAAATAAAAAAAATAAAACTCCCACTTTTTGGCAGAAATGCAGCAGATACTTGAATAGAAATACAAGAAAGGAAGATTAAAACACTTTGCTTTTAGTCCCCCTACATGTAAAATCTTTCGCTCGCGCTTCGCGCTCGCAACATTCTATTTTGAGGATGATAATCATGTTTTTCAGAACAAATTACGCAGGAATTACACTTAAACCATTTCCCAGGAATGTTTTCGTTTGCACTTGTGTTCTATTTTTGGATTTTTAAATGATGTTATCTTCAATGTTAGGAATTATGATATAACAGAAATAAGGCCTAGTGGCAGAGGCGGGGGAACCGGGGGGGGGGCAGGGGCACAGTGCCCCAACTTTTTAATCCACCCTATACAAGTGCCCTTATTAATGACCAAAAAGTGTCCCTTTTCTAAGCTAAAAAAAGTGTCATCTTTATACTACAAAGAAGCCTTTCAGAGTTTTGAAAAGTCCCGTGGACAATTTATGTTTAAAAAAGGGGCACTTTTAATACTAAAAAGGGCCCCTTGTTACTCCATATGTCTTTTTAAAAAACCCTAATTTTCGGCTCGCGCTTCGCCCTCGCGGATACTAAATAGGGTCTATAATGCACAATAAACTACAATTTCGAGCTCAAAGTTTTCTACTCGCGCTTCGCGCTTGTAGATATTGGGGTGTAACAGAGGCGGTAGAACCGGGGGGCAGGGGGCATAGTGCCCCCATTTTTTTCATGCACTCTAAAAGTGCACCTTTTTTTTAGCTAAAAAGCCCTGTTTATACTAAAAAGAAGCCTTTCATACTCTTTAAAAGTCCCATGGAAAAATAACATTTCCTAAAAGTATCACTTACAATACTAAAAAGTGCTCCTTTTGCTTTACTTCATATGTCTTTTAAAACCCAAATTTTCCTGCTCTCGGTCACTATGCGACATCGAACTGTAAAATTAACAAACAATAAGTATTTAAAAAAAGGGTTGGACCCAGTGCTCTCTGCTGGAGACAAACTTGTCAAAAGAATTGTTGCAATTGTGTTTGGGCTAGATTGGGGGCCTAGGTGCTTGCAGCTCACAAAAATATCATAGCAAAGATTATTAATAAGCCAAGATTATTATGTATCTTCAGTATGGATCCTAGAAAGAGTCTATAAGGCACGATTTTAGCTCAAAACTTTCAGCTCGCGATACTAAATAGGCTGTATATTGCACAATTAACTCCAATTTTTGTTTCTCAAAATTTTGAGCTCGCGCTTCGCGCTCGCATTCCTATATATTCATTACTCAAATGAACAATAAAAAAAAGAAAGCCATTAAGATTCTTAAAAATTTTCAGCTCGCGCTTCGCGCTCGCGGATACTATATGTAGAGACTTATAATGCACAATTAACTCCAGTTTTTAGCTCCTAAATAGAGTCTATAATCATGATAATGCATATTATACTCAAAGTTTAACTCAAAATTTTCGCTCGCGCTTCGCGCTCGAAAAAAATCCTTGAAAAAGGTCCACTTTTTCAGATGTCGAACCCCCCGTAAAAATCCTAGTTACGGGCCTGCTGTCCTGTCGCCCTCTTGGTTGCTGAGGAAACTTCTCAATAATAATTAGTGAAACCAGCTTTAAACATACCTAAAAAATAAATTAATATAATCTGTAGTATTATTGCAATATAATTCTTCAATTAGATATTTTAAATTTTGTTTAGAAATCTAGTCTAATTTTTAGACCCTTTTTTGGGAACATGCCACCTTGACTGGGCTTGAGCTTCAAGACACATTTTCATCTTTTCTGCATTTACTTTTCATTGTAAGAAAACTGCCACAGTAAAGTACTTCCCAGTGCAAGGTTGTCTGAATAAAACTTTAAAAGACCTTGTACTAGAGGGTTTCGCAGGGCTCGCAAACGTTTTGCAAAATGTGAAGTTTGCCACATAAAAAGTTTTTGTTGCATTAAATATGCTTTTTCCAAATTACAATTTGCAAAATCACATAGAGCTGCAAACCATTCTCAGTCTGTACTGAAAATGGGTAGGCACTTTTAAAGCGCCCTCGTAGTGAGGCCGTAACCCTAACCATATCTAACCATATCTAACCCTAACCCTAACCCTAACCTTAACCGTAACCCTAAACCTAATCCTAACCCTAACCCTAATCCTAACCCCGCCCCTAATGAATATTCAAATATACGGCCTCACTACGAGGGCGCTTTAAAAGTGCCTACCCTGAAAATGGATGCATGTCGCCCTCTTGGTTGCGGAGGAAAATTCTAAATAATAATAACCTAAGTGAAAACTAGCTATAAACTAACATCAAAATAAATTGAAACCAGCTATAAACTAACCTCAAAACACACAAGCAACTGAACCATCTGGGACTAATGACAGGACTCAGTGAGAAAACTTTCAGAAAACAAACTTAATTTTTCACTTTTTAAAATCACATTTTCACTTATCTTTCTTCAATAACTGAGTGTTTGGATATTCCTTTTACTATCCCTGATGTTTTTAAGTTTTCTTTTTTTCTTCTTGGATGAAAAATTATTTTTTAAAGTCCACTTTCTGAAAATTTCCCGGCACGTTTTTGGGCGGGAGAGGGAAAAAAATTCAGTGATGTTTTAATTTTTTTTTCATGATTTTGATTTGAAATTTTTCCAAAACTTATTCACTATGTCTTATATTGACATAGACATATACTACTACTAATTTTGGAGCAGAAAGTGATTGCAAAAAGGAGAAAAACCTTAGATAAAACAAGGTTGCAAAATTTTCCCCAAAATATGGCAGTTTGGTCCACGAGGTCAATACTAAAGTATTGACATCGTATCATGAGTGCCTCAAAACAAATTGGGATAATCTAGGGTATTATTGCGATACAATTGTTCAATTAGATATCTAGTATTTTTAGACCTTTTGAAATTTGCCTATGACTGGGCTTGAGCTTGAACATCAACATTTCAATCTTTGTGCATCGATTTTCCATTGAGAGAAAACATCCACTGTACAGCACATTCCAGTGCTACCATGTAATTATGCATGCAACATACATTGGCATTCGCGCGCAATGTTATGTAATGTTAATGTACACTTGTTCAAATGACAAGCCAAAAAAGTCACTAAATTGCACATTTAGCATACAACATTTCACAAAATACAGTGTCCATGAGATAAACTAACCTCTCTTCCTCCTTAAACTGATACAAGTATAAACCAAGCTTCAAGGATTCTCTGAAATCAAGGTGATTTTGGCATCAAAACAATCAGGTTTAGTTAGATTTCTCCAGTGGTTAGTACAATTCAAAAAGCTGTATGAACTTGAACGCAAGCTGGGGCTATAACAGTAAAAAAAAAAAAAAAAAAATAGCTGGTGCTATAACAATACTACCTTTCATGCAGAGTTGATATTTAAAAAAATGACATGTTATGATTCATCGATATATATTATCATAATAAAAAGATAAAAAGGTATATTTTCAATCAATTTTCATTGCATTCGTTTTTAATATAATTATATAATTATTTTGAATCTTATTTCACGAACTTCAAAAGGCAGAAATTTTGGACAAAATGTCTACTTCAAAATAAAATTTGAATTACAGGATATCCGATTTTAGATCCATATAGATTATCTACAGTGTGTTTTTTAAATATATTTCCAAGCTTTTTTAACACGGGAGCAGCAGAGAGTTTTTGGAAGTTGAGGGGCTAAGCCGAAAGTGAGGTTGACTTGAACGGGATGAATTTTGGCGTTTTTGTTCATTTACAATCAGTAAATTACCTTAAAATAGGTGAGCTTTGAATAGCTTGATCTGCTACCATCTACGAACCGTGCAATGACGAAACAATAACTTTTTCATAATTTGTCAACTCCAATCAAATGAAACTCTTTAGTGATTTGAGGAATAATTTTGGACAGCCGATCGGAGTTATTATTTATTATGGTTTCATTATATTTTCACGTCAAAAAGAGACAATATATTGTTCTTAATCGTATGTAGATGACGTCAGATATATAGTTATCTAAAAACTAGACAGAATAAGGAGAATCTCTGGATTATAAGGTTCCAAGGTATACACAACGAAATGACTGCGATTATCAGCAGTGGTTAAGACGTCAGCAAACGGTCTTCGGTCATAAAAGAAAACCGGTGATTAAACTTTGTAATCTATGATCAATACGCAGATACTTTGCTATGTGTTTATGCCTCAGTAGGTCTCTATAGAGAGCAAACCGTATTGGTCCTTACCTATTGTGTTACCGATGACACGTAAACGTATACATTCGCCGTGGGTCAAGAAAAGAAAATGGCGCTTTTTTACCCTTCCCGGTCTTCAGTGCAGTGAAAGTGGTCCTTGATCGGACGGAATTTGACTCTAAATGGACAATCATCTCACATAGTACGCCAATAGTTTTCCATCGAGCACAGAATTAATTTCACGGCGGAGAATTCCACAAGCAGGTCTTGTTCGGGAAAGAAGCCAGAGTTTTTCGGAGGGTACTAATTAACAAGACAGTTTGTGACATGCTATAGCACACAGGTGTGTGTAGTAAAAGTTGAGGATACTGCCTTTAGAAAGTATATCAACAATGATGAACTTACATAATGGTTTTCCGTATACAGCACCTAACACAGAAGGCTAACATTACATGGTAAGTATCTTCTTCTTGAACTTCTCTTAGTTTAGTTTCCTCCAGTTTGGAGATCTTTTAAAATGTACAGTAGTACATTTATCAAGTATTGATGAGGGTGGTTTATTGTTTAACAAGAAGGGCTAATTTGATTATACTAACATTGGTACGTTCAACATGTAAGTCAAGCCTGTCATCCGTAAAATAACAGGGATGTATTTCCTTTTACCTTCTTTATTTAATCTTCTTTCCGTTCCATTTTAGGGTGGTTTGTAATTATGAAGATAAAATAGCGAACTTCACCCTCAATAAAACAATTTGTTATGTCAAACGACTAGCAAAAGATTACATTGCATTTTATTACTTTTTAGCTTCGACACATATTTCCCCCTTCTTTCCGCTCCTCTCAATCATGTCTATGAAAATAAAATAACGAAATTTAACCTACTCTTAATTTGATTTTGCCAATTTTTTTGCTACATCTTCTTCTTCTTCTTCATCCGCTATTTCCGAAGATCAGCAACAGGATGTGTCGCAAATATTTTCCAATTATGTTTTATACATTCTATTTGACCGTTTAGAATAAGCAACGAGTTGCTTTCTTTTTGTTGCATTTCGTTTAAATTTTCAATATATTGAACAACCACAAAATGTAGAAAATAATTCTAATTCAAAAAGAGGTATGTTGGGCTTATGAATACCATTTAATATATTGAGGTTATTGGTGGAGGATTTTAATCTAAATATAAACAGGTTTATTTTTTCAAAGTAAAATAGGTAATTCAGAACTTTAAACCAAACGATATGTAACGTACATTGGCAGACTCGTATGACTACAAATTATACTCCTGATACGAGACTGTTTATGATATCATTGAAGAAGATGAAATATTATTAATGATATTATAATTATAATAATAATAATAATAAATCGGGTAAAAACATAAATTATACAATGTACCCCCTCTCATTGACGTTAAGAGATGTTACAAAAAAGGTTAAATATATAAAATAAAGATATATATTCATTACAATGAAAATCTAAGTAGAGATTCTTGAAATTGTAAAGTGGAAAACACAGTGATTCATGACTTTATAGAATTGTATTCCAACATGTTATCATGTAGGCCTACGTGATTGAAGAGCGATGATTGGCATCGGGTGTACATGATCAAACATGGACTAATGGGCACGAAGGACAATAATTATTTCCGTTACGAATCGATTTTCTTAAAGTCATCTCGTGTGAAAACTAATTAAGAAATACACCTTCTCTCAAGACGAGACGGTGATGAGTATTTACTGTATATAGCACGACGGCTAAGTTGTCCTGAAGACGGTTGATTAAATACTAGGCTTACATGATTGTCAGACGGCACTGTACATGCATTAAGCTGTTGGTTACATGATGGTGCATGTAAATATTTCCATTGATCAAACAAACAAACAAAACAAAACAAACAAACTAAATTACGATGAGACAAGAAAAAAACAACAAACAAGTTTTACATGTATATCAAAATGAAAAACAAAACAAAAAACAAATTCCTAAATAAAAACAAGACCTCCACGGTGATATGATATATACCGTATCCCGAGAGCCACCCTTGGACCAAGATTAAAAGGTTACAGTATATAAGGGTTAGAGTATGTCAGTATTCATATGAAGGGGGAAATCGTTCTCGAATCAATATACTTTATATTTTTTAACTCTTACATTTGCTTCATACATTTAAATGTCGTCTATTATATTCGGTCAATTAGTACTACTACTACTACTACTATTACTACTACTACTACTACTACTACTACTGCTACTACCTCTACTACAATTTCTAATATATTATACTACCTCTGCAATATATACACGTGTCAACACTTAATATACTATTTAAGATAAATCTCCATATGTGACTACTGCCCTATCAAACGCACGTAATAGAGATTCACACTTATTGTAATTTAGTTATGTTAATACGATAATAATTGTCTTATATTGACTTTATGATAACCCTTTGACATTTCCCATCTTAAAGTCCCATGAAATACAAAGTTCGTACAAGATTACAACAGGCAATTCAATTTGGACCCATGAATCACTGAATGACCAACATTGTGTTGGCTAACCTTTCCATGAATATTGACATCGGATGGTTCTTTACAGAAGAATTAAAATGATTGAAAAGAGTATATCCGTGAGTTTTTATCATATATCTTAAAATCTAAATAATAAAACAGCTTACAGCATAGTACATGCATGGGTCATGGTGGTCTTCGTCGAAAATGTCCCTTAAACACAAACAAATAAAACAACATCCGTAATACCAACAGTAGAAATATGCACACTGATCGAATAATTTACAAGTCGGTAAAGGCATTGTAGGGGGAAAAAAAAAAGAGTGTAAGGGCTGAAAAACTAAACAAATATGAAATAAAACCTTGGTAGCGCTAATAATTTATGCTACTCGTAAATAATTTTTTTTTGTACTCCCTTCAAGCTGATTATCATCATATATATGTTTACTGCCTGTACCAATTGCACTCATGGACTACATTGAACCCCATGTGAAATATAAAAGTGCTTTGTTATTAATTGCCTGTTTACAATTATTATATTTGGTAATTATGTATGTTTGTTTTACATTTATTACAGATTAATGGTCAGTGTGACAGAGGATCTTACGGTTGTGCCTGGTAATAGGACGGGACTGATTTTCGACATACTGCTCTATCTTTCGAACATCGTCATCATGTTCTTCGGACCAGTGTCATGCGGGTTCCTCATCTTCCTCCTCGGTTCTCATAATACATGGCCAAGGTCTTCATGGTCAATGACCTAGCCTCGATTCGTCCAAGGAAGTCAGATGGATATGCCACGATCCTGCAGAGTCATCCGGAACAGAGAGGGAGCCTTACAAGGTAATCCAAAGGTCCGGTCCATTCTGGCAGACACCGCGGCCAAGTTTGCTGATAGCCAAGGTGCTGATACTGCTGATATCCGTATACCACAGAAAGAAAACATGTTTGAACCCAGAAGGTGGAGGTGGTGAAATTGTTGCCGACGACGAGGATAATGAGATGAAATGACCGACAACGAGAAACATGATGATGATGATGATGATGATGAGAGCAAACGATTTGCAGGGATGAATGCCGAATTGTTTGCTAAAGTTTTGAAGCAGGAGTATGATCACTCATCAAATGGCTCAGAAGAGAATTTGTTCCTAATCCTGCTGATAGCAGCTCCAAACCTGAGAATCTAGATTTCAGGATGATGATATTCGCCGAGACATGGGCCAATGCTCCTGACGCTGAGACCCAAGGGAGTTCTGGCCGATGTTCGTCTTAGGAAAGCCAATAGAATCGCCCACGATTATCTGCAAACAATCTATGAGGAAAACGATCGTTTATGATGATTGTCATCTTGGGGAACTTCTACGAAGATTTCAGGAATTCTTCTCTTGAAGGTCCTCACGGGTTTGAAGTGGGTGTCTTCACATTGCTTTCACGGCCAAATTTTGTCTTCATGGGTGACGACCACCTTTATCTCAAACATGGGCAGGCTGGTGAAATCTTTGAGAACACTGCGTGTCATGGAAAACGACAAGAGCATGTGGCGTGGAAGAATTCGGACAAAACCTCCCGAGCAGTACGTGACAGAAATAGTATTTATTATGTATCCGAACGCCCAATATGAACGTCTTATATATCCTCCATTCTGCACGCAATGATGCTGCTTTGTTCTATCCATGTTGCAGTTCATGAGCTGTACAGAGATTCATTTGACAGGTCCATTAGTACCTTTGGTATGTCTTTCAATCGGGATTGTATGCCGACGAGCTAAAGTGGAACGTGGTTGAGGATAATCTCTCTTCAATCTATAAGACTATGAGAATATCTGTGAACTTGGTAAGGTTGTTACTCTAAGAGGCATGTCGAGCCCTGACAAAATAAGAACTGCCTTTGACAAGATAAGCAATTGAGCCTTTCTGCGGACAGTGTCCTGACCCTGATTTAAACCTTTATTGTACTGGTGGTCGCTAACAAATGAAACTTTACTTAGACGTTGTCCTGAAAATGGTTCAACGCCATTCCTAAATTTTGTTACGATGATTCAGGGCAGAAGGAAAACTTTTTATCCTGAATTTAATTCAGTACCCTTCCGCGACACTTTGAGGCCCGTCAGGCCATTCGTGAAGACGATGGGGTTCAGAGTGAGAGGTACTGGGTGAAACCGTGAAGACGCTCTTTCGTGATGGGTCTCACCCAGAGAGATACGGAAGAGATCCAGAAAGAGAGTTCAGATCGAGGATGACGAGAATGGAGACATCATCCAAGGCAGAGTTCGGGAGTCCTTTGGTAACCTAACCTTGAAGGTTGTCATGGGATTAAAATGGTGGCTCAGAAACTGTGCTCACACGCCAACTTACATCTATAAAGGAGATCGACGACAATGTTTGTGAACTTCCCAAAACATCATCAATTACTTGAAGAAAGGCGAAGCAAAGGCAATGCTGTCAGTAAGTACTTATTCATGGGATCTGTCCTCTTCAGGAGCGTCCGCATCACACCGAAAAGACTCAAAGTACTACGTGAACGACAAGTTCTCTACAGTGGCCGATATTTCCCACCTTACTGTTGGAGGGGGATATATCCTGTCAACAGACGTCGTGTCTCCCATGTATGACCAGGCTCTGAAGACGGCTTTCATCCCGATTGATGATGCCTATCAGATGGTATAATTGGCGAAGAAAGGTGGGTGTGGTTCCGCAAGTTACAATGGAGGGGTTTAAAGAACTGGGGAGAGAAGAAGCGATACGTGTTCTCTTAGAAGAGAGAACTGATGACTCATATCATGTTTTAATAGGAGCCGGAGGTGCAATGCATGAGAGTATGGCGAACTTTACGGACAACCATCTGTCCTATGCGATGACAAGCGTAGGTGACGAAGGTTGAGTTCACAATTAGAGTAAAATGAGGCACATAAATTTCATCAGGTTTAGCTTAGGTATAGATAAAGTGCTTGCAGTAGAGTACTTGCAGAATTTCATCCTCTCTTCTTTAGTGACGCTTTATGTTCATTTATTCCCTTGTAACCTGCAACTTACTGACAAAAAAGATAGATTTCACGTAAAGAATGGCGAGCCATGCAACCGGTAAAATTATCATGTGTAATTATCGGCCTTATGGTTGATTTTTTCGCCATTCTGTAAAACAGATCATGCACATGGTGTTTGTGGTTGGGTAGGAATTGTGTGCATTTCGTAGAAATAGAAAGTAGTCTAAACCAACTCACCTCCGCCTCGTGGGTTAAACACTTCCATATTTACCTTGTGCCCACAATTCCTACCGACCCACTCATAACTGTGCATATTCTGTATACTAATTCATGATACCAGCCTCCTGAAATGCCGAATGAAATTGATCTTTCTACCATGCTTACATGTACATCCGTATAAAGAACTAGTTCATATGCATTATGATTAGTTGATATTCATCCTTCCATTGAGTTATATAAATTCCAACCTGAAGAGTCATTTTGTTCGGTTTAGTTTTAGTTTTGAAATATAGATATTATTTATTAGTTACATTCCATATACCCTTTCTTTGAATTTTCTTTTAAATACTTAAATACTTTTGATACTTTTCAATACTTATCTTGTTAATATTGATGTGGTTAAAATAATAATATAAATTTCAATTCATAGATTCTCATTGCCTGTACCTCCTGATATCAAATGCTAATTCTTTCATGGTTATCTGACGATCAAAGTGGAGGGTATGTATAGTGCAATACAGCGCCATCATGTGGCCAAGTCCAATCGCTATTCATATCTAAATTATTACTCTGCATTTTTTCTTGGTTTAGTCCTAAAAAGAATTGTCCATGGTATAATTAAGAATATAAAATTAATCATATCTATATGTATATCTATATTGTTTAAGGGGACTTCAATCGGTGGAAATTAAAAACCTATCTGGATGCACTAGATGCATTGATGTATTATTTGTATAGTTATATGAGTATGACTTACAGAACGAAATGCCCAAATAGTGACAGCATATCGGCAACAAACAGGCAATACCCAGTACGTACTTTATTAATTATTGTTCGATAAAGACTGCGCGCTTAGAGTCATATGCAGGTCTTGTGATACGATATAAAAAAAATATCATTTAACAAAATAAAAATCATGATAATGAATCATTAACGGGGACAAAAGACTCTAATCTGCTTAATTGAGTTGGTAAGAAGCTCGAGGTTTTACTGGATTTAATCTACATGTACACTGTTTAATGGTGATATTATATTTATATACTGGTGGTATTTACTAATCCATTTTAGGAATTTAAATCCTTTCACCATTGTTTCTTGTAACTTGATCCTGTACATTCTAGTGAATTATTTCAGTGTCGTAGGAGCAGATTTACCAAACCTATGGAAATGTGAAATGCTACGTACATCAGATGCAATAAGCACTTTGGGCGAAGATGTTTTTTTTTTATTATTGAAAATAATTCGAAGGTAAATAAGTAACCCCCTCTATAAAATGATCAATGTACCCAACTTAAAAACGAAGACAATACATCCAATATACACTCTCGCCCCCACCCCAACAAAATAAGAAAGATTTATACTCTGAAGATCGCTATCAGTCATGTCGTTGAATACTTTGCCTCGCGTTTGTTTTCAATCTACATGTATTGGGGATTTTTTAAAGTTATAATATTTGTAAATAGATTACAATGTATTTAATTTTGCTGAAAGAACTGTACTTAATTGAGAAATTTTTTTGTAAGTGGTCTATTCCAATTTATGTTTTAATTATCCTGGAACACGATTGGAGTTTGCGATCTTGAATATGTAGAATTTGTGATCTCAACTTCATTCCATAATTGATGGTATTTTTATCGGAATAAATTTGAATGCACCTTCAAGTTAACACAAGCTTTTATTTCATTTTGTTTATATAAAATGAACAGAAAATATCTTTTCAAGTGCCCTGTAACATATAAAGGATACACTTGATCTAACGATTGATAGCAGATTTAAGTCTATGGTATAAACCATGTACTAAAAGTTACAATCGATGGTAAGATTGATCCTATCTCTTTTATGTTTCAGGGCACATATAATGAAAATGGTGAAGTAAAGGATATACAGCGGCGAATCCAGGATTTGAAAATAGGGGGAGAGGTGTGGGGGAGGGTGGGATGGTAGGGCCCGCAATCAACCGATTTTGAAAAAAAGTCTTCGAGATGAGTCGCAAACTAGTCTCAATCCCGTCTCATAGGTGAGATGCCACAGGGAATACAACAACGGAAACCACATGAAAAGAAAGAAATAGAGATGGGCGAGAGAGAGAGAAGAGAGAGAGAGAGACAGAGAGAGTGGGAAGGAGAGAGAGAGAGAGAGAGAGAGAGAGGAGGGGGGGGGGGGCGAAATAGGATAGGAGGGAGCCATATTGTTAGAATGAGAATGTGTGAGAGAGAAGAGAGAGAGAAGTAGAGAGAGAGAGAGAGAGAGAGAGAGAGAAAATGAGATTAACATTTACAAAAAGTAGATTAAAAATATAAAGAAAAGTACGACAATTATAATACAACCTTAACAGAAAGTGTTGGGATTAAGAATTGGTCTCCAGACCTTTTAATGTTCAATCCCCCTAAAACACAAAATACAATAAATACAATTGAAAACGTGTAGATCACATGAATTTACAAATATACATATCAACAGATTGGATTTTCAACACACACGCCCATGAAATATGGATTACATTATTATATGTGACTTGTTGTCTCGCGAAAGCTCCATCAAAGGTCGCTTTAATGCCAACGAATCCCTTGTGATGAGAAAAGCATGATGAAATAAGAAATCTGGTCGTGCCCTGTAACACAAAGACTTACGATGGATAAAAAGTTACGATCGATTTCATCTCGGTAGCCTCATCATCGACAGGGTGCTCCAAAGTTGATAATCTTAATTCTAACCCTAGCCCTAATCATAATCTTAATCATATTCTAATCCTTAAAGGGGAATCCAACCCAAGGAGAGAATTAACCTTACAGGAAAGAGGAAAATGAGAGAAGCAATCTAAAAAAAATTTCATCAAAATCGGTTATAAAATAAGAGAGTTATGGAAGTTTGAAAAATCTAGTTGTTCCTTCTATGGGGATCCTCAAATTGGCATCATCGGCTTCAAAATGGCCGATCTTATGGACAACTCTCAATTCGTTTTGTACACAAATTTTCAGATTTTCCCAATTTTCTTTCGAAATATGTCTTCTTTACTTCTGAGCTCAAAATAAGTCATGGGAAAATATATTTCACACAACATTATGTTGAGCTCAGAACGAGGTAAGATATATTTCGAAAGAAAATGGGGAAAATCTGAAAATTTGTGTACAAAACGAATGGAGAGTTGTCCATAAGATCGGCCATTTTGAAGCCGATGATGCTAATTTGAGGATCCCCATAGAAGGAACAACTGGACTTTTCAAACTTCCATAACTCTCTTATTTTATAAAAGATTTTGATGAAACTTTTTTTTAGATTGCTCCTCTCATTTTCCTCTTTCCTGTAAGGTTGATTCTCTCCTTGGGTTTGATTCCCCTTTAATGACCGTATCTGCGTTCCAAATGAGGCTACCGAGATACAATCAATCGTAACTTTTTATCGATCGTAAGTCTTTGTGTTACAGGACACTGGTCGGGTTGGTGGCTCTCGCTTTGGTAGCGCAGTAGTTCCCATGTGCTCTCGCATGGGAGATTTGAAAGTACGCGGATCTTTCTCCGCACCGTGAACCTTCTCATTAGGATGATGAATGAGGTTGGTGATTAGTGAAAGTGGGGGAGATATTCACATGGGTCGGAGCTCACGGGGGGGGGGGGGGGGGGGGGGGGTTATATGCCTACATGCGACTAGATGGACAAGTGGGAATATAATTATCGAGATTTGATATAAATTTCAGGCCGACAAATCTGGTGCAGTTAAGTCCTTCACTAGCATGACTAAAGTTCTCTGACATGACACTAATCTGCTTTTGTTATACATGACCCAGGTGATGTTAACGGGTACCTGGTAGGGCGATTTCATTGAAAAAAATTTATTTAAAAAATCGGATGCGACCCCCATCGATGCGACGTGTCCTGTGTCTCCACGACTTGCTCGACTGGAATTACAGTCTTTCCCTTAAAAAACCCAAACATGTTTGATATTTTGTTGGCGCCTTATGGCGACGTCTCCGCGACGCCACTGGGACTCAGAAGTCTAGGCGACTCAAGAGATTCGGAATCGCTAACTCGTCTAATAGGTCCTTATACTGACCAAGGTTGACAAATTGAAGGTCGAAATGTTAATCTCAAATCAAGTTTTTAGCCAGAATACACAAGTCTACATGTTGTTTGTAAAGGTTCATTGTGATTATCAAGTGTGTAAAAGCTTGATAGAAACTAACCAGTACATCAACAATGAGAAAATAATACTCTAAACCATCTAAAAATATGACATTATAATGACGTCATGAAAAAAAACAACAAATATATTCATTATAAGAAACAGTACATTAAAACCACCCCGTTCCTTTGACCAAACTTATATTGATCATTTAAAAGCATTGATTAAGTTGGAGAAAAACTACAATAGTAATATCTTCTCTTATCTATTGGAGGGGATAAAAATAGGAGCAAAATAAGACGGCGATGACGAAGAAGGTGGAGATGAAACAAAAGGAGAAGATGGAGAGATATTTTTTTAATAACCAACGTCAACCTAGTCGATTAAGACATGTCCGTAAACAAGATAATTATATGATACATGATTTAGCATGAACGAGATACGGGGTTGGGTGGTAGAGACATCAGGAATGAAGGAAGGATATAGCAACTAATTATTTTGATCTTCAGAACACATGACATTCAACTTGCTCGTGTATATGATTAGGAGTGAGACATACCGTAATTTGCTTTAAGGGTAAAATCAGACATTTTCTTTTGGCCTATGTCTGAATATTGGTGTCTTATCCCCTGATCAGAGTTTGCTGGTATGACCAGGAGGGCATTTCATCAAAGGACTTGTCGGACATTTTATCCGACATATTTGCTCTCAGCCAATCAGATGTAAGCATTTCAGTAGCTTATAACAGTTTGTCGGATAAAACGTCCGACAAGTCCTTTGATGAAATGCTCCCCAGCTCTCAACAATTACTTGTTAATATACGGAGTGACTATTGTATGCAATTGTACATTATAAAAAACAGCAACTTAGTATTAATATAATTTTTCATCCACAAAACTGTCTATATAGTAGCAGGTTAAAATGAGACAAAGAGAGTAATTGTACGAAATGTGTTCATGCAATCATTAACAACCTTAAGTCCTCTTAGCATGCTTAGAATCCATGTTGGCTGAAATGTTTTGTAAACAAGAAGTATAACCCTGCAAAGTCTTTCATATTCCCCCTCTGGACCAAAAGATAAAAGTGTTTTAGACTACACAACATTGTTTCCTAAAATAAAGGGACGAAAACATTGCCCCCATCTGGCTACGCCCTTTGCCCTATATGTTAACATCTAACAAAGATAAGTGGACAGGGGGCACCCTAAGATAGGACTTCATATCGAGATTTCGTTTTTACTACCAACCAGGCCCTGCATGCTGATCATGTTAGTTCCCTTGCTCAGTACTTGATAAAGGGGGTGAACCCCATCTGGCTACGCCTTTGCCCTGTATTTTAACATCTAACAAAGATAGGGGTACCCCTAAGATAGGACTTCATATCGTGATTCCGTTTTATTACCAACCAGGTCAGGCTGATCATGTTAGTTCCCTGCTCAGGACTTGATAAAGGGGGTGAACCCACCCCCCCCAATCTGGCTACGCCATTGCCCTATATGTTTACATCTAACAAAGATAGGGGCACCCCTAAGATAAGACTTCATATCGTGATTCCATTTTATTACCAACCAGGCCAGGCTGATCATGTTAGTTCCCTTCCCAGGACATGATTGCCCCTTATCAAAGGTTTTTATCTCTGGAGGACCGCCAATATCATCCTACTGCTACTCGATACAGGGATTGTTCATCAACTGGCCGAGATTTAGGGTGATGTGGTGCGCTGATCAAAGGGGTACAGGAGGGAGATAGGAGTCCATGATCACATTACAAGCATCGCGTTTGATCTATACAGAAGTGAAGCGGGGGCTGGAAGAAACCGGAATCATTCGCGTTGCACATGCGGATGCTGCACCGAAATCAGAATATTCGGTTAAAACTGAGGGTTGTGCACGACAACTCATACAGCTAGACAAAGTTTGACGAACGGTCGCTGAGGATCGTCAAGATTTTTATAAATCATCAAGATTTCTCCGATCTTGCTGCGATGGTTGAAGAACAAGTAAAGATGACGGCCAGGAGAGCGAGAGAGAAGTCGGTGGAGGATAGCTCTCTGAATTCAAGCGGGGATCTTAGCGATGTTATGAGCAATGATACCAAGAATACGGAACTTGATGATAATATGGTTGCTATAGCAACCGATGGAATCAACAGGTGTGCAGAGAACAACTGTAGACGTAATCATAGACAGGTGAGATCTTGGTTGCCCTCTGTGATTCTCTTTCTGCTTGTTGATGTACTATTGCTCATCTGTTTGTTGCTGTTGTTGTATTTGTTTTTGTTTCTTATGTTGGTGTTATATTTTTATTCTAATTGTCTACCTGTAGGTAAGCATAATATCTGGCCATCTCGTATTGTTGGTTTCTTTTAATGAACAACGAACAAGCATTGTGGTGTTACTACATAGTATAACATAATGCATACGTTTTGTTAGAACTTTTAAAAATGATTTCGTGGATGCAATTTGTATCGGTTTATTTCTACACGCATCTTATGAATAGCTACATTATTGTGTTTTATGGATGCTCGGAGACAGAGCATTGAAGATTAATATTCTACAGATATTTCTTCCTCTGTTAGGTTTCATAAAACATTATCATGATTATCTTTTTGTGTAAACTGGCCATGATTCATCGAGTCCTTTTTTCAGTAGCAACCGACTTGAAAATAACAGTGTAAAGTTGGTTCGATCAATGTGGGCACCAGATTATGGTCTAACACCTTTGTCTTAGGCGATTCAATGTATATAGCTAGGTAAATGAACAGATATTTAGAAATAAAGGAATTAGGATATTTGAAGGAGAAGATAAAAATATACCACTGTGTCTAATATGGATGATATTCAGAAAAAGCGGAACTCGATTTCTAAGTCATTTTTTTTCCTCGGTAAACGCAAGCAATTAGTGAAATATTAAGTTTATCACTTTAAAGTTCAAACTATCTTCTTTCATTTGGCCTCTATTTCAATTCGAAAGAGCCACACATAGATGAGCAAGATCATAATGAGTAGGCGTCATTTGAAAGTTTGTAATAATTTGCCTCGTAAAGGGATTTAACATTTCTTTTATGTTCTTTGTCATGTTTCTTTCTTCAAATTTCTCCATGATAGTGAAGACAAAGAGTTGTTCCATTGCTCCGTGCATCCAGTGCTATTTCCATTGCTCTGATCTGCGAAATTTGATTTGAAATTTTCAAAATCATCTTGTTTATCTATGCGTGATTTTTTTTTTGTGTGTATTGTATTCGAGTGTTAAATGACAGAAGCAAAGATGAACTTTAAAATCATACGTATAATATTTTATTAATTGTTTGATGTCACTGAGAAAATGGCTGGACATAAATGTTAACTTTTTCTGGGACACCCTGTATTAGGTGGCCTCTTTGATAATGTTGATGGATGAAGGCAGTGGTGGTGATGTCGTGGATGAAAATGTCATCTATCCACCAGGGGCGATTCGCTGTACATGATTCCTCCCGAATGACAAAACAACACGTTCTCAATGATCTTAACACATTGCGGGTGCACTGATTTGGTCAAGGGTCGAGTGAAATACGTCATTTCGAAGGAGTGGGACTACACATCAGACTAGGGAAATTTCCATGATCTGATTATGCATTAATAATAAAAATAACATGATTATTGCAGATTTCTGAGAAATGCCTATTACAGCATGGTGTCAGTGCTTTTTGAGAGTATCAAATAACCTGGAATAAACTGCTTTGACAGGCAAAACAGTTTTTCCCTAGATATACATGCATAATTTTCTTAATTAGGCCTAGAAGCAGAAAGAATGTAAGACATTTCAGCTTTCCAACATGCATTAACCACCGACATGAAATTATAAATATTTTTCCAAAAATTCTGATCGAAAAAGATTTAAGGACAAATAGGCCTACTTTGTGTTAAAAATATTTTGCTTTACACCTAGGTTTAACCACAAGAAACAGTTTGGGCTAGAATATCGAAAATACACTTTAAAAATCTTTTTAAGTAGGGAGCAAAATTCTCAGCATATTCTTTTTTTTTTGTTTTGTTCATTCATTAAACATTCCGTGACAATTAAAAGATCCACCGAGTTAATAATTGCCCGACACAGATATGTTAGCTTGTCAAATACTTTCTACTATAGGAGGGCAAGTCCACGCTATTTGTTCCCGAGATGGTGATTTTTCGACTTTTTGACCATTTTTGTGTCAAGTGTGTCAGTGGGTTTGTAAAGGTATACATAATGTGTCATATATCACCATAAAGGGTATGAAATGAACTTAATGCAAATGAGGTCAAAAAGTCATTTCAATGTCATATGACGTCACAAGGCTCATTAATATTCATGAAAAAATATATAAAATGCATTAAAAATGCTATTTTCAACCATTTAAAAAAGAGGTTTGTCATAGGAGTACAACCAAAAAATATGTATATTCTGTTTTTATATTTTCTTGGCTAACTCTGGTGAAAATATCACGAACCTAACACGTAGCTTTTCATATTTTTAGACTTAAAATATTCAGGTCTCAGAAATAGTCTCACAAAAGTTACTGAGCTGATGTAAAATCATACATTTTTATTACCCATCCTCCCACCTTTAGAAATGAAACAAAATAAGTTTTTCTTACATTTGTGTTTTGTATTATGTTTCTTTTGTTTTATCAAAGAGATTCTTTAACAAAAGATGTTGCTAGGCCTTGGCTACACAAATTGTTTAATAAAAAATATTACAGGGAATAATTGTCCCGTTTGTTACTGTCCCGTTTGTTACCTGACATAGTTTTTAAAACTTGAACTTTGCCAGAAAACTCGAAGTTGTATTAACGTTAAAATATGTCCTTACAATATTTATTACATGTTTAAGAGGATATGACTCTGCAAATTAAGATCTACCTTTTAAATTCAGAGTAATATGTGAACAAAGTCAAAATTTGACAACACCATTTTTTTGCGGTCCCGTTTGTTACCGACGAATAAATGATCATAAATTAATTATGACTTGAGTTATTACAACTATTTTTTATGCTTGTGTTGAACATTCTTATTACCTTCAGGAATATACCAAAGGATTGAGATTTCATTTAAGATTTTTCAAACAAGCTCTATTTTTGGCACTGAATGTCCCGTTTGTTACCGCGCAAAATAGCTTGGACTTGCTATATAGTTTTGATCCGTGCCCTTTTCACATTTTAAAGTCCTAGACCGGACCGACAAATGAAATAGCCAAAAACGAAAGCTAATATGCTATATAATACGACAATTCCAAATTAAGGCGTTTTTATTGTCCATCTAGAAAGTATTTAATTAAAAAGATGACCGAACCTCAACCAGGCCACCCCTCCCGAATACTTGTAAAATTACCCCTAATTTAAAAGTGCGAGTGATGACGTCAAAAAATGTTAATGGAATGCTACAGCAGTCCTGCGGCTAGGCATGATTGCGTTTCGCCTTTAGAAAACACGTTTCTATTGCTATGTCAGGACAATAGACGCCCTGTGAGCTAGAATTCTATTGTTATGAAATGAAAGGGCAAAGTCAATCATGCCTGGCCACAGGACTGCTGTACCATTCCATTAACATTTTTTGACGTCATCACTCGCACTTTTAAATTAGGGGTACTTTTACAAGTATTCGGGAGGGGTGGCCTGGTTGAGGTTCGGTCATCTTTTTAATTAAATACTTTCTAGATGGACCATAAAAACGCCTTAATTTGGAATTGTTGTATTATATAGCATATTAGCTTTCGTTTTTGGCTATTTCATTAGTCGGTCCGGTCTGGGACTTTAAGTCTACTAAGCTGTTTTTTGTATTTGACATACGTTTTTCCTCTTTATTAGCACCACAAGCTATTCACTACATAAAAATATGTTACATTTTGAAAATCGAGAGGGGACGATCCCCCCAGAAAAAAATCGAGGGGGGACACATTTCCAGTCCCCCCCCCCCCGGGGATCGCCGCCAATGATCAACAGAGTAGAGAGACTCGGAGGAAATAAAAAAAAAAGTTACATTTCGATAAGAGTTGAATGACGTGCCTCGTATGAGTGAGGTATATACAAAGAGCGCCATCTCATGTTATAAGGTCTGATCTCAAGATAGGAGGATCGGGATGTAGATCGAGCGGTAACTCTCACTGTCAACTCTCTACATCAGCCTACACATTGACATGGAGCGGACCCGGGTTCGAATCCCAGTCATGTCTTTTTAATGGTGACAGGAAAGGTCGGTCCCAGACGTAAATAATTATGCCAGATTCATTGATACACGTCTGTCAAAACCCAATCAACCAAACATTCAGCATCAGCAGTACTGTTTCGATGTGTAACCTGGGGGGCATTTCATCAAAGGACTTGTCGGACATTTTATCCGACATATTTGCTCTCAGCCAATCAGATGCAAGTATTTCAGTAGCTTATAACAGTTTGTCGGATAAAATGTCCGACAAGTCCTTTCATGAAACGCCCCCCTGAAGAAGGTTGAGAGGTAAAGGATGGAATCTTTTGATATACAAATGTCTTCTTCATGCGTGGCGATCAAACCTATCTCTTAATACTCGTTGTAGTTAACTGATAGGCTGAGTCGAAGCATTTCATGTTCTCAAGACTAGTACCAGGATCTAGAAGCAGCACGGGCGTTACGCGTGAAGAAGCCACATTATTATTTGTCAAAAGCTGCCATTCTTTATCAACCTCGTTCAGGTAGTACGTCAACACAATTCGAAAACTCCCATGTAATGCGGCGGTCACAACTCGTCGTAGGCTACGGGGCACGTACCATCAACGTAGCCTGCGTTGCATGCACAACACATGCACAGGTCGTTGGTCAATTTCTGCGATTCCTGCGTTTCTGTAGTAAGGGTATCGGGAAAACTTCCTACGCGTCGTAGGCCTACATGCAACGTGCCTCCGAGGTACCTGCGCTGCACGATTTTTCTACGAAATCCATCGTAGGGAGTTGCACGTCGAAGGTACGGCGAGTTGTGACCGCCGCATAATATGATCAGTCATAACAACATCATCACTGGTAATGCTCATATCCTGGACCTCCATCGCCCCCTTCTCTTTATAATTCCTCGTACATCTTTCTCTGCTAGTGATGAAGATAGTCCCGTAGATCACAACTTAAAGTCCTAGACCGGACCAACAAATGAAATAGCCAAAAACGAAAGCTAATATGCTATATAATACAACAATTTCAAATTAAGGCGTTTTTATTGTCCATCTAGAAAGCATTTAATTAAAAAGATGACCGAACCTCAACCAGGCCACCCCTCCCGAATACTTGTAAAATTACCCCTAATTTAAAAGTGCGAGTGATGACGTCAAAAAATGTTAATGGAATGCTACAGCAGTCCTGCGGCTAGGCATGATTGCGTTTCGCCTTTAGAAAACACGTTTGTATTGCTATGTCAGGACAATAGACGCCCTGTGAGCTAGAATTCTATTGTTATGAAATGAAAGGGCAAAGTCAATCATGCCTGGCCACAGAACTGCTGTAGCATTCCATTAACATTTTTTGACGTCATCACTCGCACTTTTAAATTAGGGGTAATTTAACCAGTATTCGGGAGGGGTGGCCTGGTTGAGGTTCGGTCATCTTTTTAATTAAATACTTTCTAGATGGACAATAAAAACGCCTTAATTTGGAATTGTTGTATTATATAGCATGTTAGCTTTCGTTTTTGGCTATTTCATTTGTCGGTCCGGTCTGGGACTTTAAAGACAATTACAGTACAGATAAATAAAAAATAAAAAAAGAGAAGAAGATTATTTTTGATAGTAAAAGGCATTGACCAGGGGCCTATAGGAGCGTTTTTTTTTTTTTGGTTTTTGTTTTTGTTTTTTGCGGGCTTCATCGTGGTTTTTGAAATAATTTGTGCTAACTTTTCTTTTTCTAAAACCAAACATTCTTCAGGTATGTACAGGTATCTAGTTGTCTATTACAAGACTGGGTGCAATAAAATGTATAATTCGTATTCCACATGTTGTATGTCCTGTATACGGTATGTAGGGCTCGGTTCCTTTGGACAGACCAAACCCGCCGCCACACCGACCATCTATCCGAAGTCATGGTCGATATTAAATGCACTTATGGGGTTAAGTTCATGAACACGCGGCGGAGTTCAATAAAAGGGAAATCAAGAACTGCAGAAAGCAGGACCCGTACATCGGAATTCTATAAAAGATTTCTCGCTGATCTCAAAATCAAGTTGAAGTTTAATAGCCGTGCTTCAGTTAACGTGTTCAATGGATGACCCTGACTTTATCAAGAATGCTTTTGAGGTTGAGGGAAGGTGAGGGTGTGTGCGTGGGTGCGTGTGCGTGGGGCGGACCTTATGACAATTCACAAAAGATAAAGTATGTGATCTGATGGCATGCTCTTTAGAAATAATGTAAACGAACCTATTTTTCCAAGATATAAGAGGGTGTGAATTATGATCATGCACTTCTTGAACTTCAAATATTGTTATCTATTCTGAAATTGCAAACAATAGCTACTTTAGATATCGGGAGATAATTTTGACACACGTGTAAGCTTATATCACAGTGGCGGATCCAGGAATTCATGGGAGGGGGCCCAAAATTGGAATTTGAGATTTTGGTACACCCAATTTTGCTTCCGTCACACTGGGTGAGCAAAAATTATATCGGGGTCAGTCATCCATCATCCATAAAACAAAATGTTTTTTGTTTTTGTTTTGTTTTGTTTTGTTTTTTTTTTACTGGGGGTTAGGGGAGGGTCTGGGTCCTTGTCTGTATCATGCCAGCATTTCATTAAAAGAGTCCCAAACACAAACAATTCGTTCGCTGTTGCTGAAATTATGTCAAGCATTTACTTCTCTTAAAAAAAAACTAAAATAAAAAAGCAAATGTTCAGGCCAACTTGTTCATTATGGACCCTAATAAATACATTCGTGGAACACACACATAGACCTATAAAACGTTACACTGCTAAATAAATCAGACAAATGCAACATTGACATGTCGTTTCAAAAGAATTGACCATGTAATAAGAAAGTTTGCCAGAAAAACAAGGTAAAAACAGCACCAGATGTTTTCTGACATAACTGATGAATCACTAATTGTATTGTATGATAATCGATGTAGCCGAATTAGATACAACTAAGGATTAGGCGTGTCGGAAAAAATTAAAACATGTCTAAATCCATCCAAAATCCTTTAAGATTAGATTAGATTGAAATAGTTTTTAGCTGAGAGATCATCGTATAAATGTTGTTTATAAATGAATACAATTTTGTATATTTTCATCGCATAATCTAAGTTAGCCCGTCACATTCATCTTTAATACAAAAAAAAGAAAAAAAAAAAGAAAAAAGATTCACTAACCGTTTTAAATGGACATTTCGTAATGATTCTTATTACGGTAGTTACTTACTTGTAATGTTTCATTTCAAACCAAAAGGGTGGACATATGTGGCCTCAAAAACAGAAAAGGAAGGGAAAAGTCGAAGAATTTTACAGGTTTTCAGCTCTCATGCCACGATAACCTTGAAATTCAAGATGATAATTTCGATGAAAATATTTGATGATAATATTTAGATTATAATAACTTCCCTATTTTTTTTAAAAATCACTCATTATAACATTTTCGGTTGCACTCCCATTTTCACATTTTCTGGCTGTGCCTCCCCCTATTTTCGAATTCTGGACCCGCCGATAATCAGATTTTGGGAAAGATGCCAACAGGTTAATTTTCTTCAGCAAGACCCCGCCTTCATTCATTGCTTCAACTATATTTCCTTTCTATCCATATGTAAAAAGAAGAAGAAGAAGAAAAAAAAAAAAAGGTCTGTGGACATGAGACGCGGGCAGCTGAAAGTAATACGCAGAAATGCAGAACGAGAACAGACCGAATTACTTTGATATTAAAGTTAATAAAACGCATTTTAGATTTAATATCGCGATTATGACTCTACAATAATCTCTATGACTATGTAAATGGAAGATATAAATGAAATGAAGCGCTTGGGATGTTATATACATCCTCCCTTTTCCCCGTTCAGTAAATGAGTGTGTATAGCTGAAGATAATTGAATATGGTGTGTTCCGGCCTTCTCTGCGCTGGCGAACCATATCAAATTGGGGTTTTATTGGTTCGTTTATGATTTGTCCCTTTTAATTTCCATCTGTCCAAGCGCATCTTCTTTGATGGTGGATGCGCACCTGGGAATGAGAGCCGCGTGGTGAACAGGGTCGGGTCGGTGGAGCGATTTTCAAGGGCCGCGGAGCCGGGGGAGGGGGATAGGCGG
>CALNVZ010003432.1:35643987-35684113 GCA_940671915.1 Paracentrotus lividus
GGGGGGGGGCATGAGTTATAAGCCGTCTCCTAAACAACAAATTACAAGCCTTATTTTATATTGATGTATTACATTAATCATGTTATTAATCATACTATTGTCGATCATTTTTGTATCATCTGAAAGAGGAAAACTTTTCCTTTTTCATTCCTCCTGAGAGCAGATGAGTACGGTCATTTTTCTTGCCAATGGGGAAGACAAAAAGGTTTTTGGAGGTGGGGATTGTCAGTTTAAAAAAAAAACCAAATTGTTTCGTATTTCCACCTAGACTTTATGAAAGTTAAATGAAAAGTTGTTCGCCCTCCATGACCCCCCCCCCCACTCAAGCTCAGGAAAGGGATACTTTATAGGGTACATGCAGGTAATATGGGCCACCTAAGCTCATTTGCATAATTTGCATAAAATTATAGAATGACACACAGCCAAATCTTTGTTTATATGAATCAATAACTATTGCTCTGACTTTTATTGTGAATAAAAACAATTATCACCAACCCCCCTGTCTGCAATATTCAAATGTTGACGTAATCACCTAAGTGCCCATATTACCTGCATGTGCAGGTAATATGGGCATATGTATTAAATGTATTTCTTAAAACTACAATGACTCTACTATGTCTGGAATTTGTTGAAAATCATTAACTTTTAGATACTATTTGAAATTATAAAACCCTTCAGGAAGTACTTTGACTAAAAAAAATATATTATTTAAATATTATTTTCATTATACAAATCAATGTAGGCCTACAATAAGTTATTTATATTAATAATATAATGTAAATAAATATTTTAAAAAATCTTAGTGAAGAGATTGATGCCTCATCCGAATACCAAGTACCAGAATCATTTCCGCCATTTTGGACTGCCCATATTACCTGCACTAGTTACGTCAGGCAAGCATTCAATGCCACATTGCACCCCTTCATTACAACAAATTGACCTGTACACGCTTTTATGTTGAGGTTTTATATTATATTGAGGTTACCCCCTCAAATACTTTTTTCACCATCACATTCTGTAAAAATATCAAATTTTAAATCAGTGTAAAAAAAATGCCGTAGTTTTTACCTACCTTGTTGGTTTCATCAATTTTCTCAGAAAATTTTCGGCATCAGATGCTTTCACGACGATAGATTTCGTAAACAGTTCATATGAACAACATATGGCGCTCACACCGGTCACCGGTCACCGGTCACGACATGATTTGCTACGCGTAGCCCATATTACCTGCAGGTACCCTAGGGGCTCAGTTCGGGTTAAAAATAAAAAAATAAAAAAATAAATCTCCCAAAATCATTGAAATAGGGGTATTTTAGATTTTTTGCCCCCGAACTACACTGTCCGTCATAAAGGTGGAATATTTTTTTCCCGCTATAGCGATATGATTTTGCTCCATCTTTTATACATTTCTTGAACATGTTTGTCACTGCTTGTACTTTTCGAGACCCTGGCTATATTTTGAACATATTCCCAACCCTTTACGGGGATTTTTTTTTTTCAAAAAAAGGTTTTGTCAACCCCCATGATGCCCATTTTTGTCATTTTTTCTCATTTTGGGGCCCCTTTTTGTTTACCCGGCCGATCAAGCCCCAATCAGTCTTACCCCCTTGAAACGCGTCTGAGGTGTACTATTTATGTTGGTTTTTAAGTTAACGGGGAAAGGCTTGGGTCTCTTGTCTAGGAGGGGTTGAAATAAAATGTGTGATTGGTGAAAATTTGGAATGTTTTATTCCACCTTTATGCTAAAAAGAAAGAAATAAAAAAACAACATTAAACCCTTTAAAAAAAATAATTATTATCATTTCCCTCTAATTTTCCTTTTATCTTTGATGACAAGGTTGTAAATGGTAGCTATAATTGATGATATTTTATTTTGATTCATGTTTAGCTGATATTTTACAATACAATTTAGGGAAGATAGAAATTTTCATGGTGTAAAAATGAATAAAATCAATGTTGAACCCCAATCAAAATAAATTTTGACCCCTCCCCTAGTCAAACGAGTTGAGCCTGTAACCATACAACCTACAGCAGAGTGTTTCCTTGGGTAAGACTGAGGGCGCTTGGTGAGTAGCGTAAGTAAAAAAGGGTCCCAAAAATAATAATAATAATAATAATAATAAAATATAATAATAATGATTGATAATGATAATGATAATGATATAATAATTATAATAATATATAATAATAATAATATAATATAATAATAAATAATAATAATAATATAATATGATTAAATAATAATAATATAATAATAATAATAATAATTAATGATAATGATAATAATAATAATAATAAAATAATAATGATAATAATAATAATAATAATAATAATGATAATAATAATGATAATAATAATAATAATAATAATATAAATAATAATAATAATAAAATAATAATAAATAATAATAATGTGATTTGTATTGCGCACGTATCCATCTGTAGAGTGCTCAAGGCGCATTATCATTTATTATTCCCGGTTAGCTAGGCTACCCCGAAAGGCGCTCACAGCATTCAAGGAATTTCTTCCTATCGGTACCCATTCACTCACTTGGGTCAAGTACGGCAATATTTGCAGGTTGACACCTTGCCGAAGGGTGCTAGTGGTAAGGACGGGATTTGAACGCGTACCTTGTGATCGTAAGTCCGCCGACTTATCACTCGACCACACACTCCCAAAATAAGAAGAAAAAAAACTACCAAAATGGGCATCTTCTGGGTGTGGCAAACTTTTTTGGGAAAAAAAAAATCCTCGGAAGGGTTGAGGGACGTCCAAGATATAGCCAGGATCCCGGAAATGTGAAAGCGGTGACCAACAATTCAAGAAATTAGAGCCGGAGCAACATAATTCGGTCTAGCCAGAAAAAAAGATATTCTACCTTTATGGCGAACAGTGTATTTTTAATTTGGTTAGTTTGCAAATCTTTCTGGAAAATCCTGAATAGGATGGATGATAAGTGGGAGAGGGGGGGGCACTGTGCCTTCGTCGTGCCCCCCCCCCGTTCCATCGCCTCTGATGTAGAGAATATTGATTAATGCATTGTATTTTTCTTTATTGTTCGAATGTGTTTTTAAGTCATCTGAAATAATAACGTTTTGAGTTCGAATGTCTTTGCGTGCCTGATCGAGCACCTCAGGAAAAAAAGAGGAGAGAGAGTGAGAGAGAAAGTTATAAAAGCGTACCTGGGAATTACGTGCGCATGCGTAGATCATTTTCACTTGTCAGCCGATACCAAATCAAAACACTCGCCACGTACCCCTACACGTGCTATGCAGGGCGATTCTTTGAAAAGTGAACCTTTTTGAAAAAATAAAGTTTGTCCTTTTTGTTTTTAAGCTGCACATTCATATAGAGTATGTCTGAGTATTCATGAAATGCATTTTTATCTTAATTTTACAAATTTTTCATGCTCATTTGCATAAATTAACATGCAAAAATTTGAATAGAAAAATGGTACGTAAAAATATCATTTCTTTGACCCTGACTTGATTGTATATCTGGTCTCTTACTTTGATTATTGTCATTATACCCTTTTTTAACTTTATTCCTTTAAATTTATGAAAAATAATTGTTCTGAACTGATTGTTTTAAGATAATTAACTAAAGAAATTTGCCATCAAATGTCACACACGTGACCCAAAAACACGAAAAGTTAACGCCCCCGAAAACCATGGTTCTATTATTATTACAATTTTTTCTCAAAGCTAGATATAATGTGCCTTGCATCTCACCAAATATGAAGCCATGGCAGCTTTTAATTTAGTTATTAATTACTTTGAAATTGGTCACACACGTGACCCACGGGTCACGTGTGTGACCAACTATGTCATGCCTTAAAAAAAGGACCAGGCTATTCGGCCATTCTTTGAAAAGTGAACCTATTGGGGAAATAAATTTTGCTTTTTGATTTTAAGCTGCATATTCAAATAGAGCAATGTCTGAAGTTTCAGAACTGATGTTTTTCGTGATTTTTGCAATTGTTCATCTCATTTTGCATAAATTAACTAAATGATATTAATGGAAAAACGGTAAATAAAATATCATTTGTTTAACCCTGACTGAATGGATATGCTGCTTCCTTACTTGGATTTACTGTCATATTATATTATTTACCTCTATTCCTTTGTAATCTAACCCCAAAAATTATGTTGTTAAATTGATTATATTAAGATAATCAACCCTGGAAATTACTGCCTCAAAATGTCACAGACAAGTAACCAGAAAAACAAAGTGTTAAGCCCGTCTTAACCATGGCATCTGGTATTATTATAATTATTTCATCAAAGCTAGATTTAATTTACCTTGCATCTCACATAATATGAATCCATGACAAGTTTTAATTTGATTATTAATTAGCAAAAATTGGTCAAACACGTGACCGCTGGGTGGGGGCGGTCATAAATTCGGATTATTTTCACTTTCATTGGCTGAAATTAATTCATTTTAGCATTATTATGCTCCAAAAAGGTTCTGCCAATAATTTTTGCGAAAAAAACAACAAAAAAAAAACAAAAAAACAAGAACAAAAACAAACAAACAAATGGTCGAAAAAACATGGAAATACATAAGAATTCATAAAACAATAAAATACACAAGGAATTTAGTTCGATATCAAATTTTTTTCCAAGTACAATTGTTAGAATCCTTATAAAGATTATCAGCAACAAAAATTAGCATTCCAGAAGCTTGCAGTTTGTCATTAGAACAAAAATTATGACTTCATACAATGCGTAAATTGCATAACTATCATATAAAATAAATTAATTATTATTATTGGAAAATTAACAGTGCTTTCTTGTAATTACATCACACACTCCATCGTGCAAATTTTCGCGCGCTCGCGCGATCAACAGCCAAGATTTAGGGGCATCATCCCCCGTCCCTACCCCCTCCCCAGTCACTACAAAACACCCCATTGACTGACTAGGGTTGAGTTATAAAATTTACCACAGCGGATATAGTAATCGCTTAAATGTACATTTATTGCATAATACATAAATATTCATTTTCTGTACAATTTGCATAGGTCAACACGTGACCACTAAATGTCACACACGTGACCCGACATCACGATAATAAAATAATAGATTAAAAAATAATTTCAGAGATGATCCTATCCAGTGGTATTTTTGTTAACAGGTATAATGCATATCTCACAGCAATAAGAACATTATCATTTTAAAACTCACGGAATTTCAAATTAAATTGAACTTTCAAAATCATGCCGTTCCTGGTGAGTCACACACAGTGACCCCACTTCGATTTTGACCTCTGACCTTGACATGCTATTGTATATCAAAAAATATTTACAAATGATAGCCAACAAAATATATTAGCATGATATAAACATTAAATCAGTATATGTTAAAAAATTGTTAGAGTTATAGCCAATTAAAGTCAAGATTTTGCATAATTTCGGTCACACACGTGACCAAGAATGGTCCTGCAATGACAAGAATTGCCCTCAAACCAATCACTGGAGTGTAGTCGTATAGTAGGTGCGGCGCATTTTAACCAAATCACTGAGTTGTGATCTCGGAACTTTTATCGTTGGAGCTGGTATAAAAACTTCAAATTACCGTGATGGGTTCCAAATACCGAGAAGTACCTCTGAAAGTGGAATATCATCAGAATTCTTGTGATTATGACCCAGTGAAGTGCGTGATCGAACGGGGCGATCCGGAGACCCTACACGACGGGCAAGTTCCGGATGGCAAACAGGTGAGAGAAAAGGGGGTAGAAAGTAGCACCGCCTTTATCTAATTCGTATACCTTTTTGGACGATAATAACGAATTGGTACCGTGTAATTGTCAATGTGGATGAGTAGACCTACATGACATGAAGGCTCATGTTAAATCGCATTTTTTAAATGTTTACTTCCCCCTTGTGAGAAGAGAAATATATGAAGTTTGGACTCGTCTAGCTTTGATTAGTATTTCAAACTGTCTTTGTTTTCTATGACAATGAGGTGTCAAACGATTGTTCAGCAAACATAAAAAAAACAACGTTATATTGTCAGACGATTTCTGCAAACATAACAGTCAATACTGTTAGACATTCAATAGTATGTATGGGTTGTACGTCAGTTGAGACTTGCAAGTCAATACTCAATTGAATGGGGAATGTCAACTTTTCTACAGTGATTGATTGCACCTATTATTTGTGTATTGAACACTTCCCCAAATCACAATGAAAGTCTCAATTCAGAAATTAACCCTCTTTATTGCCAAGTTCACTGTGCCAACTCACGAGCATTAGTCAAATATAGATACAATTTGAATTATCATGAAATAAGCACTAGCTGAATGATTATTGTTACTTCTTTTTCTAAGGTAAGCTATGGTACAGTTGACTCGTATAAAGAGTTTCCTCAACAGCTCCTAAACATTGTGGGGTTTTTTTTCAAAGCACTTATCATTATAATCAATAACAATGATCTAGCAATGCTTTTCACTATGAGAACTGCTAAAAAGACAAAAAATGTATAACCTATGACTATTGTTGTGATTTGTTGTAATCCCTACAAAATCATGTAACAGTGAATGTACTTTTTAGATATTGCATCTGGTGGTTATGATATTAGTTATCTCTTCTCTGTCTGTAGTACAAGTTACAACACCAATGTGTTTTATGTGAACTTGAACTTGAACTTGAACTTTATTATCCAAAAACAATTGGAAGAATACAATACATAGTAATCTCTGCTTCTGCTCTGCTTTGTATGAGGTAAGTCTGCTTTCTTTAACCTTGAAAATTCTTGTAGAGTGTCTGTCTGGGAGGGAAGTTTTCTTTTCTTCCAGTCTGGTACAGTTCATTACTTGTGCATCGACATACCCTCACTTCAAAATATGGTAACAGGTTGTTACCCAAACATAAGAATGCCGTTCTACGTAGTCTGTTCTCATTGTGCATCGCATATAACGGTACCATGAATTCTGATGTAGTTCTCTCTTTATATATCATACAGACTGTCAATTGGATTAAAAGGGGAAATAGGACTTGATAAAAAGGGTCACATAATGTGAAGAACACTTGCAATGGTCTTTGTGAGACGTTCTTGTTTGCTGATACACTTTTAGGGCTGGAACTTTGGTGCTGATATGCATACTGAGATCTTGCATGGGGATTAATGCTGGGTATAATGATAGCTAATATACAATATACATTGTACACCAGGGAGCTGTTTTGTTGAAGAGAGAGAGAGAAGGGGGTGTGCGAGGCGCAGCGGAGGCGGGGAGAAGAGTGGGATGGGACGGAGGGAGGGTAGAAACTGGATATGTGATAGGGAAGTCGAATGAGAGAGCCAAATATAGTGAAAGAAGAATCAAGGGACAGGGATTGAGAAAGAGAGGGAGAGAGAAGAGAGAGAAAGAAAGAGGGGAGGGGAGGAGAAAGGTGTGTGCGTGTGTGGGGGGGGGGGGGAGTGGGGGGAGAACGATTTTGGTAGAGAGAGGGGGGAAAATAGGACGGTATAAGATGGGGAAGTTAAATGAGAGAGACTGATATAGTGAAAGAGGAATCAGAGAGCAATCAAGGGACAGGGATAGAGAAAAAGAGATAGAGAGAGAGATGGGGAGGGGGGGGGCAGTATTCTCTATATACTTACATAACATTGTCAAGTAACCACATGTTGTTTAGGCCACTTAATTCATCTCTAATTGCATATACCCTTCTATCATGAATAGTGCAGTGATTAACATGTCATTCATAATTTTAGAATCATAGAACCTTTTAGTTTCTCCATTATAAGGATGCTGGGACGGATCCTGAATTTCACTATACACGCACTTCAGGGATGAGCAAATCTCTCATGGGGTATGCACTAAGTGGCAGGGTCAAGCTTCTAAGGGATACCAACAAAAATATGAACAGTTTTTGTGAGTGGAATTCTATTCTTTTCTCCTTCTTTTTTAATAAAGTTTTCTCTCTCTGTGTAGTAGGGGCCGAGCTCTAGAAGAATCTGTGGAATAACAATGGATAGAAATTTGGGGAGCCTGGTGGGGGTCTTAGCCAATGTATTAGACGTAGAGAAAGGACACCCTCGATGGCCCAGCAGGGTCGGGGCTATGCCCTGCCCTCTGACTCCAATTATGGGAAGTTTTTTGAAGAAAATTTTTGGAGTTGAAAACATATTATGAGGATGTATGGGATTGTTTGCCAGCCAGGAGCTGAAATATGTTATGACGAATAAAATTGAAAAGAAACAAATTTTTGATCAAAAAGTGGGGGAAAGTTTTAGAAAGATATATGTAGGTTTGTTTATTAAGTGAAATTGATAGGATTGGCATAGCTGTGCCTATAGTAATATGAAGAGAAAGGGAGAGAGGGAGAAAGAGAGAATGATAGAGAGAGGGAGGGAAAGAAAGAGAAGGAGAGAATGATAGAGAGAGATAGAGAGGGTGAAAACGAAAATATTAATGCCCATTGATAAGCATTATTATTTCATCTCAGGCACAGGGATAACAAAATTAACAGACAAACCAAACAAATTACATACTACAGATTTTCAAATTTTAATCAGTTGTAACATGTATGGATGCAACTAATAATGGTGATATTAATAATAATATTGGAAATGATAACATAATATTATAATTCATGGCAATGATACTAATAATGATAATGACAATGATAATAATAATTTGATATATAATGCAGTTATACACTTGGTGAATCTATCCTATGACTTCTATAGTGCTCAATGCTTGGAGGCAGAGCGTTGATAAATAAAGACACAGTCTAGAAATCGAAAGTTTGACGGTTGGTTCATTTTATTGCTACTCGCAAGTTTCACGCCTACATTGGCGATCCTCAGGCAACTATGAACATTCAAACAATCATTGAAGATACATAAAATTGAAAAGGCGCGAAGAGCGCGCAACCCAGTTTAACGCAGAGCAATTCAGCGCACTGAGAAGAGAAAAGGGGCGGGGCAGAGACGGAGAGAGAGAGGAGAGAAGGCCGGGGGCTAGGGGGGGGGGGCAGAGACAGAGGGAGAGAGAAAAAGAGAGAAGGGGAGATATTCATAGAAGAAGCGTTAAACTGGGTTTGACGAAGAGATGCAAACTTATATCTTCAAGTTACATAGGTAGAATTTGTTTTGGTGTCGACATTTAGAAATCAGTTCAGGCCGCTTGTTCATTAGTGACTGCTTGTCTGCGCTCATAATAAGCAGTTTTTCAGATAGACATAGGTCACATCTCTTGGTTTCATTTGAGTACGGGTACATGTAGGCATGATAAGCAATTGCCCACTTGATGGTGTACGGTGTGTTGTTGTGCTTCAGTTCCCAGATAGCCTTCGACAACTCAGTGCTGTTCATGTACCTCTCATATAATGCAGTTATATGTATTCATCCACTTGTTTAAAAAGATAAGTTTCTATAGAAACAGTGCGAACCAATGATCAAATGAATGGCATTAGTGATAGAATCAATATCTAATATATTAATAGGAAGACGCTACATTCTTACTGATTTTTAATTGAGGCTCGGCAGAATTTAATCATAATGTGGCCTAGTTCATGTCAGAAATACTGCTGGTAGAAAAATTAATTAAATGATAAAATGTTTGAATCAAATTCCCTAAGAAGCAGTTTCCGCTGAGAATTTTATTGTAAAATGTATAACTACCAGGAATGTCTGCAAGATAATATCATATAAAAAGTTGGATATTTTAGAATACAATAAACCGTTTTTCATTTTTTTAATTCCCTAATTCATCTGTATTGCACTACATGTATTTGGTATGCTCGAGGTACATGTAGTGCAGCACAGCCGTAAGAGGCTTTCCCTGGAAGGACGGTTTTGAAATGGAACAAGGGTAAATTTACCCTAGAGAGACATCTTCAGAAATGGGAACTCCTTTTACGAGATAAATGTTCAAGGTTTTCAGACTCGTACAGATTATTTTATTAAGGAGATGGGAATTAGGATGGGGATTACGAGACTGATTGAATTGATTAACATTTATTTTGAGCAGAGGCAGATTGTTCGTTTTATATTTGTACTTTGACTTCTTCATATATCTTGTTGAATTAGTTATGAAAACTAATTGTAAGGCATTGAGACAATTTTAAAAATGTAAAACAGGTACTCAAATGGGCTCTTGTTTTAATCTTCTTTTAAATCGGTATCCTGTGATATTTTCCATAATGTAGTATTCACTGTTATTTTGATGCTTAGGAAGATATTTTTTATTTATGATAAATGTTGCACAAAATATACTAGAGATGCTTAAAAATTCCTTTTAATTCTGTTTATTTCATGGACATCCAACATTTTTACCCATCGAACCTTATCCTATAACACAAGAAGGATGTGTATGTTCTAGTTTTGGTGTTCAGTGGAGGATCCAGGTGGGGTACAGAGGACGTGCACCCCCCTTATAATTTGAAAAGTGCCCATTGACTGTGCATATTAATATCAGAAAATTTTGGTGCCCCCCCCCCCCCGATTTTCAAATCCTGTATCCACCACTCGTGTTTACACAGGACTCTCCTTCAATTGCTATGGCCATTTCACTGCCTGAACAAGGATAATCATGTAAACCATGATATGCATGAGCATTCCCTTTCAAAAAGATTACAATATGCATGAATAAATCTGGTTTCCGAATACTTTTTCCCTTTATTTAAGTGCTCTAATCCGACTCAAAGCTTGATTTTTTTTCGCCAGCGATAGGAAACGCTATGTAGCTTTGTAAATGAAAGGAATGCAGTTTGTTTACCAATTCTTATTTAAGCATTCATCTTTAAATAGTAAGAAAAGAAATAAATAAGTAAATGCAGCATAGGGGTCATTCCATGCCAATTCACCCAATAAAAGTGCAATTTTGCACCCTTCCGTCTCAGAATTTGCTCAAATTTGGTACACATAAAGTTTAACATTACCTTCCCATGAAACAAAAAAAAATAGCGTAAACGGTCCGTTGGTTTCCGAGCTATGGCCCGCCCTTTTTTATTCGTTTTGGCAAAAATGGGTGTGACCTTCCATTTCAACGGCATAATGCGCCTGAACTGGTTGACCAATTTTTTTAAAACTGGTACCATTCAAAAGGAAATTCAAAGAGGAATTCAAAAA
This sequence comes from Paracentrotus lividus, assembly GCA_940671915.1. NCBI lineage: Eukaryota > Metazoa > Echinodermata > Echinoidea > Camarodonta > Echinidae > Paracentrotus > Paracentrotus lividus. The sequence continues at coordinate 35,655,069 of CALNVZ010003432.1, forward strand.
TGGTATCAAAAATATTATTGGAGCAATTTAAAGTGCTATGACCTTTGACCTTTCCTTTAACCTTGATTTTGACCCCCAGACGAATAATATTTTTACTTGATTTTTATGTATGTTAATTCTCAGTATAATATTAACATAACATGTAAATATCTACGATGATATTTTATTTCTTTACCTTTAAAAACTCTTTTTAATGTAATTTACAAAGTTACTGTTACCCCCACATACTGATGTTTGTGTTGGTAATGTGTGTACAAGACTCCATTATACATGAATACTTTCAAACTGAAGTAACATTACAATCAAATGCCATAATGTATTCCATATCTGTTGCTGATGCTTCAAAGATCTCAAGGATGTATCCAGTTTGGGACAGTAGAGCTGACTACATGTAGGAAGCATTTTGTTTCTGTCAAAACCGCAGATTTCTGATGATTTGTATGTATACATATTGCACCCCAATCCAAAGGGCTAAACAAATGTCTCTATTCATAAGCAAATGGAGTCTACGTACATGTATACATTATCATTATGTTTAATGTTTCCTTTATTACCTGAAATGTTTAGTTTCCTGTTTTAATTGAATGTAATTTAACTTCAGTTTGGAAGTATTCAAGTAAGCCTATAATATGGAGACTTGTACACACATTACCAACACAAATATCAGTATGTGGGGGTAACAGTGACTTTGTAAATTACATTAAAAAGAGTTTTTAAAGGTGAAGAAATAAAATATCATCCTAGATATTTACATGTTATGTTAATATTATACTGAGAATTAACATACATAAAAATCAAGTAAAAATATTATTCGTCTGGGGGTCAAAATCAAGGTTAAAGGAAAGGTCAAAGGTCATAGCACTTTAAATTGCTCCAATAATATTTTTGATACCATTTTTGAATTCCTCTTTGAATTTCCTTTTGAATGGTACCAGTTTCACAAAAATTGGTCAACCAGTTCAGGCGTATTGTGCCGTTGAAATGGAAGGTCACAACCATTTTTGCCAAAACGAATAAAAAAGGGCGGGCCATAGCTCGGAAACCGAAGGACCGTTTACGCTAATTTTTTTTGTTTCATGGGAAGGTAATGTTAAACTTTATGTGTACCAAATTTGAGCAAATTCTGAGACGGTAGGGTGTAACCCATTGGGTGAATTGGCATGGAATGACCCATAGCATGTTTTAGTATTCGGCCTGTTTCAAATGATTGAAAGCATGTCTTAAATCTCACTTCTTGCTGTTATCTGTATATCTTTTTTTCAGTTATGAACAGTTCTGAACTAGAATTGCAGGCATCTTCTATATATCCACTAAAATTTAAAAAATCTAAAAAAGTTATTATAAATTGTTCGGCCTATAAAAACTACATGTATGTAGTATGGACTTCAAGATCTCTGAGAGGCTACATTCAGATGATCAAACCAAAATTTTCATATGATTACAGTGTTCTTTTTCTATCCTTAAGCTTAGAAATCTAAGATTGAAGCTTTAAGTAGTGCCAATTACATGAAAGGCCACTTAACAGGGCACTTGTTGAATACAGAGAAGAGTATGAAGTGTAAGTTCAGGATGACATGCAGGTTTGTGCTCTCAACATTTTAATGGTATAGAGTATGATTGATGTTAGATTTCATCTATTTCTTAATAGTTGCCCAATATGAATATATCCTGGCATTTGGAAATGACCAATGCATTTTGCGACGGTCTTACAGATTTACGACTCCTATCACTTATCATTCTTCTTAAATAGTAGTACAGTAACCAGTCGAATGCACTTAGGGTAATCCTTCACCTTCCATCTTGCATTGACCCTGTAATATCGACTTCCGTTTGCCTTATCAAGACTCCACTAAGATCCATTCTGATGCATCTTGCCACAGACATTTGCAAGGTATTTAGCAGTAATCACATTTCTTCTTTTGAGCTTGAACTACACTCAACCTTCGGAATTGAATGAGTGCCTAATGATTTATATCTCTCTTCCCATCATTAAAGGCAAGAATTAGCCCCCTAAGTAACGGTTAATTTAAAGAAACTACTTGCTGGATTTGTCTTCGATTGTATCAAGTTTTAGATGAGGGATGATACCAAGCAAGCCCCCCTTCTCTCTCCAGCATTCCTTCGACCTGTTCCATCTATAGCCGGAAGGGGAAGGAGATAATAGGTTAATGGTTTCCATTTATTGGGAGAATGAAGACCCCTAGAAAGGCGATCAAGGGTTAAGATAAGAATCACTTTGAACTTGCTGCCCTGGGCTCTAATCAAGCTAAGATGGTATTTGACGGGGTAAATTTGATGATGATTGCGCCGTCCTTCGTCGCTGATCGAATTAAGACCAGACCTGCCATGGACAATGATCTCTGCCGTGGAATGCCTATCACTGTCTTGCTTAGCCCCGAGTACGAACATGGTGTAATTGGGAAAGCAGGTAATATGTTGGCATTGGATATTGGGGTAGGATTTTGGCTGAACATTCATTTCATGAGATGTATGTAATGGTGGAGGGCTCATTACTCTGAGTATGACTTACATGTATGTTTAATAACCTGAACTTTATTGAGGGTGGGGAGATTCATGATAATCATTTTGTGGTTTTAAAATTTAACTTGTTTTGCCTAATTATCATTACCACCACCATGACACAGATAATGATCATGATTATCATTATCATCATCGTCATCATCATCATCACCATCCTTATCATCATTATCATCTTGATCATCATCATCATCATCATCATCATCATCATCACCATCATCACCATCCTTATCATTATCATCTTGATCATCATCATCATCATCATCATCATCATCATCATCATCGATCTCATTATCACCTTTGTTATCGTCATCACCAGGGATATTTGAAGTAGTTACAGGAGCAGTAGTCTAAATTATAGCATCACCTTAATAGTAGTAGTAGTAGTAGAAGTAGTACATTGTTGTAGTAGAAGAAGTAGTAGTAGTAGAAACATTGTCGTAGTAGTACCATCATAGCAGTAGTTGTGGTGGTGGTGGTGGTGGTGGTAGTGATGGTAGTGGTAGATTTGATTTTTCTTGATTATCAAAAATCTGTAATGAGTTAATATCTTATGAAGATCAAATTAGTAATCTTATGCTGATCTGAACATACTTACTAAATATTATTGCTATTAGTATCAAACACAGGAATTGATACAGAGATAAGCCACTTACATTGAGGTGTAGTCTTTCTACCAGACTGCATTATCCTCCCCTTCCCCTCTCCACAAATAAAAAATGGAGTTCAACCGAATCTGCATACTATTGCCTCATGAACTGGAAGAAAGCTGAAAAGCTAAATAATATATTAATTTTGTTTTAAATGACATAAAATTTGATGCTCTAAATGGCACCTCAGGGTACCCAATGGAAATTCACCAATTTGTTGAATTATATACCAGCAGTCCATATTGTTTTGTGGTACGGTTCTACTTAGGGTGAAAACAAGATGGTGCTTTACAATATGGTACCCATGTATACAAAGGTACCATGGGGTATACTGTGTGGTACATTATATGATGCCCAGAATATGTTCTAGGGTTTCCTCTTTTTGAGAATAAGCACAGTAAAGTCTGTAGAATAAGACTAGTGATAGCATACATGTACATGTAGGTATACAAAGATAATACAATAAATTAAATAAGGAAGAAAGACAACTGTGATAACAACCAGATCCAATCTTTGGTTGTAATTAAAGCAGGTTTTTGCATGCTACTATCAGTTTCATCTTTCTGACATACTGGAGGTCGTACAATCTACTTCAGGCATTATTGGAAGCCATGGACAGTGGTCAAAGAAAAAAACAAAACCTCATTGTATTTTCAAGGAAAATGATGGCTCAATTGTTTAGAGTGGCCGTAGGTAGTACACCTTGCTTCATAAACAGGGAGGTCAAGGGTTCGATTCATGGCTAAGTCATACTAAAGACTTACAAAAATGGTACCATGGGGTAGTAATAAGATATCATGTTGTGCAGGGCCCGCTGGTAGAAAAGTTATCAGAACTAACTTGGCTACCCTGGGTGAATAAAACAGTATTATTATTTTTTTTTTCATTTTAAAAGGAAAGTATAAAGAGTGTTACCTGAGAAAACACACCATTACTACATGTATCATCCCCTGTTACATCACATAAAGGATAATAAAAGCAAGATATCCATACTAAATGTACACTGTACATATCTTCCGTTACGGTACATACCAACTTACAGTATGTTTAATGTACCGCAGTCACTGTACGAACTTAAAATTAGAAGCTTTTTGTAAGGGTAGTGTCAGAGAACAAAAAACAAAGACAAAACTCATCTTTAGCTCCCACTACAAATCAACGTTTCAAGGAAACGATAATCAATGTTAAAAGGGAAAACACCAAATTAACCATCCTCTTCCAGTGCAATGGATTGTCCTAGTGTAGCATCTAGATCAAATTCTCTTCTCCCTGCTTCCGCGTCTGCTACTAAACTTCTGCGAAACTGTACAATAAGTGGAATGCAGCCTTGGATGATTGGGTTTCTGAACGTTATAATGTGATTTCTCATGATGTTCATTACCAATACCAACATTAGATAAATCTTAAAATGGGAACAGGACGTATGATCAGGACACCTATCCCCTGGAGAATTACTCCTCCAGACAACTACCCCTGGGAAATAGGGTAAGGTGTAGGGTTGGGTGGTAGAATTTTTTTTTTTAAGGGGGGAGGAAGATTTTGAGGGATAATTGGCCCGGGTTGGGGGGGGGGGTAGTTGTCCTTTTAGTGGAACAGAAGAAGAGGAGGAAGATAGAGGAAGGGGCAGTCGACTGTATCTCGTTTCAATTAACTATATTTTCAATATCCTGTGATGTGTGCATATTTATTAAGGATGCACTTGATCGGAAGAGTTGAACACATCCAGTTCACGGTACGTCCTTTTACCGACACAGGTGTTTTTCAGCTGTACCTGTGTTAACAGCCACACCTAATAGTGGTTAAGTTCAGCCCTTTCACCGCTTTGTTTACACCATAGATGCGCCGTGAATGGACGAGGCAGGTGAACTCCTTCTCATCTAAATACTCTGCTATTAGTTTTGGTGAAGTCATGCTTGCTATGCTTGCTCTAATGCTTGAGTTGGTCAAGGTTTTACCGGCATTCATTGAATGAATTAATTACATATTGTAGCAATTTAGGAGAACTATTAGGCATAATTTTTTTTTCTATTATGAGAGGTTATATTTTTAGGGTTATAAAGCCAAAAGATCTTATACCAAGTGCTAGGAATCTGTTTTGTGCATGATATGGAAAATAGTTTGTAGGCAAGCTGAAAGTTGCTCTCATTTAATTTGTCTCCTATGCTAAAAAAAAAACCTTCATTGCTGTGTCCGATCATATTGCTGAAATCCTCATCATTGTTGGTGAAAAAAGCATAATTCTTACGATTGTAGACAAAGTTTTAGACTTGGTAGGTTTATTTTACCAGATAGCAACAAACTTTCTCCATGGGAATTATACCACTGCTGTGTATTATGTTTCTTTTTGGTATTGTTTTCTTGTCTCTATTGTGCATTTATCCCTCGCAGAAAGGTTTGACATGCAACCAATCCCTGCATAAGTCATTGGGTGTGTTCAATGTCCATTTTCAAAATTAAACGGCAACATGAATCATGATACAAAATGCAATTACAAAACACAGAACACAAACGCGATCAGAGGTACACCGTTTAGTGTCGAAAATTGAAAGCTGATTATACGTCCACCGTCTTTAAATTCCGGGCTCTCAAAAACAAACATCTGCGCCTTTTTTCACTTGCACCAGAAGCTTCCACTGCGAGAGCACATTTAAAGACATTTTAAAACTCAGTTGTTCAGTGTCGCTCTCGCGATGCTGAAGGTCATAAAATCAAAGCTGATCGTGATTCAAAGCGCATCTTTTTCGGCGTTTAAATCTTCTTCTGAATGGAGGTCTGAAAGACGTTTACTTTTACGACCGGGAATGGGGACAATAAACACCCACTTTGTTTCTCTCTATAGTAGCGTTCACACGGTAGGCCTTAACTCCAAGTTAACTTCAAGTTATCCTTAAGAACATAGTCCTTAAGGATAACTTGGAGTTAACTTAGAGTTAAGGCCCGTGTGAACGATCTTGGTGTTTATGTTCTCGAGGACAACTTGGTGTTTATGTTCTCGACAGATCTTAGGGTTAAGACTCTTAACTCCAAGTTAACTCCAAGCGGTGGGTGGTCCCCGATCGCGCGTTTGACCGTGTGGACGGGATTTCAGCTTAGAGTTAGTGTTCTCGAGGACAAGAGTGACCCCTTGCATAGGTTAAACTTCCGGCCCCACTGGAGCGACGTAGGGGGAAATGAATTGCGCGCGCTACCTACAACTTGTACTTCCGGTCATCGAGCCGCTCGCTTGTCCTCGAGGACACTGTTCTCGAGGACAAGCACCCCGTGTGAACGTAACTCGGGAACAAGCCGTCGGTGTTTAAATTCTTAAGGATACTGTTCTCGAGGACTAAAACCCCGATGGTCCCGTGTGAACATAACTTATTCTCTATATCAGCATCTTGTAATTGCGTTTTGTATCATGATTCATGTTGGCTTTTAGAAGTTGAAAATGGACATTAAACACACCCATTGTGGCATACGGGAGAAAGCTATCATTTTCATTTGTGCTTAGTATCTACCTCCAGACATAAACCATTAGCACGCTCATCTGATATACAAGTTTTTGAGAGAAGGTGCGAAGAAGTCGAGACTTGCTCGGAGATAAATCGCCGGCCTCGGGTCCAGCTTTAAAGGGTATTTCCCTCCTAAAGAGAGGTATTGCTTGTAATATTATCTGGCTATCGAGTGTCTTTGGTGTGATGCAAATAGGCCAAAGCTGTTTCAGATTGGAACCTAGAAGGCTAAATAGGAGATTATACCAGCAATACTTTCTATTGTTGTCCATAAAGTTGGAATAACTTTGTATGTGCTCAGTGATTGGGAAACTTGCCACGTTGCATTAAACTTGTCATAAAGTGGAAACTTGTTTTAAAGAAATCTGATACAATATTCCTGAAGCAGTAACAAAAATAATACTAGTAAACAATATTTGGTCAATTCCACTGTAACAAACATGACAGTCAGACTATTTTTTTTTTACTTACTTGTTTGAACCTTTATGACAACTAACCCTGGTTGTTTTAAAATGTCATGAAATGCAATGGAGCAAGAAAAAAAAAAGAAGAAGAAGAAAAGAAGAGAGTGATGATGCCCATTTGTTAACCTAAACCCTGGAAGAAATCTCAAAATATTGACGCCTACATGTACCTACATGTATTCAATAACAAATGGTTCTCAAATTGTAGTTTATTATTGATTTCCAGCTTTGGATGGACATAAATCCTTCTTTAGAAGGTCCAGTCCCATTTTTCAATTAGATTAGATCCCTGGCGATATAAGGGCTTGACCTCCAACAAGGCAGCCTTCACCTTTTCTCTTGTAAGGTTTCTTCGGGATGCTTGTTGAAATAAGAGGTTAACGGCAAATGTATTTGAAGAGATTCATTCCAAAAGGGACTCGATCCACTTTTGATGAAAATTGAGTTACTGATATCAGGACATTGTTCAGGTACCTACCTGTCTTTGAACAAAAGGATGTTTTGAATTGCTGATTGCAACTGGTAGAAAATGCATTTTGAAAGTTCCCTTTTCCAAAGACGTCTTGTATCCTTGTAAACAAATGCCATTTTCTCTGAAGTTATAAAAGTGGATTTAGTCCCTTTTGGAATGAAATTCTTCATTTACAAATTCTACTTGCCTGAAATGGTAACCAATATTAATGGAATGTCAAGTTCAAAAAGAGGTGCAACTCAGGATAAATTTGTGTGGGAATATTAAGTAAATATTACTAAGTAGGTAATTAAGCTTACCGTTTCATGAAAGTATAATTCTGCTCTTTAAAAAAAAAATCTTAGAACGTGTAAATTTGAGCTTGCAAAGTAGAAAATGTAATTAATATGTTGATAAGAAAAATTTAACTTTGTAAAACTGTGTAAAATTAGCTGTGGTTTGCCAATTGATGCAAAAGGCTTCAAATTGAGACTTATTTAAGATTAGACCACAAGATTTTCAAAATCAGATATTAGAAATAAAAAGGTGTATTTTTGGAAGTATTTACACTAATATTATTCTGTTATACAAGTGGGAAATATTGCTGTATTGCATCAGAGCAAGGAGCTTCTACGTGTACATACATGTACATGTCTCTGTGATTCTGTGAAAAGGGAGAAAGTAAAAGTGCAAGATTCCATTAAAAGATATTGATCACTGATATGTCATGAGTATTATCATCACCATCTCTGCTTTCTGTATACATCAGATAAGTAATATCCTTTCAGTGTAAATATAAACCTAGTATTATATAGTGGCTTATATTAATATACACGTTATCGCATACCATGGATGGGGATTAGATCTAATAATGAAATACTGAAATGAGCAGGGAGAGGAAATTAGTGGTAATAAGAAGAAAGCCATGACTGGGGTAGCACGCTCTTAACAATGCACTTGTTAAATGTTGAAATGGAAAGAAGAATCGTGCTGGCAGACTAGATAATATAAAATGAGGGCATTCACTTTAGTGCAATAGTGAAGGATTCTAGCAATATATAGCTCAAAGGCGTATCCAGGCTTGTTGTGCAGATAGGGCAGGGGGCAGCAAAATTTCATCTGGGAATATTATTTGAGAAATTCTACAAGAACCTTGTATAACACTGCCAAGACCTCAAGAGAAATTTTAGGAGAAGCGGGGGGGGGGGCAGAGATATCACATCATTTTTTTTTTTTTTTTTTTTTTTGGGGGGGGGTGACATGGAGAGCAGTGGTGTAGAGACAGTAAATTTCTTCAAGTATAAACTGTATTAACAGGTTCAATGTTTGATTTCCACAAAGGAATGGCTGGGGGGGGCTTGCCTCTTGTGCCCTTTGCTAGATCTTTCACTTGCACATGTAGAGTAAACCTGTTGGAGATGAGCTGATTTGGCTATAACACACATTTCCCATTGACCTTAACCCGAATATATCAGGTTCAGTCCTCAATGGGTTAACCATGTTATCTGTAGATGTAAAAAAAAATAAAAATAATAATATACCATATTTTAGCACACTGAATACAGTTACCAACAGCTCAAGTTCTTCAATTATGAAAGCTGAAGGTAATATGTCAAGGAAAGTTGTTCATGGTATTTTTAGGTCACTTGTTGATTTCAGCTCTCTCTCTCTCTCATTCTTGCACTGTGCCCTCTTTCGATAGTTTGTGTACCTATAAATATTGGCAGGAGGTTCCACTCTTGTGCTATTAAAAGTGTCAGTTACCACTCTGCCTCTATTAACCTCTACGCAAGCAGCTTTTCCTGGCCTGTACGTGACTATGCCATCGGGATATACAATTTGCCAATGAAGTTTCAGAGTTTGTCAAGACCACTGCACAGGTCCTATTCAATTGGTCGCGATAGCCCGCTGTGTGCGTTGCCTTGGAGCTGGCTTTAGAAAGGGAAGAGGAGAAAGGGGAGGAGACTGAGAGAACGAACTTATAGATCCCATGCTGGTTGTTGGTGAATGAAAGGTTTTGGAAGAAGGGAAACTTTGGCAGATGAGGAGGAAGAAGTTTGTAAGCATTGCATACCTGTGGAGAATGCACGGCTGAGCTATGAGTGAGAAAGTAAATCATAGCAGTGCTGGTGCTGAGAAATATAATGGAGTGCAGGACGCGAGCGTGATGGTGGAGCTTGATATAGTACAACCTGCTGAGCTTATCCAGGTATGCTTATTTTGTCTTATGATCCTTCTTTTGTTGATATCATGATCTGTCCACACGGTCCTTGAATTATATTCAAACATCGATTTCACGTTTGACAAGCATAAGTGATGTTTATAATGGATCATGAGAACATTGGTGGGACTTAGATTTTGAATTGTATTGAAGTGAAGTGAAGTGAAGTGAACTTTATTATTTTATTTTGGATTTTGTTTTGGTCTCTGGATCATGATTGTAAAGCTAGTTCTTTATAAAGTTGGTTGTGCTAGCATCCAATTATAATCCTTACCGTAGCCTACTTGGCAAGACTCTTAGCTAAGATCCTATCCAGGACCTAGGACTCAAATAGGTGAAATAATGCATTTAACATCATGAAAATAATTTCTAATTAATAAGTTCTTACTTATAAATCCCCCTGAACCATAATGGCTTTCAATTTACAATTCACAGAAATGATCCTCACAAATTTATCCCAGCTAATTCAGTAGGCCCTATTAAATTTTCCCTTTCCCAGGGTGGGGACCAATACAATGCACTATATTTTTGCCCAGGATGGAATATAGTTCTAAAATATATCAAATATATCATCTGTATCTGTCTTATGATTTCATTAAATGGGATTTCGAAACAGGTGATGTTTTCTCATACAAATCATAGATGATAATAATGAAGTGGCCTTGACTATATGATGTATTGGAGGGTTTAGCCAATAAATGCATCAATATGTCATAACCGGCCTCATTATTACACCCATACTCAGTCCATTACATCCATATTACGAGATGAATAGGCGTAGGGGAAATGACAAACTTATGAAGCCCTCGATCTGATCCCAACTCTGTCATTTTACCCATCGTTTTTCCCCAGGTCTGGATAAAAGGTCGCTAATACTTTCAAAATGAATCAAACATCAAGTTTTGGTGTGTGTTATTGTTAATATATTTAATTCAGTTTCGTGTTGATGAATGCTGACCCTGATTGGGTATACCTGGAAGTAGCATATAAAATAGATAATTACTGTTTGGTCCAATGCCAATTTCTCCAAACTCCAATTTGTCTCATAATCACATTTCAAATAATGATAATAATATCTATCATTATTTGATCTAGCACTCTGCACTACTTCTTGTACAAGCCTTCCTTGCATCTCGCCTTTTCATCTGGTTCACAGCCCTTTTCAGGACTCAATCATGAAAGAATATTTTTAATTCTATTCTCTACTCTCTATCTCGCTTATCAATTTTCTACTCTCCCTCAAAGAATCCTTTTTAGGACTAACCACATGGTGAAACGTAAACCTCGTCACAGAATAATTTTTATATTGCAAAATTTAATATGAATATCTATTATTCTCTAGGAGTATATCATCAATTTTTTTAAATCCTCTAAATTGTACTACATGTATGTCACATACTGTGCGCTGTTCTGAATGCAAATGAAATGATGAAAACAGCTGTTGTTGTTGCTGACAAATCATGTTTTACTAACCGAACTTGTCCAACATCAATTATGAGAGAAATCTAGAATTATTTCAGGAAAGGACCTTTTTTATAGGAAACAACCACATTTTCTTGAACTTTTTACTCTCTATTTGACAAATCTTGGTTTCACTTGCCAATTAATCTGACCAACACTCTCATTGAATGTGTGTTGTAAATAGCTAGTCTAAGATAAATATTATGAGATAACTAAATACAATGAATAAACTCTCCTAGGGAAACTAAAATGGTTTCAGGGATTCGGTAACATAATTATTGCAATATAAATGTATTTAGAAGTGAATTAGTGTGTTATCATTCAAGTGGGCCTAAATTATAAGACTTATAAGATTTGAGTAGTTGAGGACTTGAGTTAGTGCTATACAAGGCAAAGAGGGATACCATATATCCAGCACTAAAATAGGACGCCTGAGAAACAAACAGCAAAGGAGAGAAAGACAGAGATGTAATAGAAATAAAGTAATAGAAGATAAGAGATAGGAGAGGGAATCTTTGAGAGAAGGAGAGAGAGATAGAGAAAGAGGAGGAGAATGTATGAAACTGAAGGAGAAATATATAGAGAGAGATGGTTCGTGGTGAAAGGATGAATATGTACAGTATACTATTTTTTGTTGGTATTATCATTCCATATCAATAGATGTGCGATATGTGGACCAAAGTGCAGAATATCAATTATAGAAAAGACGAGTTATACAATGTAGACCAAATGGCAGTTTGCTTTTCCAGTGTCTGTTCTAGTATGCAATAAGTTAGGACCTCCATGTACATACACCCGTGTCTGAACAGGCTGTTATTGATCTGTGCTTCCTTGTGAAAGCGTCCCTGGAATTCTGAACCACTTGCTCTGTCTCAGCTAGGGTCTGTCGGGAGATGGGCTTTTATCTTTTGAGGTGCAGGGAAATCTCCTATGTCCAGTGAGCTGAGAATTATGACATTTGTGTGAGCTAAATTGTGCAGTCATATTCCAACACATGATTAACATTTCCCCTATGCATATCATGATAAGTACATATTGTTATTTCGTTTTTAAGAAAAAGTATAAAATGTTTAAATGCTGAAATATTGAAAAGAATACTTTCGAAAGGCATCATATTTAGGCTTTAAACAATTTGTAAATTGTATTACAAGAACAAAATGAAAGTCATAATGTTAGAGAACAGTATTCATCTTTGCATATAAATGAGAAGTGGGTGTTGTTGAACGTACTATAATTCCTCGACTAATCAATTGTAAGATCTAGACATATGCATGGTTTAATTAAGACAAGATTAAAGCAGAAAAAAATACTGCAAATCTTCAAATCTTCAATTTATAAAAAATTGTTAATATCCCTGTGAATGATAAGTAGTAGTGGCATTACTTCTTCATGCACAGTGTAATAAATCTTCATATTCTTTACTACATGCAGGCATATATCTATGTCTGCCTTCGATTTCAGAATTGATTTTGTTGGATAAGAAGCCACATGCCACAATGATAAAAGTCAAGTCAATATTGTGGCTTGACATATAGAATTATATCAATTTGTACTGAGAGATTGTGAGATAATCATGTAAAATATGTAATAGAAATGTATGTCAAGTTTTATGTGCATTCTGACATTTACATTCAACAAAGAGAAGAGAAGAATAAAATATTTCTGTCTGTTACCATAACTGGGTCTCCTGGGCTTTAATGGCAGTATGATGCATTGAATTATAGTTTGAATTCAATCTCACATTTCAAATATTGGTATTGATTTTGAAAATTCAATTTATTCATTAAAGGCAAATATAAACTAAAAATTATCATTGTCATGAGCTCATCAGTTTATCAGGCATGGGATGAAGTGATTGAGTCAATAGTGAACAGGGCTGTCAATTGTATTAAAAGCCAATCTCAATGAGAATAAAGCAAAAACTAGTTCAGAACATTGAAGTGATTCTACTCGTATGTTTAAACCAAATTAATTTCCCCTTCTTTCTTTCCTTTACTGGTTCTTTTGAAGAAAGAAGAACTTTCAATGTTGGCTTAACACATGGTTTCGCCCAAAGCTTTCAATTGCAATTTCAAATGGTCCCTTTCATTCTATCTCCCTTTTTGATTCACAACTTTTGACATATACATGTACCTATAATAATTATAAAAAAAAGACGAAAAATCAGAATTTTGACTGCTTTTAATTGGAAGGCCAAAGTTGCTGTATAATCTAACTCAATATCATATTTTGAGATCTGAAAGGGTGTTAGCAATCAAAGTTAGCAAAGTTTACAAGGTTTACAGCCTTTTACTTCTCACTCAACAGTTAATAAATTGCCTGTCAATTTGTGCATCCACTGCTGTAATAGTTTGACCCACATATCTTGCTGTATATGATGCGAAATGAAACGCACCGACTGAAGGATTGCTGTTTGAGAAACGCCTCAAATTCCATCAACGAGACCCATTTAGATGGTGATTTTAGCAAATCTTTTTGACATTCCCATCCATCATTGATCCACTTCAAATAATGAGATGTATTTCTTAGATTTAGGGTAGGCGATTGGGCTTCTTTAACCCTCTACATGCCACACTAGGCAGTGCTGCGCAACCTTGATCTTGCAAAATAGTGCGCTATTTCTGGTCAAATGAATTGGCCCGTGGAGAGAATATCAGGCCTTTGATCTCAAAAAGCGCGCTAAATTGGGCGATATCTCAGCCAAATTAGTCATATTGAGTTTTTTCCAAAAGCAAGCTAGATCTGCGGTTTTGCCTCAAATAGCGCGCTATATGAGAGGTGCTGAACGAGCCTGAAATCTAAGCCCCATCAAGCACTTATCAGGCTTTTTTGTGCTAACTTAAAGTCATAGGTCATAAAACTAAATCAGGGCGCTACAAACCCACTTGCCCGCTTGCCCAGGGCAAGTGAAAACATCAGGCGGGCAAGCAAAGTTCAAAGCCACTTGCCCAATTGGGCAAGCTATATGTTTTGAGTGCGACATCTCAACTCAAAACAATACACACAAATCAAACAAAAACATTACACAAGGATCTATATAGGATATCATTCTTGAGAAAACATAACGAGACATTTGAAATCAAACTTATCCTAAAACTCTTAGTAATAGGTCTCAGAGATGCCAGTCAGAATCATTTAAAAATCCTGAAAAAAACGTGCGTATGAGGGCGAAAAATCTGAAAAGGGGGCTAAAAAAAAAACACAAAAAATGTGGTAATTTTGAATAGTAAAAATCCTGAATTCAGGAAATTTCCAGGAAAGTGGCATCTCTGGGTCTAGATGATACATTTGCTACTAAAGATAAAAATCAAGATTATGGTCTTATCAAAGAAAATTAAAGAAAATCCGGGCAAGTGGTTTATCTTTTGGGCAAGCAAAACAAAATTTCATTTGCCCAATAGGGCAAGTGAAAAATAAAATTTTTGTAGAGGCCTGCTAAATTTTGAAATTCAGCTGTGGCTAAGTGCAGCATCAACTTTGATCCACCTCGTAGCACGCGTTTGGCTAGCTCGGGCTGGTGTTGCACCGCCTGTTGATTTATAGCACACAAAAGTAGATTTTCTTCTTTTCAAGTTTAACCCTTTGTATACTGAGAACTTTTCATGAATGAATCAAGCATGCTTGCAAGATATTCTTATCATTTACAGATGAAACAAAGATAGCTTTAAATAGATCAATGTCAGATAATTCAAATTATATAAGGTCTTTATATGTTTATGCAATCATGAGTGAAATAAACGGTCGACAAGAGGAATGTTCTATGTTTCTTCATCCCGCATACATTTGTATATACGGGGTTAGTATACAACGGGTTAAAATCATAGGAGAGAGTAATATGTGATGAGAAAACCGGAAATTACTACACAGACACAATGATAACCAGTTTCATTGTTTTTATGCCTCCGCCACCGAAGGTGGTGCCGGAGGCATTATGTTTTCGGGTTGTCCGTCCGTCCGTCCGTACGTCCGTCCGTCCGTGCGTTGGTCCATGTTGTATATTATTCCACGTAATTTCCGTCGACACGGGTTCTTGATTTTTCGATTTTTGGATTGTTACTTTTATATGAGTTGTTTTGTGCTTTCTCCACGCACCGCATCCATCTGTTTTTACGGGCATGCTGTTGTGGGGTGACCTTACCAATGATTTATCTTTAACTAATTATCACGTCATATTATCGTGCTCTGTACTTCTCAGAGCAGTGGTTTTGTTCATCGCCACCATCTGTCCGTGTTTTTGACAGTTCTTGCATTTTCTGACTTGCTGTTATTTTCGGTAATCGTTTCTCTTTGAAACTAGTCACTACTTTGAGCTGGTGTCTTCGACACAGCCATTGCCCCATGATTGCAGTAATCGGCTATGTTATTTATTTTCTGCCCCCATTCAATAGCTTTTCACTAGATCTTCACATAGATCTTTATGGTAGATTTACATTATGATAGGTTGTTCTCCGTTTCACCGTCCTCCTCAGTCTCGATGTATTCTAACTTATTGATAATACTAACTCGACTGGCACGACTAAAGCTTTGAAGCTGGGTTAGTTTCATAAGTTCTATATGAGCGAAGTTGGTATGTGCTGTTTGATGGCTATTTCTCGTTCACACTCATTGTTGACACGCGCTGCTGCTGCCATGTGGCGCTTGAAGCACCTATTATGTCAGTGTGCTGGCCGCAGCCTAGCAAAGTTCTAGGGGACGCGATCAGTGCTTCTTGGTTTATTGTGGGTTCTTGCACTTATAATTAATTGGGCAGAACAATTGATCACATTGCGTGACGATTGGACGTGCTCTCGACTGCCTAGCTGGCTAATTCGAATGCTAGTTGGCGGCTTACCGCTGGACCGTATCTTTCCACAAGTTTCTTTACTTTTTGTAAGACTGACCTTGGGTATCCTCGAATTTTGCTTTTTATTTATCTCCGTTTGATTATTTCTCATCCCCTTGCCCTGGTCTGCCTTCCTCAATCGTTTTGTATTGGAAGGACTCCTTGGTTCGGCCAGTGGTTGGTGGGACTTTAACTCCTGTGAGACGCAGCTAAGAGAGTGTGGTTACATGGTTTCATATTTACCATCCGCACGCTTAGCACTTTCTTCTTGCTCTGGGTGTGTTGGCGAGCGGCTTAGTTTATATTTTCTTATTACGTTCATCGATCACACTCTAGTAGATCGCACTTGTGCACCATGTGTCTCAGCTTCTGCAGCGGGCTATGAGTGTATTCAAGGTTTCTTAATGTCTGACGGCAGCAATCTCTGCTTTATACATGAATGTGTTTGGAGTTCTCACAGTGTTTACTGATTCTGTCGGTGACGTTGTAATGTGACCTTTGCTTTTATTCCTACGCTCTCTAGTGCTACGTTTGTTGTTTTGCGTGTGGTTTCTTTGGGTTTTGATTGCTGTTTGGGTCATTGTGGGAGTTATCTCTGTATAATATTTCATCGTTGCTTATATCCGAGTAGTGATGTCAACATTATCTTGTTTGCCATGTACACACCTGTTTTTGTTGCTCTACTCCTTTTTGGTTCTACTTTAGAAGTATTTTTGTATGGCCTCGCTGTGAAGTTCTTCTAGACACTTCTGTTGTGCTTCCATCCGATAACCGCCGGTTATCTTATCCTTTTCATCCATTCGTCTATATTCTTCTTTTGACTCTATATTTCTATCCTCTTCTGTGTTGCTAGTGATCTTTGGTCTTTGTTTTGGCGGTCGTAGTGGTCCCATGATTGTGGATGTGTATAGATTCGGTTGCATCGCCAATACAACTCAACTGTGTTGAAACAGCGTTACACTCCCCCTGTTTTGTGATCTTGGGTTGCGCTGTGGTCTTTAGGTCTACTCAACTCGCGTGTAATGTGATCTATGTTGTTTTGTTTCTTTCCTCCTCTTCGGGTTGAGAACCTGTCTACGTGTCGAATTTTTGTAGCGGTTCTTGGATTTCGCCCGTGTCTTTTAGCAGTTGTTGTGAATTCACAAAAGTTATGTTCTTATCCTAAGTTATCTTATTGTATACAACAATACTTGCTTGTCAAGTTATGGTAATTCTAGTCTCACAAGGTTTGACATTCATCTGTTAATCTTTCCACACCTTCTTCTCAACACGTTTGTACGCTATGCCCTCAGGACTATACATATTCGATACTAGCTTGGCGTAGTATCTATTGTGAAGTTGGATCCTGTGTTGACTTTTACGTGTTTGGGATGTCTGCGACATCAGATTTGTGTTTTGTATTGTTTTGCGTTCATTCATTGATCCCTTTGCGTGTTTTTCGCTGCTTAAGTCTGGTACTCTATGGCCCGTTCTCAGACCAATTCCGGACTCACTCGCTTCTTCCATTATTTTCATCTTTTTTTTTCCATCTAAATTTTAATTACCTCGTTCTTGTGGGTCTCCAGATTGTATGAGAATACCACTATCTCGCTTTCTATTATACTACTTATGCGGGTCATAGGATCTTCAGAGACAATTGTTGGCTGATTGGCGCGCAAGGACTATGATGACTTGGGCTTGTGTGTCAAGAAAGATTTCATAGGTGCATTGATGGTGGCATGATGGATAAGTCGGGAGAAAGCTGGGTAGGGTGTTGGCGTGTTTCAATATTACTTCTAAGGTGGTCGCTTTTGCTCCTTTTCTGGTTGCTCTGGTTCCCCTATCTGAAGCACTTTCAAAATTTTCCTCATTTTCCGTGCAAATTAAACTGCATGTTGTTGAGAGCCGCATAATTTGGCTTGCTGTTCTTAGGTACGGTGCGTTTGTAAAACATAGTGTGGAGTTTTATTCTGCCCTGCCTTCCTCTTCGATCAGACCCGATTGTAAGAAACCCAATTAGAGGCGGGTCTAAGAGGCTTCGTCACTTTCAATATCAATTGGCACTGTGTCTTAAAAGTTTTCGTTGTTGGGTTCTTTAGCAGGCTACGCCCGAGTTTCCTCTGTTCTTAGCCCGTAACACTGTGAGATCTTTAGGGCTTACTAATCCTGACTTCTTGCCTAGGCTAGTTCTCTATCACATTCGGGAAATCCTCCGTACTCAGCCTCATCAAATAAACGTGAAGCTACCTTAGCCAGTGCTCCGCACCGCCAGGCCTCTGGCTGAACATACTAGTAACTTCCCAACTCCTGGCCTGCCGCAACTTCTTTAGCACGTCGATATTGGTTCTTTTCTCTTGTCGCCTTCAAGTTTTGAGGTCGGGCAAGTTCCGTGGAAGCCGTTTCTACTTTCATACAAAGAGTACTATCGATGACTTACTCGTTTTATCCAAGATCTGGACAGGTTATTTTATCCTTACTTGGTTATAGAGCTACTTCGAGAACTTGCTTGCCATCTGATCTGCTCGGAGAGCAAATTTGTCGAGTATAATTATTCGATCGGGATCAATTGTCCTTTGACATGAAATTTCTAGCCACCTGTTAATCTTTGGTTTGGTATACTAAATTATTCTTAGATTCACGCAGCTCGGCTTCGTGCTCAGACGAACACATTTTAACTTACCTCAATTCTTATCCCCCACACTAACAAATCATTTATGTACAAAACTTCCTGTTTCACCCCTTTTCCTTTTCTGCGAGCTGACTTGTGGCTTCATCGGCGGGGAAGTTTGTTCAGCGTGGGGACTGTCCTCACGCAGTTACCAGACTTCTAATTCCGGGACTTCTCGGCAAACTGTTGGCCACTGTTTCTTATGGGCCTATCAGTAGTTTAGAGATTCTACGTTCTTTTAGGATGGTTCGGTTTAATAGGCTCGCTTTTCTAGTCGGTGTGTGTTCCGGTCGTTCCATTTGTAGCTATTGCCGGACCGGATGATATCGCTGTACTGCATCCTTTTCTACTGTAGAATAAAGTTCTCCCTCCATTAATCTTAGGTGCCGGTATGTCTGCATTTCGCATCTGATGGGCGCACTTGATAACTGTTGAAACGTTTCTATAATTACAAGGCGTCCTACGTGCTGTAAATGCTATCATCGTAGTTTTCCGGCTGTTAGGATATACTAACCTGTTATTGATGTGAATTCACTAACAGTTTCACGTAGAAACCAACCGCCTGTGTTTTATTAGTGTCTTGGACTAAAACGTAATGTTGGATTTGACAAAACAATAGTTGAAAGGTAAGATGATTAGGCAGATTTTTGGGCGATATTTGTTTGTATGGTATTCTATAAGTGAATTGTTTTTTAGATTGAATATCGATTTATCGCGTGTCAATAGTTCTGTGGATGTGTGAGTTGTCTGTTTTAGTCTCTGGATTTATCGATTGCTAACGATCTGAGATATCGTTGTCTATCATCGTGTGGACGTCCGGAGTGTTATTCGGTAGGTAATCCAGATAGGCGGTGTCACTGGTCGCAAGAAATATTTACTTGTTTTGTTCTGGCCCGGTTTGTAGTAACCCGATTGTTTTGGCTACTTTTACTGAACGATTGAGGTTTCGCCACACGCGGTTCGCCGATGTGATGTCGTGCGGAATAGGGTATTTCCGTTATTGTTGACCTATGGTCGTGTGGTACCTTTGCTAGACGATACAGGGTCAGAGTGCTACTACAGTGGAGTATATGTCGATTGAGACTTCATAATATATTTGGCAAGTATCTCTTAATGTGGGATGTTATCATATGAATATAACTTGGTGTTTTTCAAATATAGTAGTGCGCTCATCGAGACTCGTTTCGAATTGCTTAGTTTAATGTGTCCTCAAATGACTCTGTATCTTTTGTGGATGCATCTCTCTATAATGTATGTGCGTTTCTGTTCAAGGTTTAATGAATGTTCTTTTCATTAACCAATTTTATCTGTTTAGAACATTACTATGTAACTCTCTTGTCATGGTGTTTTAGGGCTTTTTTGTCCTCGCTTATAGATGTTTTCTCTCGTGAGGTTAGGGATTGGGTCTTGAGTGTTTAGTGTATATTGAGAGGATTTGTTGCTCTGTACCGTTCGTTTTGCGAAATATTATCCGAGAGTCGTATGGTTTGTTATTGAGACGTGCGAACTACTCTCGGCAGTTCTTGGTATCTGAGGCTTTGTCTAAAATCACGCTTCAGCTCGCCCTTTTGCGGCGCGTATTTAACTATGTCCGAGAATCAATCATTCGTTTGAGGGTCAGTGGAGAATCCCGAACATCGGGCTGATACTGCCCCTTGTGCCAGTACCGAACCTTGCGACACTATTTGGTTCACTAGCTAATCGCAGAGTCGCTCTTTCTATTTCACTATTGACAAGGTTGGTTAGATAATAAAAGCTGGCCTATTTTAATTAAGCTGTCATCGTAGTCGGGCATTGCGAATAACCCGGATTTGTGGGCTATTATTGTACATCCGTATTTCACAGTTTGCTTCGTCATAATACTTTATAGGTTTGTCTTTGGATGATGGTTTAGGGGTATTTAAGAATTGGGCTGCTATGTTGGGTCTAACGCATCAACACCTTTCACATTATCTGGGGTACCTTGGCGTGGGCGCTAGAGAAGTTACTCTCGTCACTGTATAGAGTGCTGAAAGCAGTTATATTGGTATGTGGTTAGTATAGGGTTCATGATGCTCCGGTGCTTGTTGTCAGCTCGGTCTAACGTTTCTCACACATAATTTATAAGAGTTTACACTAAATTAGAAAAAATAATTGTCGCATTTATCTCGTTAGGCCATTAAGAAATCATTCCATTCAAGTCTACTATTCGTTTTCGCAATCTCATGTGATCACGTGTCCGCCCATCCCTCTCCATTTTTTTCAGTCAATTCTATAAATATCTTCCTGGTGTTAGGATGTTTGTGTGGGTCGCCGAGAGGGTATATTAGATCCGAATTTCGATTATAGTTACTCATATGTTTGCATTCATTCCCGGTCTATATTTGTCATGATATTGATTTTGTTGGTAGCTGCTTCTATAGTTCCGTTAGGAACTCCAGCCATTGACCTTCGTAGCATCAATAGCTTTCACTCGATTACCGATGTTGTATCCGTCGTAACTCACTGAGTGACTGTGACGTATTGTGAGTACTTGTCCAGTCGCTACGGTACAGTACAGTGCTATGCATCGTGTATCGAGGCAATATTTTAGTCACCTGTCTTTTGCTTTGTTGGTAAATTTTATTGTTTTGCTATTTGAGTTCTTCTATGATGTTGTTCTGGCCTCTAGTTTACGATCGATTTGGTTCCGAGGGTGGCGGGGCTGCTATAATTAAGTACCCATGCTCTCCCATGCTTGCAGGCGATCGACTAGTACGGAGGTTCTTGCTTAGTCGCCACTCATTTGGTACATTTAGGTCACATAGAGGCTTGATTTTTGGACTCTTCATCCCTTTCAGGTCAATAAATGTCTGTTCTCAATGGATGTTTTTTCTGTGTGATAGATAAGGCGCTTGCTTAGTGGTGAAGAGCCACTAATGGGATGCCTATGCGAATCGTGGCTAGCTTTGGTATACAATTACAATGCTTTCAATGTCGCTTTATTTGGCCAAAAGAGATCGTGAATAGCTTGTTGGTAGTTGTGTTGAAAGTAAGTCTAATGCCTACTTTACTTTGTAGCAGTGACTGCTAAGTATGTATAGTCTTTCCCAGTGCAGACTTTTGTAGTTTTGCTCCATGCCGAGTTGATTTAGAAAAGTATTCCCAATGTTCCCGAGTATGATATAGAGAAATTCGAGATTACTTGTGTCTTGTGCTTAACGTTGGATTTTAATTGGCACATTTTGGCACGATTACTGACAAATTTAAATAATATTCTTTGTTCTACTTTTAACAGAAGCTTTCAATTTTATGCCATGATGAAAACTAGTTTTTGCGGTGGATGCTGTGAGTATATATAGCAATCGAGTCGATAAGGGTTCGAGGGGTAGCAAAAGTTTATGTTCAATATCCTCACAGGTTGATGATTCCGTCAATCGTATACACGAACGAGATCAGACTCTGTACATGTACTACAGTCTGTGCTGTGTATTCGCATAGCTGCAGAAATGTGCTGATGGGGGCAGATATTGTCCCGAGCTTACATCGTGTGCGTATATACTAAATACACATACGACCTCATAAGCTGCCCGTATCAGCTCATAGCTTTGCAGTCTACAACCATAAGAGTTACAATACCTTGTGGTCTACACACACACATAACTCCTAGTCCAATATAGCAGTCGTTTATGTTCATTTGAGGTCAAACAATTAGAGCGCTAAACTTACAGGGACACCAAAACGACTGTTAATGCGTTTAACGACCGCCAATACCATGGCAGGATGGTCCAACACTCACACCACACACACACTGGCAACAGCGATTACGCCCACTAGGCTTAAAGAAACCCATCCATCGCATCCACCCGGCACTGCTGTATAATCAGGGAGGAAATTAGTTACCTATTCCACTCAAATTTTCGGGTGATGAAAATTACAGAATAGGCCGGACATGCATTCGATTGGAGTATTTTCTTGGGTATTTCGGCAGCAGCTCAAAAGGTTGTTGCTGGAGGAACAACCTTTCATTGTAGGATTAGGGTTCGGGATTGGTGTGTGTTGCAAAACACCAAGCGATAATATGTGTTCATGAAGTCGTGTATACTCGCATCTTGTACGTTATAAGGTTGTTGCAAGTATAATTCTCAACATAAGTCATACGAGTGTTTAATCTCGCTAATTCTCTATCAATTCATAATCTGCGTTATAGTTTGGTTATCTTTCAGCTAGAACGCACACAAGAGTAGAGGATTCGCGTTTATTTATATTGCCGATATAGTGTATGTTGTACAATTAACCCAGGCATGTATGAAGTTACACAATGCTCCTTCCCAAAGATCTTATGAATTTGTTTCATTTAAAATATACAGGAAGTCTATGAACATTTAATAACGCTCATTCATTATTAAAGAGCACAAGTTGCTGATGAAGTCCAGCAATGCGGAGATTCTACGAGGCGATCACATCTCACGCGTTCTTAGTTCTCAGGTAAAAATCCGACTCACGGGTGTTGCAAGCTGCGTTATCAAATCTGAATTTTTTTAACAGCAAACATTCGGTGGAATAATTATTTGGGCTGGGTCTTGCCCGTCCCCCAACCACTGTGCAGCTTATCCAAAATTCTGGGATTCCGCTCACTTATTGAAAAACAAGAGTCATTGTCAGGCCTAAAACTTATGGTTCGGAAGTTTTTGTATTTCGTAACTATTTAATACACAGAGGATGACAAATCTTTAAGTAATCCCGTTGTATACGGATAAAGGGCCACAACTCTACATCTCATTGGGTCAATCTATGGATTGTTTATTGAATTTTTAGTAAACTTTTTCATTATCAGTAGCCTTGCAGAAGTACCGATAAGACAGAGGAACTCAGGCACCCTTATCACATGAATTTTGCTCTAGACCCGCAGAGTTTTAAAGATCTCTAAGGCTTGCTATAGATCTTAGCGTCTTTATATTCC
The DNA here is from genome assembly GCA_940671915.1 of Paracentrotus lividus. NCBI lineage: Eukaryota > Metazoa > Echinodermata > Echinoidea > Camarodonta > Echinidae > Paracentrotus > Paracentrotus lividus. The sequence continues at coordinate 35,678,735 of CALNVZ010003432.1, forward strand.
TCGGATTACTCCATAAACTCAGTGACTATCCAAAGATATGTTTGATTTATTTCTTTCCCATTCACCAACCTAATAAATTGTTTTGTCGACGTGGGTCGCCGGACTTCGTTATAAATATGCTGATTGATATTTTACTAAGACCTTGTTATGCACGGTGAAATAAGAATCTAGAGCATATTTGCACGTTATAGGCCAAACACTATTGGTCCTAGTCCACTAAGTTATCAAAATCATAGTCAATTGCTTTCAGTAGAAATTCGTTTCAATAAGAAAGACAAACTCCAATATTGGAATGATATAATCGTTCAAAATTTAGGATTCCCAGATCCGAATCTAAAATGATACTACTCAAGGCTAAAATTATGCATTAAGTTATTGGATTTGACGTCTCCCTACTGCAGACCAAGAATGGTCTTATTTGCATGCTACAAAGTAGTGATAACAGAGGACATAAGAGGATTGGTCAATGTTACGATTATTGGTGGTTTCGTGACATCGGTCATGCGCTACATAACATTCCATTAATACAGACTGGTATAAAATGATTTTCTCAAGGCAGCATGTCATGTTTGGCGATATTGTGGCAAACTTTCAGTTTGTTTGTCGTTGCACTATCAATGAAAGGACTCAAATGCAACATCAACAGAATTGAATCGGATAAGAAAAACGCTCGTGGGATAGCGTCTCAGAGAAGGGTGGTCAGTATGAGTCGGTAGGGAAAACTACACTTTGAAACAGATATATCTTTATGAACTGCTGTGAGACAATGGTTTTTGAAAATTGTTGGCGGGTGTCTGCGGGAGAGCGTCTCTTAATTGTTTCAAGCAGACTTTCATCATACATCACCTTCTTTCAATCAATAATCGATTTTAAAAGGTTTCTTGGCTTGCATTTTCATAAGTTATATATTTTACTAAAGTTCCATTCCTAGATCTAGTAGACGGGTCTATAATCCATGAGACGTGTGTGATGTGGGATGGTGTTAGGTCCTGTACCTGCTTGATGTGGGGATGATGTGGCGGTGCGGGTTGGTTGTTGCTGGTGACTTACAAATACAACCGAGCATTGTTTAAATAGGATCTGTTATCAATATAAAATTTTGAATTTCTATTGTTATTGATTCATCAAAATTCCGCGCCCGGATAGAGGACGCGAGAATCCAAAATACCTGACTGTTTCGATTGTTTTCTTCAAAATGTTTTTATGTTTCTGTGATTGATCAAATGAGAATACGTTGTTCTTAAGTCGAACACGCGCTCCGGAACTGCAGTGATCAAGGTTGAATTGTTCTTTCGGTGAACAACACCTGGTACAAGCACAGTGGTTCATGGTTGTAAGGACTGGTGGTTGGGCATGGGGTGGAAGTAGGCATCTCATTTCTAGGGAACACAAAAGGAACGCCAGAAGATAAAGTACGGCTCGCTCTCTTAGAGTCTATACAAGTTGATAGCATTGCGCCAAAATGGCTATTGCAATAACGTGCACAGGCCTCATTCGGGAATTCATTTAGTTGGCACAATTACTCAGAGTAATTTTCTTTATGTCATCTTTTGGTAATTATCCATAGGATTCAAATAACGAGGCCATAATCTTTAATGTGAGACTTATCGGAGGGGAGCTTCCAAGAATTCATTCATTTATGAATACCCTCTTAAAAGAAGTGGGAGGAAACAGGTTAAATCGATCTAATCAATATGGGGAAGCCACTAAATCCAGTTTGGTTGTTAAGAAACATTTGGCTTTTATTTATCATGGATTATTATGTGTAGGGTGCTTCGTGCAATCTAAGAATCTTTTGTATGCCAATACAGGTCGTTCACCTATTTTGGCTGGGATTGCCAATTACCAATCAATAGTCAAATTCAAAAGTTCAAGACAGTAACCTGTTTAAAGCACTCTGTTTAAGTTCTTAACAAATGCTCTTGTGGAAATATGTACTATGTATCCCAAAAAACTTAAGAATATTACTTTTTTCAATAAATGTTCTGATTAAAAAACTGCTTATTACAATGGATAATCTACTCGAGATTAATGATTGGATCATTCAATCCAATCAAATAAAAATTAACCATTGTAGTACATCGAATCAGCAAATATGGAAAAAGCAAGATGGAGATAGGATGCGTCACTCGCGCGAAGAAACAAGGGCCTGCGGCGAACTTTACCAATGAACGCCCTTCTGTTCAAATCTTGATGAACCTTTATAGATAATCTACCAATCATTTTCTAATTATTTAAGTTATTCAAAGGATGGGCCGAGCCAAAAAAGTTTAGAGAACTGAGGGAAGTATATACTTATTGTGAATTTGGAATTAAATAGGTCTAAGAAATCTTCGAATCAAAAATTTACCGGGAAATCGTAATATCATAAACATCTGGTCGCCTTCTGATAGACTATGTTAAAGACAAAAGAAGACTGCAACGAATATTCAAGGGGATCCCAAAGCATATAATGTGAAATAATTCGTCGAATTTCCTCAATTAATCCTAAAAGATGCAAGTGATTACCCTCGTTTGTGATCGGGGTTAATACATTTCTTTCAGAGCAAATCGTCTGTATGGATGTAACTGTTTTGAATGTACCTGTCAAGCGCGTCTCTACACGTCATATATTTATTTCGCATATTTCTAAGGGGCATAGGTGCATATATTGCATGTCGACATACAAGCGCGCGTCCAAAATGTAGCCTCGCGCTAATTCATTCAACAAGATTATCGTGCCACTACTATGGATTTTTTTAAACAAAAATATAATAAAAATATATAAAAACAAATAGAAAAATGATGAACAATATAAAAATTTCATGAGCGGGTAGCATTAAATACAAAGGGTACTAGCGCTGTATGAGCAATTCTATCATCTTATATTATGCACTCAATGTGTAGACTACATGGTAAATTAGGACATAAGAACAACTTCATATGAGAAGGTCGGGTGAAGATATCCTTCAGATAGGCTCACCTCAAAAAGGGATTGCTCTGATGGAATCCAAAGTTTAATCACTACAAAAACATACTATTTGAAGTTGTAATAATCAAAGAATTATTCTACGAAAATTACTACCTCTGGAGACGGATGAGAAGGAAATAGAAGTGAACGTCGTTTTTGACTTCCAAATAGAGACAGTGCAGATAAACACTTGGATTAAGGACGAAGATAGCCACCCTGCTCTATAGCAGATCGCTAGGGCTCTCAACCTATCACATGGGATAGAAATTTGATGAGAACCACCTTGAGTATAAAAGCAGCAGGTTCATGCAATATAGAGCATACCATACGATTGAAAACCCACCTCAGTATTTATAAAAGCGATAAAGACCGCGTGATCAAGTCTGTTGTATCTCCTTATGGATTCCTGGCTCAGGTCAGATGCGAGTCGAGAGAGGTACATCTTTTGTTTATGCTACTTCCAGTCTTCATCATTTCCTCCCCTCATTTCTGCATCTTTCATTCTTTATCAGTGGCGGGCTTCAAGGATTGAAAATACAGCGGCGGAGGGGCGCCTCCGAATTTTGGAAATAGGGACTAGACCAGCGAGCAGAAACATTTCGGAATGTTTAACATTGAATGAATTCGCTCAATGAGTGAGGTATGACAACGAGTTATTACGAAGAGGGGTAAGTGTCGTCCCATGCGCCCAGGCTGGATAACGCCAACTTGGGGGGTATTATTCTTGTAGTCTGCCATCACTCTAATTGATTCCTGCTTAGCTTCTTCTATCTTTGCTAATATCCTCCATCCATGTTACGTTCCACAACTACGTAGCTTTGTCAGGTTGATGTCTTGGGAGTCACACTTCGAAATCTGTCTTACCTCCCGCCCTCGCCTCTTAATTTCTCGACTCGTTCTCCTCTAACTCTACTACTTCATTTCAACTCATCTTATATCATATCACCATTGCTCCCTAACCCACTATGCATACACATGACCCAGTTCTGCAGGTGTTCTCTCCTTCTCTCTCTCTTCTACTCTTCAACTCCCTTTCTCCTCCATATTATACTGTTTTCTTCCTTTTTTCCTAAGCTTCATTTGACTGCAACCAGAAAAGCCATTCTGTTTTCACGTACACTAATGTTCCCTCCTCGCTGCCCCTCTTTACTTCTTCTATCCCTGTAATCTTTTCTCTTTCTCGTACCTTCTATCGATTTCCTAATCAATTCTCTAAATCACTTATTCTCCGCTATTTGATTCGCCATGTCTCAACACACGCCACGACTTCGTTCTCCCCGCCGCATTTCTCCTTATCCTTCGGCACGGAAGCGGTCGCTTCCGGCGGTTCTTGACTGAATGGTCACCGATATTGCCTACATGCAGGATGGTTGTGAAGGCTAATTTTCTCGACAAACAATTCTAATACTGGTGCTTTGAATGACCCACATATCAATAAGGTGCTAAACTTACTGGACATCTAAAATGACCCAGTATGGTATAGTTGAATGTTTTAAGTTTGGAGTCAAACGTCAACTGGTTATTTCTATAGTTTTTTGGTAAGATCACTCAGTTGTATTGGCAAAGCCAATAGAAACTCTTGAAGGAATTGGCTCTCAAATTACTTCATGTAGCATCAAAATGACTACTATGGATGACCTGTATATCGACTAATGGATCATGACCCCTCTTATTTACGATTTGCTAGACATACTTCCTGATTAAACTTAGTTTTCATATGTCCTACCCATACTGTAAATATGATCCAAGTTTGAAGTTGATCCCATCAAAACGGTTCAGAAGTTATCGCAAGAACGAAGCATTTAAGTATATATCAATGACGCTGTGAGACCTCTTGACCTCATTGACTTAATGCCCTCGAATCAAATAAGATATTCATTGATCCCTACCATATGCACATTGAACCCAAGTTTCGTATGTACCCCTACAAAGTTCTAATTATCACGCAGAAAAGCATTTTCTTAGTACAAATGATCCTCTGTGACTTTGCACCTTTGACCCAACCTAAATCTAATAGTTCTATTGTCCACGTGCCCATAACACATCGGATGTTACCCAAGTTTGAAAGTGCTCCGCCAACGTTCTTAAGTTTATGCGAGACGGAACGCATTTTCATGTATACAATGACTCGTGACCTTTTGACGACATCATGACCTACAAAATCTGAATCAGTCATTGTGCGCCCAATGACAATTAACCTCAAGTTGTGAAGTTGGACTCCTCAAACGTTCTAAGTTATGCGGCAAAACACGAAGCCATTTTTCCAGCATACAACTGACCTCTGTGACCTTTGACCTTTGCCTCATGACCTAAATCTAATACAGGATCATTGTCCTCCCAATATGCATACAATGATCCAAGTTTGAAGTGATCCGTCAAAACCCGGTTTCTAAGTTAATCGCGAGAACGGAAAACGGGACGGCACCGGT
>CALNVZ010003432.1:35684138-35726603 GCA_940671915.1 Paracentrotus lividus
GAGTATTTACATCCATTATACCATGAACATCTTTGGATGTATTGACCCCAATCTATTAAAGTTGTTATCATCAGAATTTTTCACTCCAGGAAAGGATGGCTACTGATGTAATAAAAAGGATAACTGTTTAAGTTGATCTGTCAAAGGTCTTCAGAAATTGCACAAACGAGTCATTTACATAAATAACCAGTGACCTTTGATGTCTGACCTCAAAAATCTAATCAGTTCATCTTTCCTCCCACATGACCCAAGTTTGAAGTTGATCCATAAAACGGTCAGAAGTTACAGCAAGAACGTGCCATTTCAGTGTATATCAATGACGTCTGTGACCTGCTTGACCTTTGACTTTATATGACCTCAAAAATAAATAAATTCATTGTCCCTACCATTGCACACATGACCCAAGTTTTGATGTCATCCATACAAATGTTCTAATCATCGCAGAACAAGCCATCTTCACGTACCTAATTCCTCTGTGGCCTTTGCAACCTTTGACCTCATACTCTAATTCTAATATTTATGTGTCCGTCCCATATCAATATGACCAAGTTTTGAATTGATCCGCACGTTTTTTAAGTATTGACGAGAACAAGCATTTTCATGTACACAAATGCCTCTGTGACCTTTTGACCTCATGACCACCAAAATCTGAATAAGTTCATTGTCCCGCTCCTATGTAATATGATCCAAGTTTGAAGTTGATCCCTCAAACGGTTCTTAAGTTATCGCAAGAACGAGAGCATTTTCAGTACACAATGACCTGTGACCTTTGACCTATGACCCCAATCTAATAGTTTATTGACCTCATTATGCACATATGACCAAGTTTCAAGTTTATCCCTCAAACGGTTCTTAAGTTATCACGAGAACAAACTATTTTTATGTATCAAATGACCTCTGTGACCTTTGACCTTTGACCCAAAATCTAATCAGTTCATTGCCTCCGCGATGAGACGGCATTCTGACATTCATAATTCAATTAGTTGACCCCGTTCGACAACCAGTTTGCTTAGTGTGATTTTGCCTCAAGAAGAAGCCTTATCGTTGGGAGGTAATTTCAGATCACGAACATTATATCCGCTTCCATGCATTATCTAAAACGGCCACTGAATTCTTGCGAGACTCATCATTACCTTAATTGAGTCCTCTACTTGACCATAAATCTATCATTCATTGCCCCTCCTGAGCACTTATAAGTTTCATGGGGTCACAGTTTGTGATCTGGTTCGAGAAAGCCCTCCTTCGCCAGGGGTTCATAATTTTATGTTAACATTTTAATTTATTTTTTTCTTCCTTAGAACATAAAAACGCAAAAAGGCCCATTTCTAACCTATGCCATGCTAAGAAACGCAGAATTTGCGTACCCGTACTCCTGCCCTCTCTCTGACTTTGACCCTCATCAGACCCCCTTAAAATCCTACATCCAGGGATTTCCATCCTGGTCCCCCCCATACTGGGCATTACATGACTCCCAAGTTGAGTATCCGGTCAAACCGGTCTAAGGTATCCGCCCGCCCCCCCTATTTGGGTCGTAAATTATTAAAGTTAGAGTTAATACTAGATTATTACCTCGTTTTTCGTCTTTCCTCCTTCGTGCACACGGAAAAAGGGAAATGCGCAATCAAAGTCAAATGTCTTGTTATCAATCTCAAGGACATCTAAAACCGAGTTTCTTTAAAATTCGAATCATAGCATGATCCGGATCTTTCCATCGAACGAAGAAAGATCTGGAAGGACATTTCAAATTCATTCTTCCACTTCCAGTTCCAGCCTCCATGATCATCATCCGGTCCCATCAATGGCAAAAGCGAGGATAGAGAGCTTTATCTAACATGCGCATGCCTTTTTTTTCCGATGTGGCAATACGGAGGCATGCCTTCCGACCGTGCGCGGTCGAAGATTCATCTAGTTTTTAAATTCCCTCGTACCAGAATCAAAGAGAAAATGAATTATTATTAAAGTGACCAAAACAAATTTATTCCAGCTTTTTCCGTATCTCCATCTCTTTTCCAATTTGCTGATTCATGTAAGTTTATTTGATTGGATTGAAGATTTTCTTGTAGCATTTATGGTACAGTAATTACTGCATCAAGCTTTGAACTTGATGCACCATATACCTGTCCAGTAAAAACTCTCAATAAAGAGTGCCCATAGATCTGTCTAGGTTTCAATGAAGCTCCAAAGCTCCAAATTTTATTATTAAAACAGAAATTCTTTTGCCCAATTGATCGTGGGCCTGGCAGATTGGAGCTTTGGAGCTTCATTGAAACCTAGACAGATCTATCGGCACTCTTTTGTCTGAATGTTAACTTAAGGCCCGGTCCCACTGGCGGGAGGATTAATTGCGCATGGGTTGCGTATACAAATTTCGTTCATCCGGAACAAAAAACAAAAACAAAACAAACCATCCGCAATTCATACGCAAATCATCCTTAAAAGCCAGTGGGACCGCGCCTTTAGGGTGGTATCTCACTTCGGGTAGATGTCTCTGCTACGGATAAAAAGTATTAGAGAAGTCTCCGAAACTTAAGAGACCTCTCTGAGACATCTCCGCAACAATTTTCAAAAACTGTCTCACAGCAGTTTCAAAGAATCGTTTCAAAGTAGTTTCCGCGACTCATGAAACGTCTCTGAGACGTTTCCACGACGTCTCCGAAATCTGTGATGTTGCTTTATCCCTTTCATGGTGAACGACAAACATTATAGCAGCACCTCCTATCTTTAACATCTTTTGAAGTACATGACGATGTCACGAAACACCAATAATGCTGCCAGGCTTTTGCTGTTCACACTCGTAGCATGCAAATAAGACCATTCTTGGTCGCCAGAGGGGAGTCAATTTAATGCAAATTTTGCTGAGATATCATTTGATTGGCTGGCCTAATTTGAAGATTGATTCCATTGGTTTGTTTGAATTGAACAAAGTTTTACAGTCTTCCAATGGTTTGCCTACAAACCTATGTTATGACTGAAAATCACATATTTCATAGAACTCGAAACGTATAGCCTAGTTATGGAGAATAAAGAATACCTTTATTATTGGTTAACAAAATAAGGTGATCTGGGTGCTCTACCTTAAAGGTTTACTAAATTAAAAAAACAAATTGGGCTTATTCAGCGGATAATTACCTTCTGAAAACGAAAGTGAAAATTGTTTTTCATAAGAAAGTCTCAATTTGACGAAAATGTAACTATAGGCTTTTGGTAAATTCTGAACCCTGTAAGCTGCAGCTGATTGGTTCTTTAGCGGATGACGTATTAATATAGTAGACCCTAAAACACGGGAGACTTGCATAATGCGTGTATGTCACACAACCGCAATATTTGGACTCCTTTTTGCAGAGAAGAAAACTAACGGACAATTGAATGAAGATGAAGTAGATTTAGTATTACGAAAGTCTTTAAGAACTATCTGTCAACATTCATCACTGTGAACAATTCTTTTGCGCCAAATATTCAAATCTTGCGTATTTTATCATTCTTTACCAAACATCCTCGTCTGTTTTCTGTGCTTTGCTTATCGTAAACCTTTAACGGTCGTTTGGGTGTCCCTGTAGTTTAGCGCTACTATTGTTGTACCTCAAAATGAACATTAACGGACTGCTATATGGACTAGGGTTTATGTGTGTTGTAGACCACAAGGCGGTATGTAAACTTCTATGGTTTAGACTGCAAAGCTTGAGCTGATACGGGCAGTATGAGGTCGTATGTTATTTAGTATTAACAGCACACGATGTAAGCCTGGGACAATATCTGCTCCCTCAGCACATTTCTGCAGCATGCGAAATACACAGCACAGACTGTAGTACATGACAGAGTCTGATTCTCGTCTCGTGTTTATTACATGACGGATATTCACCTGTGGTTTGCCATAACTGTCTGCTATCGCTCGATGCAATTATACCACGTGACTGGTTTTATTCATCAAAATTGACTTCTGTAAGTAGAAGAGAATATAATTGTCAGTAGGTCTAACCACGTAAGCAGTATTCTCATTTCCTTCATATCGAATTTGGGAATATTTTAAAGTCAACTCCGGGCAAACTCAATGCAGTAATTTCTAAGCCATGTCTGCTCAAAGTAAAGTAGGCTGACTTACTTTTTCCAAACTCCAAAAGCTTTCAATCTCTTTTTGGAAACGTGTTGTATAAAAGCTGGCCCTGGCATCCATAGTGGTCTACTTACACCTTATCACACACAAATTAACATTTATTGATGATCGTGTTCCAAAATCACGATTCTAGTGACCAATGTAATGTGTGAGAACAGTCTGTCGTCGTTGACGGAGCTGGTATTAGCAGCCGCCGTGGTGCTCATGCCTCTACACCATGCATGCACTGTACTGGTCCCTGCGACTGGCTTACTTCACAATACGTCACAGTCACGTGACTTACGATTATCTTCATCGATTGACGCTTTTTAGGCGGGTTATGCAGCCGGGAATGGGCAATTATGGGCTTTTCAAATATTATCTTGATTACCAAAAATATTTTGGAAAAAAATGGGTGGTAAATTGGATTTAATGTTCTCCTACGAACAATGGACATTATTTTCTAATTAGTAAACCCTTCAAAGATATGTATTTAATAACTTTGTGTATCAATGGTAATTTCAATCGATAATGTTGCTTAAACAGCCCATACGACGAGCAGTATAAGATTAATAGCAAGGTGTTTATGATATGCACCTGTTAAACGAGTTTTACTGTTCGATGGTGAAAGGGTTCTAATGTATTTGCCCTGATTTGCTATGTTGATAGGAGGTGATTGAAGTGATAGAATGAGGATTAATTCGCCTGAAAGAGAAATGTGCTGCTTCATTAGGATTGCAGGGGGATGTTTTCATGTTGGTATTGGAAAGATTAAGTCGACATCTTCTCTGCCTTGGGGTTGACAAAATGACTCAAACGATCTCTGACAGGAGATGTGAAAATTTTGAAAACTCATTCTTAGAGTGGTGCTCCATTAGTCGAGGTAGTCAAATATTGTAGGCCTTAATCCAATTTTTTTCGGTGTACAGATATTTTCGTGATTTTGAACTAGTTGGGAAAATTTGCGAGTTGATATTTTGATGATTTCACTACTGTAAGTTGAATTTTCGTGAAGACGGACATGCAAATTTGCGGAAGATTAAACACAGAAATTAATCTTGGCCTATACAGTGGCAGTGGGAGTAGATCGGGGGAACCCCCCCCCCAAAAAAAGTCAGTGTGAAGTTGATGCTGCACCAGCCCTGATCTATTTTTACAACCAGGGGGGCAAATTTCATCAAAGGACTTGTCGGACATATTATCCGACAAATTTGCTCTCAGCCAATCAGATGCAAGCATTTCAGTAGCTTATAACAGCTTGTCGGATAAAACGTCCATCAAGTCCTTTGATGAAACGCTCCCCTGACCTCAAACTTGCACAAAGAAGCCCAATATGATGCATGATGGGATTGGGCTTATTTCAGGCTCGTGCAGCACTGCTAAGTTAGCTCACTATTTTAGGGCAAAATTTCAAAACTAGCTGGAGTTCAGATTGTAAGCCTAAGATTAGTTGGGCTGAGATTTAGCCCAATTTAGCACGCTTTTTGAAAGATAAGCCTGATGTTCTCTGATCGGGCTCATTTACAAAATCAGAATTTGTGCGTTATTTGGGTAGCTTGAGGTGCAGTACCACTTTCTTATCCTTCTACGTAGTTTTCTTTTTCTTCCAACCTACTTGAAGTTATATGGTTCTTACTTTGTTTGATGAAAAAGCATTGCTTAGGCCTATATTGCAACAAATGCAGGTTGCCAAACAAAACAAAAAAGGTAGGATTCATGATACAAGCTTTCTTTATTATATAGAATTTTAGGTATACATTGTAACTTTGCTGAATTTTAACAGGGATTGTTTATACAAATGTTATGAATTGTTTTCAAATCTATCACCAAATGCTCTTTGCAACCAAATCCTTCCTTGACCTAGCACACTATTACCTGTCCAGGAGTTGAATCATTTATTACCAAAGATGCCCAGATGATGTTAAAAGTAGATATTATATGTTTATATGGAAACAAAGTCTAAAATTCAGCACCTAAACTTCTTGGCAAACAGTAAAAATATGATCTACTATACAAATTTCTGTTCAGAAGAATAAAAAAACCCTGCAGTATAGACCGAAGTCTTTGACCTCAAATATATTCTTTAATAATTGGGTCATAAATTTCTCTCCTGCTGAGCATGGGTCTACTATTTCTGAACTTGATATCTCATGGGTATGCTGTAATATTTTGTCATGAAATCCAAAACATACACTTCAATCACATTGAGGATGAATAGGATTATTTTGTACAAAGTAGTCTTCAAAATAAAATTTGGAATGTGCTGCCATTTGTTGTCAGTATTCATTATTATTTCATTTAGCAAAAATACCTTGATACTAATTGCAAAAATAGTCCCTTTTCATTTTCATATTTAACGTCCATGTCATATCTTGACTTTGCTTATGTCATTATCTGTAGAGCCTATCTATATTAATTTGTTTTCTTTATCATAAAATTGTTTCTGCTGTCACCACTTGTATATTTAAAGAAATTACAATAATTCAAACTGAAACAAATGTATAACCTTGATGAAAATGATATTTTTTAATATCATTTATGACATGATAAATGTGGGAAGCAATATTAAAATAATTTTCTCTATCTGAACCGATAGACCTGTTCATAACAATGTTGTTAACATATATTCATGTTTAATTAATGTTTAAACATTATGTAGGCCTATATATTTCATGCAAAGGTTGTTCTTGTCAACCTGAGAGCTTTGCCAGAGGCGTGCTTCATATATCAACAAGTAATACGCAAACTTAATTCCAAGTAAGTAAAACTTATTACCAGAAAAGGGGTGTATCCAATCAGCCATGCACTCCTCCAGTATTGAAAAAAGGAAGTTTCCAACAGGCCTTTGTTTTTATTTTCCTCCAAAGAAGTAATAGCCTCACTCATTTATTTTTTTTATTTATTAATTCAGTCAGTCATATTTATCCAAGGTGGCCTCATTTAGAGTTCAGAGCACTGTTTTACAAGAGGGCTCTGCATCTATCTGTGCTCTTGTGGCATATAAGTTCCTGAACCAAAGCACCTGTTCATAACAGTATTATGAACATATTAAACTATTATGTAGACCTAATCGTTTTAAACAAAGGTTGTTCTTGTCAACCTGAGAGCTTTCAAGAGGCTTGCCTGATATATCATCAAGTAATGTATGCCCAATTAATTACCAGAAAAGCGGTATATCCCATCAGCCATGCTCCTCTCCAGAATTTAAAAAATTGTTACCAATGGGCCTTTGTTTTATTTGCCTGTGTAGAAGTTACAGACTCACACATCATTTTTTAGCAGAGGTCTTCTCAAAGAGGTAAATCGCTCTGTATTTGGTTCAGTTTCTTCACTACTCCTGGGATAGATTTGTAGGACCATGACCTTACCCCTTACCAGGGGATCATAAAAGTCATTGCTAAAATTGATGAAGTCATAAACATCATGAAAGGAGATCCATCTATTTCTTATTGGATATAAAATCAAATACATCTGGATCAGAAACATTTGAAAAGTATTTGTAGCTGTGATTCCTATAGCCTAACCTTTATAGAGGTTAAATCCTTAAGGGATCTTTCAGCTACACATCTTTCTTTTTTCCCCCTCTGTTCCTCTATACCATAGTTTCTGACTTTCTGTAACCCAGTCCAACTTTTCTGCTCTCATTGCTATACATTGTAACTGTTACACTCTCAGACCATTCTTCCAAACTTCTCCCTATTTTATCACAGTATTTTCTTCTTGTATATGCAACGCTCAACAACATTTTTTAGGAGTTGCCCAATAATAACCCTATAGGCAACCAAATATCGGATTTTCCTCCTAAATTGTTGCCCGAATGAAAACTCTGGTTGCCCTGCTGGGGAAAAAAAACCAATAATGAATTTGAATATTTGATTTTTATATCAAAATGTTGGAATATTTGATTTTTACATCAAAATCTTTAAATATTTGATTTTTATATCAAAATGTTTTGCATAAATGTATTACAATGTAAAAAGGGACAGAAAATGATGATTTGTTAAAGCATGATACCCATTTAAGGCCCTGGCCAAAAAAATGTGGTTGCCCATTTCGGGCAACTACTTTGATTATTTCTTCCAAATTTGGTTGCCCGAGGGTCAAATCTGGTTGCCCGGGATAACAAGGCATGTGCTAATGTTTAGCGTTGGTATATGAATATTAATATAAATATTATATTTCTGTTGCACAAAAGCATTAAGAGGATTAATTGAAGAGGACATAGAATATTTATTAAAAAGTCAATCATAGTTCAAACGAAGAAGAGACAGCTTCCTTGATATAAGTTGTAACTCCATCACCATATTTTATGAGGGAAAAACTCAATATTGTCCATTAATTAGATTTATCTGACAGCTAATTATTAAACCTATCTGGTTTTTTATTAATCATGTACTGATATTCCTGGCTTGTTTTAACCTTCTGTCAGCTGCCTTGCATCTGAGACCAGCCGCTTGAGATGTAGGCCTACAGAATATATGAACTCTAAACTTGATGATAGTACGGTTGTATGTGTCACCACATGAAGATGTAGATCGATGTGTCTATCTCTCAGAAAACTTTTAACCAATCGAGAAAAATTTTAACCTACCGTTGGTTCAAATATGAACTTACCAACTGTTGGTTAAACGCGTTAACCAACCCCAGTTGGTAAAAATTTAACCAATTATGTATTAAAATTCTAATAGAAAGTTGGTTAATTTATTTTAACCAACCCTAGTTGGTAAAAAATTTTAATACTTAATTGGTTAATTTTTTTTTTAAATACATCATGGTTGGTTAAAACAAAAATCAAGCGATAGACCGGACTGGACCGGCCTTTTGACAATTTGATCAAAGTATTGGTACAAATAACATGAAGAGTTATGCCTGTATTATTAGACTATATGCATTTATATTTGTTGGCCTAAATACTTAGGGTAGGCCTACAGTAGCCTAAGTATTGGTCCAATACAATATCATTACTTCGGTTGAGACGTTAGGTCTAGGCCTACAATCTAGTCCAGTATATGAGATCTAACTGGATCTAATTATAGATCTAGAATATAGAAATGAGATGTTGGCATAGATTCTACGTTTAGATTCCAAGGTCATAACTCTTAAACCAGTCAAGTAGGCCTATAAGACTATATCCACATCGAGAGGTCTAAAAATATTTAGGCTAAATCTAGATGGAAGTGATGGTTTCCAACGTAGTTCTACATATTTAGCCAACTAAATCTATGACCTCAAGACTTAGTCCGCGACCAAGCTGGTTGGAGAGCGAAGTATTTAGATTCTAGACCGGAGCTGCATAAATTTCAAGCAAGTTTAATACATAAGTTACCGCTAGGTCTAACGTCTCAACCGAAATAATTAAGAACCGTACTTGCCATGTAGTCCATAACATAATGCATGTTTAATAGTGCTATATCACAGGCCTATACTCTTCAAGTCATTTCTACCTACCAATATACTTTGATCAGATTGTCAAGATAGGTCCAGCCAGACCAGCAGTCAGCTTGTGTAACCCCGTTGTCGTCGCAAGCAAAGTACGTGCATAATGAATAGGCGCACTATATCTTGCGTGTATAAATTAAAATCGCAAGATTTCTAGCGCGAGGAATGGAGCGCGTATCTTTGTTAAATCCCCGTTTCCCATTGGTTGTTTTTCTTCCACGTGCCCAATTTTTTAAACCAACTATTGGTTAAAATTGGAATTGGGCTTTTTTAACCAACCCATGCTTTTTCACGTTTAACCAACTTGTTTTTTTAACCAATTTTTCTTTTTAATACATTATTGGTTAATATTTTTAACCAACTCATTTTAATATGCATTTTTTTTACCAGCGTTCTGAGAGTGTACAGGTCTTAAAACCAACACATCTATATTACCTTTTTTTTTTAAGATTCATGTATTTATTATAGAATCAAAACAAATTACAATATTTACAAACGATCAGAGGGAGTGATTTAGAAAAGATCATCCGCATAAAGAACAAAAGATGATCAAAGTTAATAGTTTTCATTTTATGCAATATCCCTGATGGTAAACTATTCAGAATTCAAGTACATGTACATGTAGGGGCCTACATGTATGACAAGTAATTACTTGAGGTTAGTAAGATATAAAAAGACCCTTAAATAAATTAAAATTCCAATGCTCACAATTTTGAGCACTATTTGAGCTTTTCAAATATTTTTTTCTTCTTCTGAAGCTGTCCATGTACAGTGTTTTGTTGAAGACAAGTATCTGTACTGTATACAACTTTCATGTACATGACCGATATCTAGTCAATATATCTTGATATAGAGGAAGTTATTGTTACTATAAATATATACCCAACAACCAGTGCCTATTATTAGCTTTAAAGTAGATTCCCTGGGCAAGTTAAAGAACAGATGTAGGCCGAAGAGAGGCAGGCAGATCGCAGCGCCCATGATAACGAGGCTAAAGTGCGAAATTTGTACAACTTGCTGAATCCTTTATATGTTTTTTTTGGAGAATTGATGAAAACAAAGATTTTGCAACTGTTGCAGATTTTAATTTGATTAAAGAAATTTTGTAATTCTTTCGTATTTAGAAAGAAAATATTCTAAATTTATTTGTCAGGTACATTTTATAGTTTATGATGTCTAATATTGTAAAAATATTATTCATATCTAATGTATGAAACAAAAACAGAAGTTCTATTTGGTACAAAATTATTAGAAAAAGTGTCCAATTTTGCATGATTCCATGAGAAAGTTAGATAATTGGAATGATTAGCTTTAAAATGTGGTGGCTTTTGATATCAATCATTTTTCTAAGTAATCCTATATAAGTATACATTTAATTAAAAAAAGTAGTAGGGCTACTCTTTTGTCATAAAGAATATTGCAATTTCATAGATATGCCAGAACTTGATCTTTGCCTTGAGGTAAGTAACGGTGAAGGAGAAGGCATTTGCATTTGTAAGTAACAAATTGCGTGAGAAGCACCTAAAAGTAACCATTTTTCAAAATCTGACAGCTTCAATGACATGTATATTTTAACTCAACAAATATTACATCCCAAATTTAACAGGGTATACATGCAAACTTCTGTATGCCTGCATTTGATTACATTGATTCATTTTAGCTTATGAAGATAAGGGCTAGAAACTTTGCCAACTGCAGCAGTAATTTATCCTTTTGCTTAGCCCAACTTTGATTATAATAACTTATGGATTTGAAAGGAAATTACAGTCATGCATTATAAAAAAAAAAGATGTCTGTACAGTAGGGCCTGTATGGATACAGTTTCATTTTGGATGTAATTAATTGCTGGAATTTTTTGGTTAAATTGAAAGTGAAAGGTTGTGACTTCCTTAAAAAAATATTGTAGACTTTATGACTTTTATTGATGTAACTAGTCAAATTGATTCATTTTGGTTTTTATACTTTGCACTCAAGACAGAGACTTTTATCACAGTTAAATGCTATTGGAATTTGTCCTGATTCAGTCTCAATACGCATTAAAAAGTTTAGGTGCAATTCCATGGTAACATGTTACAAACACACATAATTTTCAAAGTTGTTTATATTGTAGAAATTTTTAAAAAGCATGAATAAGATATGGCTTCAAATAGTACAACTTAATTAGTCAACGATAGGGAAGGAATTATGCACACAAAAAAAAAATCCATCCGAATTGCATTTCCTACAAAACAGAAAGCAAAAATGTGTTGATATGTGTCAGTTCCTGTGGAATTGCTCTTAGGAACATTTAATTGGTAAAGGGTGTTTGTATATGGTCTCTATTTCTCTATGTTTGAGCGATAAATGACCTGTAATAAACCTAGTAGTGTAATCAGCACTGCTTTGTGGCCACATGACGTCATAGCGTGACTCGCAGACGGATGATAATCAACATTCCTTATCTCATATTAATTGTCTAGCTCTCTATTCATTAAGATATATTAGTTATATCAAAGCCACTTTGTTTTGTTCTTTTTTAATCTGACTTGTTCTCTCGTTTTCAGAGGCATACATGTAGCTTTGATACCACAGTCACAATACACGTGAGAGAAACCTTATCCATCAACCATTTGCAAAAACCCGAACTTTTGAGCTTTTTTGTAATTGTTTGTATCAAAGAATGGAAAAATCAAATCTATTATCGTTATTTAAACATAAATGCCAAAAATATCTATTTGAGAGATTATGCAGTCCCTTAAAGTAAACCTGGGAAGCCTCGTGTTTGTGTTTGTTGATTTTTATTTTTTGTCTGTGCATTTACTTTTTATAGTTATTGTAAATAACGTGTATTTCTGCTTTTGTCTTTTCCTTTTTTTCACATAAGTAATTAAAGCACCCTGTAAAATTTCTGTACAATTTGTTAAGGAGCTCCTTTCAAAAGCTTTGCTTCTTTGGAGTCCTAAACCTATCATTTTATTTTTTGTTTTTGTTAAATCATTGTAAATACTTGTATCATTTATTGGTTTAAATGAACTTAAACTTGAGCCTCAACAACAGGCTATACTTGTTTTCCCAAGATATCTATTCTGCATCTTGCCCCTCAATGGACCATAGTCCTATGTATAAAAAAGAATCACTGGGATGTTTCTAAGATGAACTTCTATATCTGCTAATTTTGCAAGTCACACAATATCATATCTTTAGTTAACACCTAAAACTTTGTATACACTAGTTATGATAAAAACATAATCGGTAAAAACCAAGGAAAAGTTTTTTTTTGTAATAACTTTGTTTTATGCACATGGCTCATGAACTTCAAAGTTAGACTAAGATATGCTGTCTCTTTTCTCTTTATCTTTATTAAATAAAGATGTCATCATAAATTTTATGGATAGAATATAAGCTGATCTTTTGATATTCTCCTTCTTAGTAATGAGGATATTGAGAAGGATAAACTTCTATCTAGCCAATAATCTCGAAGTTTGATTATAGAATTTTTAAAAATCTTTATGTTATGATCGTTGAAATACCAGCATTAAACACCAATACCACGCCCCCACCAAAGATGATGACATTTATGAGAATGAGCTCCTATCCCTATTCCCTTTATCCAGCCTCCCACCACCATATTGTTCGATTATATTACCTCTTCTTTTATCTTTCTTTCAGGATGGTATACCAGCCTCGCCCACTAATACACATACACTCACCAACGATGATGACGAGAAGGATGAATTACCTTATAAAACAAATTGCTGCACAGATGTAAGTTGACTTATTATCTTTTTGAATAATTAAAATGTATTTAAAGGAAGATTCCGGGCTGGTATTTAGATTTGAAAATTGAACATTTCATCAAAATCAGATGAAAAATAATAAAAAATTATGATTTTTTTTTAAATTTTAATTTTGCAATTGTTTGATTAAACAGTTCTGTGTATAGTCTCATGCATATTCATTGAGCAAACTGATGATGTAATTGATTCACTTTTTCTTTTGTATTTTATAATATGAAATAACAACTATTCAAAAATCTGCTTGAAGAAAACAAAAACAGGGATGACTCCTTATGGAATGTTTAAGATCGCCGTTGCTGTAACTACTATTAATATAAGGGATAGATTTATACAATGAAAAAATGAAATAAATAATGAAATAAATAAGAATTCTTATAATGAAATTTCAGCCTGGAATCCTCTTTTAATTTGACATTTGATGTAATGAATGCATCTTTGATGAAGCTCCGTAGTTTGGCTTATGGATCTTAATTACAGCTCAGAGATATGGATATATTATTCAGAATTATCAAAATAAGTTCATGATTATTTAATTGTGCAAATTAATGGCTTACAGACTTATGATTTTCCTCCAAACCAGAATATTAAAATGCAATAACCTGTTATCAAACATTTTATAATACTTCTTCTGGCATAGGTAGTATGGTGGTGATTCAACTATCCTTTTTTGGTTGAAAAGACTAAATTTATTTTCTCAAAATGGTTCAAGTTCACAGGGTTAAAGGTAACCAAGGTCATTTGATATTAAAAAGATATATATTGCAGTGTGTATAATAATTCATCTTTTTGTTTTTACTTTATGTTGGTACTGTCTGTGGTCTTCTGCTTCATAAAGCTATAAAGACATTTTTGGGGTAGATAGGTAGAAGTTCTATAAAATTTCACATCTATTTTTAATCTTCAGTAAAATGCGATTTTTATTCTTGACTCGTGAACTACATCAGTGATATATGAGTGACATAGTTTTTCATGCTCTTACTTACAGTTAACAAGTATGCATTTTATTTATTTTTTATATTTTGAAATAATGTTTGATTCAAATGTCTTAAAAAACATTAATTTGGCTGAAGTTGTAATTACTAATATTTTTTATAGTTATGTAGCTCTAGATATTTTCAAGGTAATTTTTGGTGTAATTTACATTTGCATCTCTTGACCCAGATGAGGTAACTTGTACCACTTACCGGTAGACGAAATTGTTTGGATGTTTTTGTGCACTAGCAATCAGTAACCTAAAGCAAGGGGAGTAATGAAAACACTTGACAAGAAGCCAGTATTATCTTTATTATTTCATCATTATCATCATCCTCATAATTTTCTTTTGCTCTTCATTATCTTCAGCTTCATCTTTTTCCTCATCCTCATCCTCGACCTCCTCCTGATCAAAATCATCATCCTCATCTTCATTTTATTCTTATTATCCTCCTCCCCTTCTCCACTTTTTCCTCTTGCTCCTCCCCATCCTCATTCTCATTCTCACTGTCATTCTTCTCCCTATTGTAGTCCTATTCATCATCAGTTTTATCATCATCATCATCCTCACCATCATCCTCCTCCTCCTCCTCCTCTTCCTCCTCCTCCTCCTCATCCTCCTCATCATCCTCCACATCCTCATCCTCATCATCATCATCATCATCATCATCATCATCATCATAACCATAACCATAACCATAACCATAACCATCATCACCATCACCACCACTGTCATCATCATCATCATCATCATCATCATTATCATCATCATCACCATCATCATCATCATCATCCTCACCACCACCACCACCACCACCACCACCACCACTACTAATATTACCATCATCATCATTATATTCATCATCATCATCATCACTATCAACACCATCATCATCATCATCATTATCCTCACCTCCACCACCACCACTACTACTAATATTACCATCATCATTATATTCATCATCATCATCATCCTCATCATCATCATCATAATAATCATTATCACGACAATCACCACCATCACCACCACTGCCATCATTATGATCATCCTCCTCATCATCCTTCTCCTCCTAATTATTATATTCATCATCATCATCATCATCATCATCATCATCATCATCATCATCATCATTATTATCATCATCCTCATCATCATCATCATATTCATCATCACCACAATCACCACCATCACCACCACTGCCATAATTATGATCACTATCTTCATCATCCTTATTACCATCATCATTATGCTGAAAATGTGTGTGCTATGTTCTATTTAAAATTCTCTCATACCATCTAGGGGGTTGAACAGTTGGAGGAGCAGGCTATCAATTTCTACCATGACAACTACAACACCATCCACTGGAGTATCTACGGTCTCCTGCTCTTACTCTACCTGGCGTATCTCATCTTCATCATGGCCCGGGATGCCTACCAAGCCATGCCTCTGTTCATCATCACCATGCTTCTCATCCTCATCCTGGCTTGGAGGTGGCTCTGGAACCGCTTCTCAGGGGAGATGCACACCTTCCTCGTCAGATACTCACAGTCTTTGTCACGGAGACGGAAGATGATATTAAAAGGGTAGGTAGGGGCTTGCTTCAAGAGTGGCCCGGTTTGGCTTTTGATGGTCGAATTTTAGCAACAATTGCTCAATTTTTGTCTCCAAAGCTTGTATTCTTTTATCCATGGTGAAGGGATCTCCTTTTCCATTAGTTGCACAGTACAAGAGTGAGAGGCTAAGGCAGAGGCTAAGGCAGACACGTGGAGTGTATGCCTTGGCAAAATGGCACAAAAATATAATTAACGAGAGCCTTACTGGTGTGGGCATGTCTCTGAGTTCAAGACTATAGCTCCTCGCGCACATTTAGTTACCTATTACAGGCTATTTTCTACAACATAGCTTCTGCAGATTAATCTTAAATCGTAAACCATCTTAAATACATGCAAGAAAGAATACTGTGATTTACCTTTGATATCTTATAGTATAATTATGCATGTCATGATTTGAATTATACTAAGTAGGGCCTACTATATAATAAGCATTTTTAGAATACTTCATGTCAGGTATTTTTTTGGGGAAGGGATTAAATTTCAAGCCTTTCAATTACTTATTCTTCTGTGGTGGTCATAACTTGGTGCATCATGCACCTCTCTGCGGCGGATTTTGAAGAAAAATTCTACGTCTTTTCAGAGAGGCATGGAGCAAGTACAGCACTGGGAAAGTTTTTACAATACCTTTCCTTCAGTCATATCAAAACCGTATAAATTGCAGAAGTTGTTGTACGTGAGCATGCAATTGCGCAAGCGATGTTGCACGCACAATCCCCATTAGCCGTAGCCTACATGTACAATCAGTTGTTTCCATCACATTAGGCCTTTTACAAGCGACAACACGACTCCCATGAAATGTTCAATGTAGTTCAGGTGCATCGATCATAATGGTTTGGGCTTCCTGTTCCATCCTGTGAACCATCTGGAAAACATATTCTGTCCAAGGGCAATAGTCCGTTTGGACTAGATATATAGATCAAATCGCTTGCAATAATTTATAGAGCGCTAAGACCGGTAATACAATGTTTAACAGAACTTCCTAAACGCCCTTACTGTTAATTTGGTTAACATTTCATTTTGTCCAATAAACCACTTGTTACAGAAACACTCCTTAAGATCTGTAAATGATAGGTCTTCTTCTTCTTGAGTCCTTTCTCCTATTCTACTGTTTGATTTGTAATTAACCTAATTACATTTAAAGATCATAGTATGCATTGTAAATATTGATTATTTGGGGAATCCAACTCAGAATTAGACTTTACCCATTAAGTACTGAACGCAGGCGATCCCAATAGGCGAAAGAGTAGTAAGATCAGCTTAGGATCAGGGGTAGGGGAGAAGAGGGCATTGTAGAAGGTGGCTCATGGTCTCCTCCTCTCCGCATTGGCATACTGGCCTTCCTGCAGTGTCGATGATAGGTGAGGCAACCTTGATTTCTTCGCAAATGATTGGAAAAGTGGAAGCCTAGTGAATTCATCCTAAATCTGCTTGGAGATTTTGTCTATTTTTTAAGGCAACTCTTAACCCTTAGCGTGCCACGGACACGTTTTCGTGCAATTGTACTTATGATCTTTACAATCGTAATAATTAATTTTCTCCTAATTGCTTGCAGTATAGGCTTTGAAAATAGCACAGTTGATTATATTGTGTCTGTAGATCGGTTTCCAGTCATTTATACCAAGCAAGACTATTTCATACCATTTCAAAAGATTTTAAAAGTAAGTCTACTTTTTTGGCTATAAACTAATATGGCACGTTAAGAGTTAAGGCAATTTAATCAAGATCTGCCCCATTTCATCTCCGTCATAGCAATACCAAAGAATGAATGAAAGGTATATTTGATTATGGAAGAGAGAAAATCAAAGTTTTATATTTCAACAAAAAGAGTTTGTACAGATAATATTTTACAGTGTCTGAACATGAATATTTTGTTGTAAACATGAACGGATGACAGAATCCCCAAACTTATGACCTAGATAAGTCAGTTCCTGTTTGCCTATGTGTATGATGATCAAGGTTTACATCCTATTCCTATCTGGCCCTGTGCCAGACTACATGAAGTATTCATTATATGCCCAACAAAATATAAAAAGCAAAGGAGAGTAAAGTGGTTTAGATCCGGAAAACTCCCAACGACTACTGCTTGTTGAAACAACAGGTCCAGTGAAAACAAGAAAGATTTTTAATTTTGATACAAACAATTTTATTTTGATCTCAATTTGATCTCAATTTGATACAAAACTCTCATTTGACAGTAGCAAAATAGCAGAGAATCCCCAAAGGTCATGAACTTGAAAGAAATCTTAAGAATGGAATCTTCTAATGAGGAAAGTGTTACCTTCAATGATTCTCAATGTTATATACTTTTTCCATGGTTTTCAGCTAGTAAAAGGGTGAGAAT
The DNA here is from genome assembly GCA_940671915.1 of Paracentrotus lividus. Taxonomy (NCBI): domain Eukaryota; kingdom Metazoa; phylum Echinodermata; class Echinoidea; order Camarodonta; family Echinidae; genus Paracentrotus; species Paracentrotus lividus. Next base: position 35,702,371 of record CALNVZ010003432.1, read on the forward strand.
ATAAATGTGACCACATTTGCATCATGCTCAGTATAATGTTTTTTTCCCTTTGAGGAAGAGTGGGGAGGGGGGGGGGGGGGAGAGGTGTGGGGGCAGGGTATGATATTAGATGTTTTTCAATCCTGAGAACTTGTGGACTCATGCACCCAAGCTCTGCAATCAGAACTACACCTTGCTACCATTTTCCCAGTAGTCACGAAAAAGCGTCATCAATACCAATTATGAATGCAAGTGCTACACTTGTATCTGAAGGAAACGAACCTAATTTAATGAAATCAAAAGAGTTCCTTGTGCGTGTACCGTGTGAAATCGACAGCATGGTATCACCATAGTAACGGTAAACACAGATTGATTGCCAAGGTGTATGGTATGCTTTCATTTCCTGTTTCTTCATAAAGCCAAGTATTTTAATTCATTCTCAAACAAATGGCACAAAACTCATATATAGGGTACAGTCAAATTTGATTTTTAAATTTTTTTTTGTAGAGTGCTCAGGGCACTGGATAATTATGTTTTTTTGTTCAATATGAGTAATATTTTATTATTAAATGGAATTCCAAATAATAGTAATGAGGTGAATTCATTAACAACATACAAATTAGAACAAGATTGAAAAAGTTGTAATATAAACAAATGAATAGTAATAAAAAAAGTTAAGTTAAAGAAAGCAAATGTCACTAAAAATTTGTGAATGCCAAATTGACAAATTGGTGATTTGACTGTTATGTATTCAAAGACAACTAAATAAAAAGCACTGAAAGACCATTAGAAAGAGAACATGAGTGTTATGTTTGTAATTTAATGGTTTATTTATTTGGCTTGTCTTTGCCCATCAACACCTCTCATCTTCTTGCCAAAAAGTTTGTGGTAAAAAAAAAAAGAAGACCAATTCATCTCTCTCTCTCTCTCAGTGATAGAAAGCTTAACAGTTACACTATCTTCTTCTTTTTTTTTTTTCTAGGTTAGTGTATTTTACTGTGAACCTGAATTTGGTGATCTTGGCTGGTGTAACAGGGGTCTTCAAGTCGTTAGCTATGGAACCTGAGCGTCTTATCTCTGTCCTGGGCATCTTCTTCATGCTATTCTGTAGTTTTCTTATCTCAAAATTCCCAGCTAGGGTAAGTATGAACTACAATATATACATATACAGTGGTGGCCAAAATTATTAGAACACCAAGCATATTTAAATGATTTTAATACTTTTCATTCAGTTGACCTTTTAAATACCTATAAAATGGTTGGAATGTCTCCGAATATCATCATTATGCTTTAAAAACTAAATAACAAAGTCATGCGTTGGGAACTCGCCCCCAAGTCGCCCTTTTTTAAGTTACACCACCAATTGAAAAATTTAAAAATCTTGCCTCTTTCAAGATCAAAGTGTCATAACGTTAAAAATTTTAAGCCTCTCCCTACAAAAGTATATATATTCTGAAAGGAAACTTCCTGAGGATGTCAAAAATGGCATTCATAACAACACAGGGTTAAGTAGTTACATCTTATGTGGGAATTTTTAAATTATTTTTTAAGGGCCCCAAGTTTGTAATTCAATGCCCCTATTTAAGTCCATTGTTCTAATTAACCTTAATATTTCAACCTATTTGAATTGCTCATGATATTTCCTTTAAAAAAAATATACATTTACAAGGAGTGTCTTCATTAAATTAAAAATATAGTCTTAACCTTCAATGGGCATGGTTATTTTGGTCATCTCACCACCAAGGGTGGGGGCGAATCCACCCTCCCCATTTGACCAAATTTGCTGAAACTTAGAATGTATTTGAGGTATATTAGAATAAATACGCCTGCTAAGTTTCATACTTCTACCTCAAATACTTTGTAAACAATCGGCATATGTAATTGGCATTTTACTCTTTTGCATTTGGACTACATGTTTAATACACAAGTCTATGGGGAAACCAAAAGCGCATAGCGCAACTGTTTTTAATGCTGCGCATTACCGAATGGTCGAAACTATACAAATTTGGTATCAACATATACGTAAGACCCTGTGCTAAAAAGTCATGAAAGCTCATGGCACACAAAAGAAATCTGTAATCTGATTTCGGCAAATGAACTAGGGCATTGATAATCCTATAGACTTTGTGTAGGTTCAGGTGTTCTAATAATTTTGGCCACCACTGTATGTATGAAATATATATGAACTACATTCAACCTTGCCTAAGTCTAACTTGGTTAAGTCGAAATATCCCTGAAGTTTCAGGTATTTTCAAGTCATCTCTCTTTATATCTTATCACCTTACATCCTTTACCCCTTCATTTTTGCATTCCTAACAGAGTCCACTTAGGCAAGGTTGACTGTATATGAAATACTTATATGAAGTATATGAACTATATAAAATATGAACCATAATATAAACCCCTCCCAAAAAGTTCCGCAAATCGACTTTGGGCCATGATAACTTTTGAGGTGCGCTTTAGTTATTCCTGATATTCATACCATTGGAAAGGTAATTTATTCACCTTTTTATTGATATCCTATTTCTAATGATTGTGTCATGCTTCAGTGCACAGAATAACAGAATATGGAGAAAATGCCCCCTGGATGCAAGGCAAAGCAAAAGATAATGTTCAGTTTGAATGTTCTGTAACACAAATTTAAACCTTGATACATTTTAATGTGGGTTTTTATTACTATCAATTTTTATAGCATTGAAAAGTTCATTTATTCTTCTTTTTGATTATCTACATGTATGTGCAATGCTAACTCATGTTTGAATGCACATAATTCATGAATACACAGTGCGTATCAATAAAAACGGGACAGTTTTGAAAAGTCTGTCAAAATTTTGTTTCAAATTATGATGTCTATATTTTTATGTTAGTACATGCTTGAAGTTTATCTTTCAAATGCATTTAAAAATAAGTTTCGTTCATGCTTGAGCACACACAGAACATTTTTGTCTGGGTCTCAAAAAACGGCTTGCGCACAAAATGGAAATATTGAGAAATACGATCATCAGACTTTTGGCTAATCAGCAGTCTTCTTCTGTTTTTTCTTTATCTTTGCACTTTTTTCGAATTATGATGTGAAATTCATTTACAAACTATTTATTTACTCTAATTGTTTTGTTTGTTTCATTTAATATGTTATCTTTTACATAAATATTCCTTTAAATTTTTTTATTTTGTCAACACATAACAAAGGGGATTTTTTTTTATTTTTATTTTTTATGATTATTTAATTGATTGATTGATCCGATTGATTGCTTTGTTTTATTTGTTTCGTTTCATGCTTGAGCAGGAGAAAAAGAAAGACTTCGCTAATTCAAAACGGTATTATTTATACTGAGTTATTATTCTGAATCAGGTACTCCCATTCGGATTGATTGTTATTTCAGTGATCAATGATTAAGTTAGTCTTTTTGAGTCGATTTCCTATGATTCTTCCAACGATTTAATCAATCATTTGAACAATCAATCAAAAGTAATCGATCAATCATTAAAGAAAACAATTAATCTAACGATCAATCATTCAAAATGGTCAATCTATCAATCTTTCATTCAATAATCGATCAATTAATAATCAATCATCATCAAACAATCAATCACAAACAACGATCAAACAAAGCAATCATTCAATCAAATAATCAACCAACCAACCAACTCCCCTTTCTTGGGTTGACAATTTTTTTTAAATCTTTTTTTTAGTTTGAAGGATATTCAATGCCAAAAGGTAACATGTTAACATGTGAAAAACAAAATAAATTAAATTAAATAATTAGCTTGTAAATAATTTTGATAGCTTTATATTTCGAAAATAATGGCAAAGATTATGAAAGGGTTAAGAGTAAGTCTGCTGATTAGCAAAAAGTCTGAGATCATATTCTCATTTTCTTCCATTTTGTGCGCAAGCTTTTTTTTGAGCTCCGACAAAAACGTTCTGGTGTGCGCTCAAGCATGAAGAAACTTATTATTTAAATGGCATTTTGAAAGATAAGACTCAAAGCATCTATTAACTATCAAAATATAGACATCATATATTTGAAATGAAATTTTGACAGACTTTTCAAAATGTCCCATTTTTATTGATACCCCTGTATAGCAAAGGTAAAAAGTGAAAAGGTTGCAAAATGCCATTCGTGTATTGCTCAAATTCAGTCAACTGCATGGACGATAAACACTCACCAAGAGGAATTCAATTTGCAACATTTGAATCGCTGTCTTTTCTTGTAAAATTTTCTAAGATCAGGTGATCTGTGCATACAAGAACAAAATATTGTTACAATTAAGCAGGTATCATCGGAAAACGTGGAGCAATAAATCGAGCTTGGAAAATGTATATATAAACTTCAATAAAAATTTTACAGAAATACGCAAAGTTCCAAGGCTATAAAGGTCGGATTTGGAATTCAATTTGATCAATAAAAATGCATTTTGCAACATTTGACTTTTTACTTTTTGCCATATTCTGATATTTTGTGCATTTAAGCATGACACAATCATGAGAAATAGGATATCAATAAAAAGGGGAATAAAAGTATGAATATCAGGAATAACTAAAGCATACCTGAAAAGTTATCATTGCCCAAAGTCGACTTGCGAAACTTTTTGGGAGGGGTTTATATGAAATATAAAATACCTGGTACTTGAAATATATTGTACATGATATATTTTTTTGTTTGGGGTTTTCGTCATTCGGTCCATCCTGCTTTTTTAATATCATGATATCTCAAAAACCACTCGAGCGACATGAACAACTGGAGACTTGAAGAGTATATGTATCAACGTAGGAAGACAGTCCTGCTAGATATAAAAATAACATTTACCTCAGGTCAATTATCTTTAAGGGTGGGGAGATATAGAAGATGCAGTTACTTTTGTTGCATATATGATTATATTTGTTTCTTGTTTTTAAACACTTGATGTATTAATAAATAGGAAGTATACAAAATCCTGGGGTTTTAAATTTTAGTACATTTATAGTAGTATCACAGAATAAGTTCATCAGGATGGTAATATCAAATTAGTAAAGAGTTCTTCACACACATCCAAAAATGTGTATTACCTGTGACAGTTTCGACAACTTGCTGTCCTGTTCTTCAAACGGCGACTGATTGGCGTCTGATTATTTGGCGCCAATTAAAAATCACCCAGGTGTGAAACCCAGGTAAAAGCACCATCGTAGATGTCAGACAGTTGTTATGCCATCCCCATCTCAGTTCATGTTTTCGGGGGTTCTCTTGATCCAAATGGCCTCTCTTGTTCATCTGCTGAGGATTTTGAATTGGCGCCGAATCATCAGATACCAATCAGTCGCTGTTTGAGGAAGATGACAGTCGGTCGTCCAAACTGTCACAGGTAATACACATTTTTAGATGTGTATTAAAGAACTCTTTATTAATTTAATAATGTATAGTAGTAATTTAGAAGTAGTACATGTAGTTTATCATTTACCATGTATAAAACGAATATGTCATTATATCCTTTATTCAGATAAGATGGAAGACAGTGTTTTGGGGTATCTACCTCCAGCTCTTCCTGGGTATTCTTATTCTGAGAACTCATCCTGGTTTTGTCGCATTTAACTGGTTGGGCACAAACGTAGAGGTATTCCTCAACTATACCACGGCTGGAGCTGTGTTTGTCTTTGGTCCAGCGCCCCTGGAACTTCATTCTTTCCTCTTCGTAGTAAGTAGTAGTGTTTCTAAGATATAAATGAGGTTAGATTAAATGAAAAACTGCACATTTATAAGTTTTAAGTTTAAGAGATATAATACGTATTCTAGCTACCATTTTTTTTTAACCTGTTGAAGACGAGCTGATTCGGCTATTTCCCGTAGACCTTAGCCCAAATATATTTAGGCTCAGTCCCTACTGGGCACAGAACTGGGGGGTTACAAGAAGACAGGTCTTGCTGGTGCTTTGAGAAGGTTTGACCGTATACAAAAATTGGGGGCCAACAAAAAATTAATGCTCTACTCCACTGGGCTTTTTTTTGTTGTCTCTTTTGAACACAACGGCTGGCAACCTTTGATTGTAACAACCCCACCGGAATATACTATATGATTGTTACCAGAACCAGAAAATAATAATTATAATAATAATACTATAGACCTATAATACTATATGATGTCATGATCTCATAGCACCCTCCGTCAGAGGATTTAAATATATGCGTAAACGGAATTTGCAGATCACGAATGCGTGCAAGGCAACCGCCTCAGCTTCTAAGATGGCGACGTGATGTAAAGTAAATGCACAAGGTTTTTATGCCTCCGCCACCGAAGGTGGTGCCGGAGGCATCATGTTTTCGGGTTGTCCGTCCGTCCGTACGTCCCGCTTGCTCGTTATCGCGATATCTCAAGAACCACTTGAGATATCAACTTCAAACTTGGGGATAGTATGTACCACCATAGGAAGATGATCTGATTAGATTTTGGAGTATGTAGGTCAAAGGTCAAGGTCACAGAGGTAAAAAATAGAGAAATTCTATGTTTTGAGTTCGTTATCGCGATATCTCAAGAACCATTTGAGATATGAGCTTCAAGCTTGGGGATAGTACATGTATGAACCACCATAGGAAGATGATCTGATTAGATTATGGATTATGTAGGTAAAAGGTCAAGGGTCACCGAGGTCAAGATGTGAAAATCCATGTATTGAGTTTGTCATCGCGAAATCTCGGGAACCAATTAAGATATAAACTTCAAATTTAAGGGTAGTATCTATCACCAGAAGAATATGGTCTGATTAGGTTTGGGGTCACAAGGTCAAAGGTCAAGGTCAAAAATGTCATTCTGTAAAGCAAATTGAATAGATGAATGTGCGATATTTTTCTGATCTGGCAATGGCGGAGGCATATCTTTCGACTGCGCGCGGTCGAGGATTCGTCTTGTTTATTCATAACTTGCTTTTCCCACAAGGCTCAAAGCGATTTACAGTATATTATTACCCTGTATATTGGATTCAGTTCCGGCAGGAAGATGTTTTATGATGATTTTGTCTTCCTTCAGGCTCTTCCCGTAATCATTTTCACCAGCTCTGTGTGTGGGTTACTGTACTACCTGGGTGTGATGCAAGTTATCATCAAGGCTTTAGCTTTTATCATGCATTTCACCATGGGTACTTCAGGAGCAGAGTCATTCGCAGCTGCGTCTAACATCTTTGTTGGAATGGTAAATGATTGCTATAAAAAATAAAGATGCTTTACGGTTTAACAAATTTTAAGCTGATTAGTTTGCAGCATAAAAAGGTAGATTCTTTTCCTTGTGCAGGTAACTCTGCTTAAGTCGAATCTCTTGGGACAATAGAAATCTATGAACTATGAAATGTGATGAACAAATATATTGTATAATCTGGACTGAAAACAGCTTTGACTTTAAAGGGATGCAGTAACATTGAATGATATTTAAATTGCAATTAATTCGATTTACCTCATTTTGCCAACATTATTATAAACACATAGGTCAGTCTGGCATCTCTTCAAAATTGCAAGCTAATTGCTTGCTTTACTTTCGAGATATCAAAGATATCATACTGAAATTTTTAAAACCATTCCCGAATGGGTTTGAAAACCATGTGCTTTTCAACACAGCACAACATACACCGCATTTCCTGTTTTGTAGTCTTCATCCCTAGCGGCCTGGTGAGCTTGCAACAGAGGGGTAGTAGATTAACTCGTGTTTTGCTGTATGCTAAGCCTTGTTTGTTACACAGTTTAAAGGTAGTAAATGACTTCCATTTGATCTGAAACTTTTTACTGTTCGAGCAATATAATTTTATTCATCTTGATGTAATTGCTCTTGTTTTTGAAAGTTACCAAATCCCTTTAACAGGTGATTATTTGACTTATAGAAGGTTGACTCATGCAGAGTTCACTGTATTACTTAAAATGATGTAAAGAGTCTAACATGGCTTGAATATTGTAAATTACTCCTGACGTGATAAAATCCTGAAATAATCACAATAATAATTTTTTTGGGGGGGATTCGGTGATGAGATGAACTATCAATTCCGTGGCAATCTGAATATCACGCTATCTTTTCTCAGCTTTGCTTCATAAAGATATAGCTATATCTAGGTCGCATTTGGAAGTGATAGTTTGTCCTATATCACCTTAATGAACGATGATTTTTATTTCCTTATTATTATTTCTGGACTTGTTACCAAACAGACGACAGCCAACAAACCCTACATGTATCTCAATGACGTTCAACTCAGATGACCGTAGGCTTTGCAACCCTCGTGGCAACATGCTAGCCTATTGTTGGTGAATCAAATCTTTCTGAGGGCAAACTCAAACATGTCCAGACACCTGACGACTTTGGCATTCCTCATGTACAATATGACATTACCGATGAAGCAATAAAAATATCATTTTTGAAAGTCTTGATTTTAGTGTTTTGGAAAAATATACTGTCCAGGTAATCAATGAAAATACTTATAACAAGACCTTAGCCAAATTGATATCACCTACCAACAGTTAACCTGGGGGGCATTTCATCAAAGGACTTGTCTGACATTTTATCTGACAAATTTGCTCTCAGCCAATCAGATGCAAGCATTTCAGTAGCTTATAACAGTTTGTCGGATAAAACGTCTGACAATTCCTTTAATGAAACACCCCCCTGATTTCTTGTCTTGTTAATCAAACAGACAACAGCTCCACTAGCCATCAAACCGTATCTCAATGACATGACCAATTCAGAGCTATTCTCTATGATGACTGGAGGCTTTGCAACCATCGCTGGTAACATGCTTGCGGTTTATATCAGCTTTGGTATCAACGCAGCTCATCTCCTCTCCGCTTCTATCATCTCGGCACCAGCAGCCCTCGCCATCGCCAAGATTATTTACCCCGAGACAAGAAGACCTAAGACGGCTCGCGTCTTTAATGTGGACACAGAGAAAGTGTAAGTTTTTTAGGCTCCTTACCAAAAGGTACATGTATGCAGTTGTTCCACATTGCAGGATTATACCAGATGAACTAACAAAATAGAGCTCCAAATTTTATTGTCTGAAATGGAGATTCTTTTTGCCCTATTGATCGTAGGCCTGGCAGCCACTGAGCAGCGCCAGATTGACGTTGCTCTATTCACCAACATTTTGTACATTGAAAATTTCCTATAAAAAGTGAAATTAAATGATCAATTGACAGGAAGTCTATTCAAGGTTAGCCAAGTAAATTTATTGTGGCAGAGGGGGATTATGTTCATCTACATGTACATGGTGGGAAAAGAGTTAAGTAATCTTTTTTTTTCCCAACGTAGTTCAGTTCTTAGCAACCGTTCTACTGGTGGGCCCTGCATTACATGATATGCTATTATTACCCCAAAGTGCCTTGCTAGAAGGCAGATATATATATGTACCATTTTTAAAAGTCTGTGTTATGACTCAGCAAGGATTTCGTATGTGTGCTTTGATTAACTGGACCAACAAGAATAGAAGCGGATTTGTAAATCAAACATAATACTGCAAAGTGGACTGCCCGCTGCAGAAGGAGGACATATACCTTCCAGAGAGGTGTGTGAGGAGGAGAATTTCTCTTTTTGATTCCACTCCTATCATATGTTTTGAGACAAAAAATGTTCAAACAGAATCTTGTAAGGTTGCTTTTGGTACAGCTAGTTTGAGAAGAGGAGGGGAGGAGAATACCCATCATTACCTGTCAAGGTCCCCCGAGGAGGAGATTTACCGTACCGTTCTTTCAATAGCCAATGGGATGTCGATGTTTGGAATTCTGCTTTTCCACAGGGCATTGTTTGCCCATTTTAGAAAATTAACAGAGTTGGTGAAGAAATAAATATAGGGGATCTTCTTTCTTTTTTAAAAGAAGCAGTAAATTGAATATGATAAACAAGAAGATCAACCATACCAAGACTGCACCCTCTAGATATTTCTTCATTCTTGCAATAAGAAAGGTTACCAAGATCTTTCTTATGAATCATCAGCAGTATTTAAAGGTCCAGAAAATCAACAGTGATGTGTTGGTAATTCTTTCCGAAAAATGATGATACTATGTCAGTAGCGGACGCAGACCGGAGTCACACAATGAACTTACCGGGCCCATGCGTAAACATAAAAGAGCCGCTTTTGTCCCCAGACAATTGGGCGCCCGAATTGCATTCAATTCGATTTTCTTGGATCCGTGCCTGTATGTTGGGGAAAAACATGGAGTGGAGCAGTGATGGACGTGGATGATTGGGCGAGAATTTTATGCCTTTTGCTTTGAAATAAGAAGAACATACTCAGAAGAGAGGGATACTTTGTGCAATTTGGTAATAGATAAGGAAAAAATGGCCCAAGGATATTATGAACTCATGCTACTTTTAAAAGGATTAATTGCCACGCGCAAAAGCTATTCGCGTCATTTTACCTGTGCCATCCATGCAAGGAGATATAACATGATCAATTTTTGACAACGTGGTCATAACGTTTCGGCGTCCTGACACAACATAGTCACGCATGGACTTGTTTAAACATCCTTTGTTTTCTAGCGGTGAATACGTTGAAACGCTTCCCATTGACCGACATTTCATGATGGAGTCTTGCGTATATAGCCAGTTCTCTCCTTAAAGTCTATTACCATCTTTGATTAATAACTGCTTCAACATCCACCCATTCATCACATTTTTTTAGCAATTTTTTTTTATGCACGTGTACAAAACTTTTGCGTAACTCACGAACCAGGTACCCGAACGTTTGCAAAATTGGTCTCAAAAATGCGCAAGAAAAAAAGAGAAAAATACTTTCATCATACTTAGAAAGTGATGAAGACCTGTGCAACCATGAAGAAGCCATGGATCATCAAGTGATGGTTGCCATGGCAATGAGAATGGATAAATATCATAGAGAAGACTTCCTTACTGGTTGTGACAATTTAAAATATGGTTGGTAGTACGGGGAAAACAAATAAAGCGACAATTTGAAAATTAAATGTAAAGGGCCCATCTTACTGGTGGAAATCAGAATATATACTTTGTTTTCAAAATATTTGTAAGGGATATGTACATGCATAATTTTAGAGCTTGCCAAAAAATGTTTATCACTACTGTTCTTTTGTTATGCAAAAGAGAGAATATTTTTCATCATCATGAATTTACAGGGGAGAACTGATGTTACCATCAGAGGGAGCAAGTTTCACAGCACCATTATTTTAAAGTGATAAAAAAAACAAATTAAAACAACAATAATAATTATATGAATTTATAATGCGCACATATCCAACAACTTTCAATCAAGACGCAAAATTGTCATAGGGGTATGAATAATTGTGTTATCAACTTAATATGTTGCATCTACATGAATGAAAGTGTATGATTGTACAATAGCTTTATACATACATGTGATTTTTTTTGTGTTCCTTCTTATGTAGCCAAGAGAAAAATTGTTTGGAGGCGTTTTTCAATGGAGCTGCTGATGGGTTGAAAATCTGTGCCTACATTATCTGTAATATCCTGGCTGTAATCTCATTCTTAGCTTTCATCAATGCTGTACTCAAGTGGCTAGGAAACATGGCCGGAGTGGAAAATCTTAGTTTTAAGGTATATTATTTTTATTATTTATTTTCATTTCTAGATGAAAGACAATAAATGAAGAACTTCAGAGAAAGAAATAACATCGGTGGGGTGATAAAACCTTGCTCATGTAAAGTCAACATTTCATTTGTTCAATTACGACATCATAAATTTTGTACAAATTGTAGTTTTTCTCATCAAATATGGGTTGTTTTTCTCCCCAATTTCAAAATGTCTTTTTAATAGCTGAGACAATTTCCTATAAGAGAGAAAGTGTCAAAATTTGATTAAGGCAACGGCATCATGGTCCAAATTTACGATTAAGGGAGGCATGTAATTTTTCGTAATTTCGTAATGTAATTTTGAATGTAATCTCTGTTGGAGATGACGTTTTATCATGAATCTACATTCCAGTCTTTCATGGGCTATGCCTCCCTCATTTGTAGTCAATATTCTCTGAAATTTTTATTATGTTATAATCTAGAAATGTTTTGAATAAAATATGTTCCATTTTTTTTTAATCAGATGCTGGGATCATGCCCATATTTAACTTATTGAAATGGAGTTTAGAATGTCATTTTCGTTTTACACGTAATCCCTAGTAGGAAGTCTATCTAAAATATTTGTGCCACTGATAATTGTACACTTTACAATTTTGATCCAAATTTTACTGTCCGTAACAAGATGAACGGTCATTCATTTTCCCCTTTTTTCGTGGGCCCTGCAGCCGCTGAGCAGCGCCAGATGGACGTTGCTCTATCCCCATCCTTTTGAACGCCAAACAGGGGAGCAGCAGCTACAATTTTTTAATGTCTTTCGGTATGACATGGCCGGGGCTTGAACCTACGACCTCCCATTTATTTCATTTCATTTATTTATTAGGTCTAAAGTTCAGCACATTGGAAAATTTGTTTGTTCGCATATAAAGCAAAAAACAAAACAAGAAATACAAACATGACAAGTCAAATAACAAATACAAGTATGTTTTGCAAAAAATTGCACATGGTGCCAAAAATCCAACACAATGGGTGTCGCAGGGATTGTGCTCAAGGGTGCAGTCCCCCCGCAACACCCGCAAAGTTTTTGCAATGTAAATATAAGACAAATATACATTTGACAATGTACCCAGAAATTGAAATTGAAAGCGTGTTATGCACAAAGGTGCGGTCCCTCCCCCGAAAATGTCAATATACATGTAAGACGCATATATACTACATACAAACATATAAACATTAAATTTTTTAACGATGTATCCAGAAATTAAAATAAGAGATAAACTGCCCCATAATGATCTTGAATGATGTACTTAGGCGGAAGCACATCGGTTGTTTCTAACTTTCTAGTTATTATAATTATTATTATTGAATTAAAAAAATAATATCAATCCATATTCAAGGTTCCAACTTCAAATCAACTTTTTTTTTTCCTTTTTGTATTTTTTTTTTGCAGCTGATCTGTCGGTACCTGTTCTTCCCGTTAGCGTGGATCTTGGGAACCAGTCCTTCAGAGTGTGGTATGGTAGCTGAACTATTGGGCACTAAGACCTTTCTTAATGAGTTCATTGCATACAAGGATCTTTCAGATTACATCAGCGAAGGTGAAGTCAGTGTAAGTGCATTACAGAGTGGTTCAAAAAAAAAAAATGCATGGAACAAAAGAATTGCCTTGAATTGCTGAAGAAGGATTTTCATCACAAGGGCAATTCCCTGAGTAGTTATGTTACACTTTATGCTCACTAAGTTTGCCTTCTACATGAAGATGCCTCAATAGTATTTTTTTCAATTTTTTTAGAGTCTGTAAAGATTTCTTTTTGGGGTGCCTTGTCCTATATTTCATGGAATTGCCCATTAGCACTTTGTTTGAGAATATGACAGTCCCCAATGAAACTTACAGAATGAATAAACTATGAAAAAAAAATAATTGAAGATTGATAATGAATAATGTATAAGGATTGTGCCCAGATATATTAAAAAGTTTCAAATTGAAAGTAACAATTAAATAATTGATCTTGAATAGAGAGATCTTAATAATTTTCATGTTGAACTAAAATTGACAGTTATACCTTGAAGTTAAGAGAACAGAGCTGTTTTTCAACAGCCAAAGACACAATTGATAGCAACATATGCTTTGGGTGAATTAAGAAACCTCCAATCTTTGATAATTTAAAAGTGAAAGGAAATTTAAAGTTCAGTGAAATTAATAAATAAAGAAATGTTCTTTGATAGCAAAGGACGCAAGTGATAGCATCCTATGTTTTGGAAGAATTCACAATACTGCAATCTTAATAATTTTCATATGAAATTGAAAGTTTGGTAAAAATTATAATTTTTTTTTTTGACATCCAAGCAGTCAAGTAATAGCAACCTATCTTAATAATTTGCTAGATTCTGATCACTCGAGCATTGAAAGCTAAGGGGTTCTCTGGGAAGAACATCAACATAAGGGCTTGCCAAAACTCAGTTGCTAGAGCACATTTCTATTATTCAGGATGATTTGTGTTGGAATCCCATTTTTTTGTTGTTCATTGTTTCATATTAAATGAATTTATTTTTGGTCAGTTTCACTATTTGTTCAAAACTTTTTTTCAAGTTAAATAAAATTAATGGATTAAGAAATTTTCTTGGATAGCCAAGGACGCAAGTGATAGCAACCTACGCCTTGTGCGGCTTCACAAACCTGGGTAGTCTTGGGATCATGTTAGGAGCCATGGTTCCGCTCATCCCACAGAGGGTAGCAGACATCGCACAGCTCGTCATCAGAGCCCTTATCGCTGGCAGCTTAGCATGTCTGCTTACATCATGTGTCGCAGGTAAGAAAAAACAAAGGCCAAAACTACCAAGAAGTAATATTCTTTTCCCAAAACATTCCTGTTTTAATGACATTCACAAGATAGTCTGGATAGGTGACTCCCCTATAAGTTACGGTCGCAAAAGCAGAAAGGCAAACAACATATTTACAGCCTGCTTGGACGCTGATGAAATTTGGGCATATTGCACGGGAACTGGCGAATAAATGAGCAGGTACTTCTTTTGTGGTGCCCGCTCAGGACATGAGTTATGAACCAGGAAAGGGCGTGAAAAAAAAGCAAGCACCGTCTCAAAGCCGATGTGTTTTTAACTTGGCAGCATATGCTCTGATTGCTTTCATTTTTTAAAACAAAATGCTCAATCATGATCACTCAATTAGGTCTGAGCCAGGGCAGGGCGGAGGTACATGTATCAAGTTTTTTGGGCAGTGAGTGAAAATTGATCCAGCGCAGTGGAAATTCAATTTCGGACTAAAACTTCAGCGGCAATCTAGCAATGCCCTAAATAAGAGCACCTAATGGTGACTGGTCAAAATTGGCAACAAAAAAAAGCACCACCCGATCACCAAAATGGCTACTGTTGGCTTTTATGACCAAAGCTTCAATTCCTATAGTCGCACAAGTTTGCACTTCTGTCATATACACTGCCCTCCAAAAGTTTGGGTACACCTGATGTCAGCTCTGTTTTGGATCATTTTGAGGCATATCATGTCCAGTAATTAATTCCAAATGATATAAGTACAAAAAATACATTATGCAACCAATGTACTTCACGATTACCACGCCAAGTCTCCTTGGAATTTAGAAATTACTCAAAAATATGCAAAAAGTGCAAATCGTGATTTTGCACTAATTCATTCTGTCAAAATCAATTAATGAAAAAAACGATATCTTGGCTAATAATGGTCCGATCAATGTAAAATTTTGAATGGATGTTAAGGCACATGTAAAATATAACCCTGTAGTCTTTGTTTTTATTTTGAGACAACAATTTATTAATTATTCAAATTTATGCAGATTAAAGGCTTATTTTTTAGAAATTTATCAATACTTTGTTTTTAAAATTGCTATGAAGCCCATTTTTTTGTTAAATGTTGCTGAGTATAATACTCAACAAAATTATGATTAAAAAGTTTGACTTTCTCATGAATTCCTTTGTATTCTTTTGTTTTCTTACTTTCTATTGTTTTTAATTGTTTGTATTTTTATGTATTTCGCAATGTTTTTGGCTCTTTCATGTTTCTGAAATGTACCTTGATTGATTTCAAGATATCCAAGATGATGCTTAAAGCCTTTTAGATGCAATTAGGAGTGTTGTAGAGCAATTCAGGTGAATGGTGCACTCAGTACACGAATGGGCAATAATTGAATTTTTCGATATTTTAAAACTTTCATAATTACACGTCAAAACAATGGTTCCTTACTTAAAGGAGGAGTCCGGGCTGAAATGAAAAAGTTTTTTAAAATTAAGTAAAATTCATCAAGCACAACACAGAAAATTTCATCAAAATCGGATGAAAAATGACAAAGTTATGCATTTTTTAGGTCTTGATTTTTTTTTGTAAAACAGTTCTTGGCAATTGTCTCATTGCCTCATTTGAATATTTGAATATTCAAATGAGCAAACTGATGATGTCACAGTCCCCCTACTTATTGTGTATTTTATTATATGAAATCCTATTTATCTCATTTTTTCATATATTGCGTATACAGAAAATCTGTCCCTCATACTGAAATAAGTAAAAGCACTTGTGACCTTGAACATTCCACAGGGATTAATCCAAGTTTTTATGTCCTTGGGGCAGAAAATCTTGATAATTGGTATTTTATACAATAAAATACAAAGAAAGTAGGGGGACTGAGACATCATCAGTTTGCCAATTTGAAGAACTGTTTCCTAAAAAATTCAAAACCTAAGAAAATTCATAACTTTGCTATTTCTTATCCGATTTTGATGAAATTTTCAGTGTTGTGCTTTTTCGATTTTACTTTATTTTTCTTATAATGCAAACTCCAGCCCGGATGAGTCCTTTAATAACTTTGAATATAGAGATTGAATTATGACTGTTCTGACTGGGGGAGGGGTCTCGGCCAATTTAACCAACTATAGAAAAACATCCATGACTGCTGCCATGGGTGTCGATTGTGGGGGGGATGGGGGGATGCATCCCCCCCAATAATTTTGGTGGGGGGGATGGTGTGTACAATCATCCCCCCCCAATATTTTGATATCAAGAAAATGAAAAGTATCATATTATGTGCATGTGAATCTACCCATTAAAAATTCGTGATCATATAAAACTGTTTTATGACATTATTATATCATTTTGCAGTCTAAAACGCAGATTTCTGACATTCAAAAGTCCAAAATTTTCTCACTCTATCAGTAATCTTCCTCGTGTGTGCCTGATATACTTTAGTAATCAATATCAGAAATTGTGTATTACATGACATGTAATACACAATACCCCGTGTAGATAATTTAAGCACAGACTATTCACAATTGGAAAAATACCCATTCAAATCGATGACAAACAGGGGCACCGATCCCAAGGTGCACAGGGGACAGGTGCCCCGATAAGTAAAAGTGGGGGCATAAGTATTCCCCCTCAATAAATGACGATGGTCATGATAAATTAAATAATGAATATTAAAGAGTCTGTAACACTTATCTTGGCTTTTCATCGATTATGGTAACTTTTTGGGACTCGGACCAATATGTAATACACTTCCTCTATTCTCCGGGGGCTCTATGCCCTCTTTTCAAGTTAGTTGCTACTTTGCTCTCAAAGATCAAAGAAAAAATGATCTCGAACTTAGTGATCGCATGATGCTTCAAATTTCATTTCATATGACTTTTGAAAAGTGCCTGAAAATTTGTTCAGAAAATTTTTCAGCTCGCGCTTCGCGCTCGCATAATATAGGCTGGTGCACACTGTACTCGTCTTCATTCATCTTTTATACATGTATATAGGTATTACGTCACGATGGGACGTTTTAAACACCAACTCCCTCCCCGTTTCGCGCTCCCATAAGGCTACAAATATCCTGTTTCATCAGGTCGCTATCATTGAGAAAATTTTCAGCTCGCGCTTCGCGCTTGCAAAGTATTGCCCTTACTAATATTCGCCCATATTTATAGATTTGTGCTTGATGGCATGCGGTACGTCATGATAGTCCGCTTCTAATCATCATGTAAACCCCCTAGCCCTCCACCAATTTGGCGCTTACATAGCGCTACAAATATTATGTTTCAGTTCAATATTATTGAGAAAATGTTAAGCTCGCGCTTCGCGCTCGCATAATAGCCCTATGAATTCGACGATCTTCATATACTAGTGATCACATGCATAATAATATGCATGTATATGTACGTATATATATAGACATTACATCATGATCGCCCCCTTCAATAAACCACATGAAGCCCCTTCCCCATTTCGCGTTCGCATTTTTCTACAATAAATGTCCAATTCCATGTCATTATTATTGAGAAAATTTTCAGCTCGCGCTTCGCTCGCATAATAGCCCTAGGAATTTTAAAATATATACTAGTGGTAGATGCATAATTATATGCATGTGTGTATATCTATAGCCATTACATTATGATGGTTTCCCTTTTTATTAAACCCATTCCCGGTTTCTCGAATGCCCCATTTAATGTCACTATTATTGATAAACTTTTCAGCTCGCGCTTCGCGCTCGCATTATACAATACCAACTAGAATTCGTTCATATCTATATGCATGTGTGTGTACAAGCATTACCCCACCCCCAATAATTACCACTGCGATCATATACCATCGTATGTGTCACATTGACGAAAAGAGGAAATATCGACGATCATCCCCCCCAATCGCCAAAACAAATCGACACCGTTGACTGCTGCGCAACCGCTGCCAACCCCAAATATGCCTTTTGGTGACTTTTTCCTTTAAAGCATAGTGCAACTATTGTTCTAAAAACACTGCCCATTGTGTTGTTTGGTGATGCAACATTGCATTATTGCTTTAAATAGAAGTTAAGATAATATTTTGCTTTCATTTCAAAAACAGAAAAGAGCCAAAAACATTAAGAAATAAATAAAAATAATAATAATCGAAGACAATAGAAAATGATAAAACAAAAGAATACAAAGTAATTCATGAGAAAGTCCAACTTTTTATTAAAAATGCTGTTGACTATTATACTCAGCAACTTTTAACAAAAAACTGGGCTTCATAGCCATTTAAAAAACAAAATATTGATAAATTTCTAAAAATAGACCTTAAATTTGAAAAAACAAAAGAATACAAAGTCATTCATGAGAAAGTCCAACTTTTTATTAAAAATGCTGTTGACTATTATACTCAGCAACTTTTAACAAAAAACTGGGCTTCATAGCCATTTAAAAAACAAAATATTGATAAATTTCTAAAAATAGACCTTAACCCTTCCGCTGCGGCAGGCCCATATATGGCCCACTGAGAGGTAACTCGCTGAGACGGCAGGCCCATATATGGCCCACAAAATATATTTATTTTCAGAGCAATATTTACCCGCTGTTTAGAAAGAATAAGAAGTAAAAATGTATTGAAATCCCTTCTAAGAACACCAACTATTACTATCCTGTTAAAAAATCATACCCTTTCAATTTGAAATTTCCAAGAAAAATGTGATTTTATAACAACCACGGATCTCTTCTTGTCTGCTTTTTTTCGCAAACGATCCTTGTGTGCATAAACAAACGGGTGATAGAAGCGGACTCATACAGCCGTACGCGCGCGCCAGTCATCCCACAATCCTTTGCGTGATACCATCGGGTCGAGCGTTCTTTCGTTATTTTAGGGGGGGGGGGGGGTGGAGAGAGAGAGAGAGAGAAGAAAATGGGCAGGGGCGTAGAGTGAATTACACATTGGAAAGACGGACATAAAAAAGTATAAAAGCGAAAGGAGTAAAGACGAAAAGCGCAATTTTCAAAAAGTGAATCAAAAGAAATACCGAGTCAAAATTTTGTTTAGAAAATAATTTCATTACTAGTACACGACAGGAGCAATACATTGCTATACGGGTAGTTTCTTGGAATATCACAGTTGATCAAATCCATGTACTTTTATACCAAGTCAAATTTACGATTTCATTGAACTCTTTTTTTTAACTCGCTAAATAACAACCACTGATTTGCATCTATTATTATTTTCTTGAAAAAACTTGTAAAAAGTTTATTTGAACCCATTTTAGAATGTTTATCTAAGCATGTAAGGATATTATGTAGGCTTATTATAGGAGACTATGTGCTTGATGATACATGTAAAAGAAGTAGATCTCCTTTCATAGGAGATGGTAACAAAAAGGGTATGAACATTACAGGGTGTCCATATTATGTCTATTGTCTCCATCCCGATAATCAATAACTATTCTTTGCGGAGCCCGGAGTATACCTTCTCACTATTGTGTCTCCAAGGCGTCTCCAAGGCGTAGTCATGGCACCCAACATCCTGGTATCACAAGCTGTTAATTAGTGATGGCTTTGCTTGTGATTATCCCAAAAAGTTATCACTGTCAACTTAGCCAAAATTATACTGATGAAGGGGCTGTGAAAATTGTAATACAGGCAGATAACTTGACACATAATTTCATGTAATATTGAATTTTTCCTAATTTTTTTTCGAACTTTTCCATCTACAAATACATGTGTGCCAATAATAAAAAAGTATGACAAAAACATATTGATAAAAAGTAAAAATTTTATACATACAATATTGTTATGTTTCAATAATAAATGTATCAAACTGTGTGGATATGGCCGATTGTGATGTCCCATGCCAATCTTTTTAGATCGATCACTTATTTTCAGTAAACACCATGTTTCTCCTTTCCATTTCTTTTCTTCTTTTTTTCCTTTTCGTTTTTTTTTTTTTAAATGTCTGTTGTTGTTTCTTTAGTCATTTTTAGTTTTTATCGCGCAATGGTTCCGTAAGGGTGTTTTCACGGAGAGAGAGAGAGAGAGAGATAGAAAGAGAAAGAGATGACAAGAGTAAAATTGCGTGTTTCACTGGTAGGATGAGGATGATAAGGAAGGATAAATGGAGATAGAGAGAAAGAATTGCATCTATCCATTTCTGTTATTTTGATATGTCTTTATAGAAATATGTCATTAATTCGTTGTCCTAAAATTATTGAATATAGATGCTGGGGCCATGGATTTTCATTTCATTTCCTTTTCCTATTTTAACCCCCCCCCCATATTTTTCTAGGCTAGCTTGTTTTCTACTTCAAGCTTTTAATTGCATTATAAATTTGATTTCATTTAATACCATTTTTCATGAAGATGACGATGGTATGACAACGATGATTACAATAATAAGCCCAATGATATTATAGACATATGAAATTGATGAACGATACAGGGATTTGAAAAAATAACAAACACGATTTAAATTGTTATTACGTTATTGCGTTCAGAAAGAGATGTGGTTAAGAAAGCAAAATAATATATATATCGTGTGTATTATGTCGCTGTTCTTTTTTTTAGGTGGCAAGAAATATCCATACAAACAAACATTTTTGTTCAGAATTCTGATGTGTGAATATGTAGCCAATGTAATTTCTTTTTAGGGGGCGAGGGGGATGGGTGTTTGACTCCAATTTATATACATTTGTATCAGTTTTACTAAGTTTTTTTCCGTCTTCACTTTTCTTCCTCTCAATCTTGACCTTATTTTTCCTTTGAAGACATTTTCCCCATTTTTGTTTGTTTATAATTTTTATGTACTTATTCATTGCGAATTAGCGTAAATATCTGACTTTTCTATACCTGAGCTCAGCAAAAATAGTGATTCCATGAAGATCAGTACATTACGAAAATAATGCGGGTATTGTCATTCATCTATGAAGCACATAGAGAGGCAGAAGCAGAGAGTATGGGAGAAGACAGATAAAGAGAAGAGGAGAGAGATAGATAGAACAAGAGAGGTAGATTCGTGATACAACATTTTTGTTTTATTATTTTTGTTGTCCCATTTAAAACGTGTTTTAACATGATATAAAAACAGTAATTCAGGCTTGAATAGTACACATCAGGATATGTATGGATTATTGGTGTGCAATCATACTAACATCACCCTTTTTGAATTCCCTCTTTTCAAAGAATGACGAGCATGACAAAGGGACCCGTTACATAACATGCTATAGAACTCCTGCTACTCTGAGAGTTTCTTATACAAACTTAGCAGACGACGCATTGTGCTTGGAGACGAATAGCCGGAAGTTCATACAATTGCCAGTGTCAAGCCGTGCGTGCTGTCGTACGTGCGATCAATAATAGCTGTTTTGTACACACACATAATAGGAAAGTCAACATATCGAAAAGCCGTAAAAGAGGTTACATTTACATTTCAGAAATTTACACTTTTATTCTCCACGATTGTAGACCATATTTCAGCAAGTTAAAGAAGAAACTTAGCTTTATAAGTTTTGTGTTCAAACTTTTTCATGATTCACATTTAAAAGAGAGATAACAGCTTTTTGAAGTGAAACTACCCCCAAATTTCGGCCGAACTATCCGAGCTGAGAAATGGCTCCGTCACAGGGGAGTGAATCCGCAAATACCGCCCCGCAGCGGAAGGGTTAAATTTGCATAAATTTACATAATTCATAAAGTGTTGTCTCAAAATACAAACAAACAGTACAGGGTTATATTTACATATGCCTCAATATCCATACAAAATTTAAAAATTGATTGGACCATTATTAGCCTAGATATCTTCTTTTTTCAATAATTGAATAAATTAGTGCAAAATCACGTTTTTGCACTTTTTGCATCTTTTTGAGTAATTTCTAAAATCCAAGGAGACTTGGCGTGGTAATCGTGAAGTAAATTGGTTGCATAATGTATTTGTTGTACTTAAACATCGTTTGGACTGAAATACGGGACACAAAATGCCTCAAAATGATCCAAAACAGAGCTGAAATCAGGTGCACCCAAACTTTTGGAGGACAGTGTATATTCATGTTGGTCTGTAACACGTTTTTGCAGGGCACTTTAAAAAAACATGAACAAGTGATTTTATTCATGAAACATTAGTTTAAGCCAACGCAATATACATTTTGTCGCTTAGTCACATTTCCAAAGAGTATTTAGGAGATACGAGCAGACTTAATAGTAATATATTTTTCTGTTAGCCTTTATCTGGAATTTACAATTTAATCATATTCACAATACCAAGTGTTCTGTAATAAATGTTGGTATGATTTGTTCTTTCACCTCTTCTCTCTCATCCTACTCTTTTATCTTTT
Organism: Paracentrotus lividus; assembly: GCA_940671915.1. NCBI lineage: Eukaryota > Metazoa > Echinodermata > Echinoidea > Camarodonta > Echinidae > Paracentrotus > Paracentrotus lividus. Next base: position 35,724,934 of record CALNVZ010003432.1, read on the forward strand.
ACTCTCATCTTTGTATCCATCTCTATCTTTTGCTTGCACTCTGTTCTTTCATTACTCTATATCTCTCTCATTGTATTTCTTTATGTTTAACTATTTCTCTATTTCTGTGTCACTTTCATTTATTTTCTTATTTTTTATCTCCCCGACTTCCTATTTTACATCCCCTCTCTTCTCTCTCTCTCTCTCTCTCACACTTTTATATCTCTCTCCATCATTTCCCAACCTGTCTCTTTCTCTCTATTACTTTTCTTTCTATCTATGTGTCTCTAACTCTTCCTTTTTTAAAATTAATAACCATTATGCATATTTTATGCCTATAATGACTGATTTTGATGTGAACTACCTGTGCACTCAATTCATTATGATATTATTCACATATTTTCTTTTTATATTCTGTTATTTATTATGATGGGTACATGTAGCTCCGTTGGGGAGGGAGACCCTCAAGTCATAGTTGTCGAGTTTGCATTTTCCCTACCCAGGCAGCTAACATACATGTACCTTGAACAGGTTTTTTTTTAATTCATATCTTGTTTAATTTGTATTGAATATTGTAATTGCCATATTAATAATAAATGAATAATAAATAGATAAACAAATCACATATCCTTTGTATCTTACGCAGGCCTGCTATATGATCCTGACAGATCCTATTTTGACAGCCCTGGGCCTACACCATCTCTGGCAACATTAATGCCCAACACTACAATGCTAATTCCAGGCAGCTAAAGATGTAACATTTTTAATATTCATGTATCCTCAATTCCTGCCATATTTTTGTTAGTTTTCTTATCTTATTTTTAATGGTAGAATACTGTCTTGGAGGGATGTATGTTGATGATTATGTAGTTGTTATACAAACTTTATGTCTTCATTGTACATGTACATTATATCATATTGTATATCATAGTGTATATTGTATTGTAAAATATGGATGGCTGAAACACTTTATAGTAGGTATTGATAATCAGAGTCATATGTGTCTCCTTATACCTCATTCATTATTATTTTTTAGCATCAAAGTAGACGTGTATATTGTATTTATACTCATTCTATAGTACTCATTTTTATTTCCTCAACATTTAAAAAGGTTAAGTGTATTTTATGTGATTACACTATTATCTAGTACTCCGTTATTATTTCTTCATTTGTTTCAAGAAGAAGAATTTAGTTTGCTGTTAGTTGAAATATTGTATTTAAAGGGATGTAGTAACATTGAATGATATTCAAATCACATTTCATTCGATTTAGCTTATTTTGCCAACATAATTATAAACACTTCGGTCATTCTGGTATCTCTTCAAAATTGCAAGCTAATTGCTTGCTTTACCTTCGAGATATCAATGATTTTATAATCAAATTTTATAAACCACCCCGGAATGGTTTTATAAAACCATGTGCTTTTCCACATAGCACAAGATACACCCATTTCCTGTTGTATAGTCCCCTTCCCTAGTGGCCAGCTGAGCTAGCAACAGAGGGTTAGTACATGTACTGATGTTCGGCTGTATGCTTGGCATTGTTTGTTATACTGTTTTAAGGTGGTAAATGACTTCCATTTGATCTGAAACTTTCAGTAATTTGTTTTACTGTTGGAGCAATATCATTTGATTAGTCTTGATCTAATTGCTCTTGTTTTTGAAAGTTACCCAATCCCTTTAGGGACCGTA
>CALNVZ010003432.1:35732428-35765483 GCA_940671915.1 Paracentrotus lividus
AGTATTTTTAGATAACCAAACCTGGCCTATGAAATGGGTAAGGCCTATTACAGCCAAGCCTACGACATAGCCAAAGCTACTAGTATAATATTGGCCTTCATGAGGCCGACTATAGCTATTATTAGATAATAATAATGTTTGGGAGAGCTGAAAAGTCCATAAATCCATACGTGATATAATGGAGTTTTTCAGACAATTTAAAGTATCCTATAAATTATTGCAAACTGGCAAACTCCTGGATTGAGTGATGTTGGTACATTCGGGGATGCGAGTTATATAACGTGCCTTTTTTTTCTTAAGGTTCAGCAACATGCGGCGGCAAGAACCAGTCACGACCGGCGGAATATCTCAAAGAGTGGGGGGGGGGGGGGGGGGGAGTGGTTTGAGGGTCCGAGGGGTAGCCCCGAAATTACTATATGGTTACGCCTAAAATAGCAGTGGGTGTATTCAGGTGTGGGGCGCAGAGGACGCCCCTAATTTGAAAACCACTTATTATTGACTATATTTTTTTTGGTCAAATCTGAACCTCCTCCCCCCCCCCCCCGTTTGTATAGGCCTACCCAAATCTTTTTTTTTTTTTTTTTCAAAAGTGAAATGCGCCATATTAATGGATTCATCATAAATTCAGGTCTTTCTAGTAATTACATGAAAAATCATTTCATTTTCGCGCGTTAAAAGAATGTTTGCTCGTGATTGTATTAATAATGGCGCTGTTCCCAAAAGATATCCTTGCTCTTTAATACACCTCCCAATACGATTATAGTGTATCACCACAAAGAGATGAATAGCCTATTAGGCCTAAATCCAAAACGACCTACCTCTCGTCTTGGTATTGACCGTCAGATGTGGGTTCATGCTCTGGGAGATGGGAGGAGCTAATGATCTTGCCAGGCGGACTTGTCCATTGATGACAACTTACCTTTACAACCTCCTCCCTCTGTAATAGATTTTCTATTTTTATTTTCATTTGAAATTAATGATGGATGATGTTGGTGATGATAAGTGTAGTGATGAAAAAATAACTTTGATTCACGAGTGGACTTGAAGATGGCTTTATATTCGAAGTGTTGCGTTGAGTTGCGGTGTCTTGTCATGTGTTCAATGCAATCTTGGAGTAAAGCCCCCACGTTTGTCTTGAAGGTTTTGTTGTGTTGTGTAACGCAACATTTCGAGAAAAGCCCCCCCCCCCCCCCGGGTTGCCTCGAAAGGTACTTACACAAACAACACGGCCCAATACAACCCTTCGAGACAAGCGGGGAGGGGGGGGGACTTTCTCGAAGCGGGTTGCGTTGAGCTATGGGACGTAAAACTTTTGAGCGCATGCATGCTTGAGTACTACCAGGGTGATTGTAATGATGATGATGAGGATGATGAATATGAATGAATGACGACAAATTGGACCTAATGATAATAATCCGATATGAATGAATTAAATAATAAACAAAGTTTGCCCATAAAACATGTAAAAAGAGTATTGGGAGAAATAATAAAAAAAAAAAACATTGCAAAGTATTATTGTCTACAGCAAGCATCATCCTGCCACATCGTAACAACAAGGGAAAGGAACACGCAACAGGTACTTTCATCATGGCCATCTCATCATTTACTCATCAATTCATTGGAATATCACTGGTTTTTATTTCCACATACCTGCATCTTTGTATACATACTACCAGTCATGAGCATTTGGGTGTGGAGGGGGGGGCGGAGGGGGTAAATCACGAGAAAAAAAAAAGAACTTAACATTTATCGGGGTGTATATATATATATATATATATAGGGAGGAAACCATCATCAACCGGCGATTTACTTTGGTTCAATATTCACTACTAATTTGATTGTCAAAAGTTACATAAAACCTTCGTTATAATTATATTTTAAAGAATATCTTTCTTCCAATACCAAATGTTAAAGCACAGGTTTGAGCTCCCAATTTCATCTTCTGACGAAATATTTTGTATTCATCGATATCAATCATTCATTGTTATGTAACATGCATTTCCCATCGATACACCATCATCATCATCTTCATAACCATTATCGTTATTTAATGCAGCTATCAACGCAAGCAAGCGTCGAGGCTGGTAAAACGAGGAAGGTAAGCACAAATTTAAAATTTAGATCATAGCGATAGTAGACATGATTTTTTTCAGGAAATTATTTTTTTAAATATTTTTTTCTTCTGCATTGTAAGTATTAGGCTACTGTTTAATTGTGGTTCATAACTATATACAAGCTGTGAAATTAAAAAAGCGTAATTTATTTTGTAGACAGTTTGAAAGTTTGTACTCGCTAATGATCATCACTTCGTTCAGGCGAGATTGAAGCGAGACAATTCGGACTCTAAAATATTACATTAAATTGACAAATATTGAGCTCCCCGATGGACAGATAGTAGGCCTATCCCTGTTCATAATCAATTGTTTGTAAAGAGAAATTAAGTAGCAACCCACCCGCTTGATGAAGTTTTTTTTTTCAGTCGAGGTTTAATTTGAGATGCGTAGAGGGTTATTTGAAGAGGATCAGAAATAGACATGAATGTAAAATAATTACTCTCAACTTGTTTACCTCATGCAATCGTAAATATTTTACAAGGATTTTTAAATACATAGTCGAGTCTGTTATTAAAATTGTGCAAGAGGATTGTTAAGGGTAAACAAGTAGGCCTAATAATTCAGGTTTTAAGGCGGTATATACGGTCATGTTTGACTTTGATAGCCAACATTTTCCATTTGATTAAAAAAAATAAAAAAAAAAAAAAAACGTGTATAATCAAGAAAAACCGATAGACACGAAAACACTAATGTATGAATTATTTATTCATTATAGTGACTAGCAGGACAACCCGCGCCTTGCGCGGGTTTTCAGAGATTAATTCCAAGTTTTGATTGATGATTAAAGTTTCTTGATGATTTATTTTGTTGTATGTAGCTCTAATTTCTTTAGAGTCATACAAAATTTTATTTCATTATAGAGCCCGCTCCCTCACTTTTTTTCAGTAAACGTTGTGAGGGGGAAAAAACACAAAAACGCGAATATAACTAAGCCTATTCTGCTGCCCGTCTATTCAGCCCCCCCCCTCAACTTTCGGCTCTGTCCCCGACCCACTTTCGAAAAATGCACCGCAGCCCCTGTGATTCATGTTTAAAGTCCTGTTTTCAGCAAAATCTTAACCATTTCAACAGAGTAAAGATTAAAAACCGGCCACTGTTTGTATCAATCCCGTTTTCAATAACATTAGGCGCAATTTGATCACTGATTCAAACTTCATTGTTACGTCATAAAGGGGTTCCGCGTGCAGGATGTACGCTTTATTACACCCATGATTACGTCATAAAGAGATTCCGCGTACCAGGTGTGGCTTAAATGCACGCATTGTTACGTCATAAAGAGTTTCCGCGTTTGTTTACCTTGATGCGGCTTGCGCGCATCTAGTATCTTTATTTTTCTTGTAGTCTACAGACTTCACCCGTTTTTACACAATCAAAAGGCCACAAAAATCATGTTTTACGTCTGGTTCTTCAGCCTAAACTGTTCATTTTCAACCGAATATAGATTAAAACCCGGGCCAACAGTTTGTATGTATCAACCTCGTGTGTTAATTTGGAGGAATATGAACATAAACTGACGGAGCCTTTTACTAACATACATACATATGTATACACACAACATGTTAACATTGCGTTAATTATAGTAGAGATGAAATTCAAACATGAAGTCCTTCAAATTACGACCACATTGATTACTAAAATTGGATAGGATCGTCAACTGTTGTATTTTGCAGCATAAAAAGATCAATGCAGCAAATGCCGGTTCTGTTATCAGTCAGAGTGTCAAAAGATTATGTCAAGACAATATTCTCGAGTTAAATAATGTCCGTTGAAGGAAACATTGTGATGGTAATCATATGGCGGAGGAGGGGCGGGGGTCCGGGTTAGTTTGTGATCGACCATGAACGACGTTGGAGGAAATAAATGGAATTACGTAAATCGGACTATTGTATTTTTCATAGGCATAGAATCTACTTGAGTGGGAATAATGTGGGTACGATGAAGGGTGTTCATATCGAAGAAATATAAAGTGGTTTCATGACAGATATTTTATTATTTGTAATTTGCAGAACGAGAGAATCACGATCGTTGTATATATCTCCAGAGGAGCAGCGCAGCGAAGTGCAGGCGCAAAGGCGCTATAAAGCGCTAGGCATACACAGTCACATACACACAAACACCATTTTGTTTGCATACGATGTTTTACACGCATAGTAGCGAAACCCAGCGGCAGCTAATATTTTCGCCGTGAGCATCCGCCTAGTTCCGCTTGGTTCCGCTGATCGTCGGGCCGCTGCGCTCCGCCGCAAAGTTGCTGACCATGAAGAAAGTCATTTCTGCGGTAGAACCCGTGCCGCTGATTATCGTTCTCGCCACAAATTGCTTAAGAACGAAGCGGAACGACAGCAATAATAAAACTACGGTCCCTTAAATGCCCTATCTCATTTGCCATGAGACCTGTTGCAGCTTTTACGCGACTTGAGTCTCTGGATTTGCGCAGACATCTTCTCATTCTTCAGAGACCTGCTGGAGACCTCTAGGCTACTGAGCCAATCAGATTCAAGCATTTCAGTAGCTTATAACATTTGTCATTGAGAACCAGTGAATATTTGTTTCATGAAATGCTCCCCTGGTTGTCACCTCAGAGAAATTATGATGATGTCGTGGCGATTTTCTACTTTGTCTCTTGATTTGGTGTGAGTCACGATGGCATCTCCGCCAGTGAGATGGGCCCTTTACATTTAATTTTCAAATTGTTGCTTTATTTGTTTTCCTCGTAATTTGTATCTTTGAATGTTGTGTATAATATATATTAAATGTAGTGAATGGAGTTTAGTCCAGACCGGGGTGGAATTGAATTTCCTAATACTTATTTTCAGAGATTTTTTTTTAATAGAATATTTTTCATCCAATTTTTATTACTAATAATTTTTTTATATTGTTATTATTGGAGCATGATATTTAATGATTTTTATCATCTTATTTCTATTTTTTTAATGCCTATCTTTATTGGATGATAGTTGTTTTTAACTGTCGGAGATAAAATGAATTTTAAATTTACTTCAGTCAAAATAGAATTTTGATGTTTTTTTATATTTTTTAATTACAACCTGCTAGTAGTTGGGATGATTTAACAGACATTTTGTTTAATTCCAACTTGCATATAGATTCCTCATTTTTACACAAATTGTGTTAAATGTACACTAATGTAGACCTCCTGGTCAGCCCCCCACCCCCCAAAAAAATAGTTATGTTACCCTCATATGCAAAAAAAAGAAGAAAATTTGTCTGTTTGACCATGGTTCTTTTCTTCTTTTTAATATAAAGACTATATCAGCAGGCTCAAGTGCAAGCCAAAAAAATGGTATCCAAATATGGCTGGACATGTGCACTTCAAACTTGATGTTAGTGTTTGTGCCCATTGGAAGACAATCTGACTGCATTTTTAAGTATGTCAGGTAAAGGTCACAGAGGTCAACTTGTGAAATTCCAGATATTGGCCTCAATATTGTGTTATTTCAAGCATGAATCAATTCAGGTACGATCTTCAAACATGGTGAGATTAACATAGAGGAAGACGGTCTAATTAGATCGGTGTGTAATGATGTCAAAGGGATCAAAGTCTGGAATCCCTTTTTTTTTCAGGGGAGAGGCATATGTTTTGTTTGTCTGGTTATTGATATTATGTGACTTTGATGTATATTAGATACATATTGATTCAATATGTATCTTATGCGGCTGTCACAACTCGTCGTAGGCTACGGGGCACGTGCCATCAAAGTAGCCTGCGTTGCATGTACAACGCATGCACAGGTTGTTTGTCAATTTCTGCGATTCCTGCGCTTCTGTAGTAAGGGTATTGGAAAAACTTTCTGCACGTCGTACATGCAACGTGCCTCCGAGGTACCTGCGCTGCACGATTTATCTACAAAATCCATCGTAGGGAGTTGCACGTCGAAGGCACGGCGAGTTGTGACCACCGCATAATATACATCAAAGTAGTCTTTTTTGTTGAAGGCCTAGGCCTACTTCAGGGGGGCATTTCATCAAAGGACTTGTCGGACGTTTTATCCGACAAATTTGCTCTCAGCCAATCAGATGCAAGCATTTCAGTAGCTTATAACAGTTTGTCGGATAAAAGTCTGACAAGTCCTTTGATAAAACGCTCCTCAGCTTTACGCACAACTTTGATACATAATAAACCAGAAAATCGTGATTACATGAACATTTCTGACCAGCTGGCTTGAAACCACCAATAAGTCGCTAAACATCAAATTTTAGTTTTATGTGTTTTCTGAAACTAGAAGCTACTAAGCTTTCCAATGATACCAAACACTTGTATATGACTAATATATAACAGAGTTGAGCTGTAAGAGAAGAATGCTTTTACTGCCATTTGATGTTGTATTTACTGGTGGTTTTGTGGTGGCTGGTCGCATTTACTTTTTATAATTAGAGAGTATTATTTCAGTTGCATTATGTGTAGTGAAGTATTGATGTGATCGGTGTATATTACAGTACACTAATTTGTACTGAATTATGTAAAATATAACATTTTGTGTGTTAATTGTCAGTATTTCTCAATAGTATGATAGGAAAAAAAAGTCAGACGAAATATATAACTCTGTACAGTGAATAGATTAAAACATATATATTATATATTTGTAAATAGTGCACTGAATATTATTTTTTTTTTACAATCAGTGTGAATGTTTGGTTTAATTAATGGTGGAACTTATTAGTTTACACTTTGTGGTCCATTGATGTGTGTGTAATATATAAGACTAATGTTAGAAACATATATTGTAAGTTATAACAATTTGTAACTCGTGTTTCATGTATAGTCTATTTTAACTGTTTGATATCAATGTTTTATTAGAAATTGTCATTGGTATTGAATCCCTCTCTCACCTCTTATTCTCAAAAAATGGAGATGGCTTCCTAAGACGGTAAATTGCCGCTTGGTCTAAACCCATTTGGTATAATATTTGATTGGTTTCATCCCACGTGGTCTAATTTTGTTCATTTAGAACCAGTTCATATAACTCAAATTCCAATTTGGTCTAATGTCCATTTCATCTGATTTCCATTTCATTGATTTCTGTAACAGACTGGAAATATACCAAATGTTCATTTGGGAATCAGGTAAAAATGCAATTCGACCATATAACAATTAGACGAATTTGCAGGTGGGCATTAGACCAAGTATATGTTACACAATGAAGGCTCTTAATTTGTTTTTGAACATGGCCAACTTTGTAATGTTTTTTGTTTGTTTGTAATGTCTGTTATTATTCTTTACCAAAAATGGACAGTGCATTGTCAAGCTAACTATATCCCTTGGTTATGCAAAGTCCCATCATTCTAAAGTTGTCTTGTTTGAAGCATGAACATTTAATCATAGGTTTCATGATATGTCTTTGTAGACTGACTGAGTAACAAATAATCTTCAGAAGACTGCAAAATGTAATGCGCCAAGTGGATGGATGAAGATTAAAACAAATTTTTAAAGAATATGTGTACACACATACACACACACACCCTCACTGTGCACACACATCTACACGCACACACACATACATACACACACACACACACACACACACACACACACACACACGAAGACACACACACACCCACAAACACAATAAAAAATTCATTATAACAATTCCCCTTTCATTGCTTTGTTTACCAAGACCATCACTGAATGTTTGGGCCATAATAATTCCCTAACAACTATTTGTGAGTGAGGGTGACAGTTTGTGTGTGTGGTGTTGGTGGGTGTGTTTGGTGGGGGTATGGGTCTGTATTTATTTGTGCTTCTGTGGGTGAGATGAGGAATGTGCATGTGTATGTATGTGTGGGGGTGTATGTGGATGAGGGTGTGGGTGTGTATATGTGGTGTGTGTGTGTGTGTGTGTGTGTGTAAATGAGAATATGTGTAGATGTGTGTCTTTTGCAGTCTTCTGATGAATGTCTTTTATTCAGTCATGCGTTCAAAGATCTAAATGAAAAGGGTACTAACAGATGCTAGGAGGATGATTCTATCAAGATATATCATGAAATCCATGATTAAATGTTCATACTTCAAACAAGATAACTTCAAAATGATGGGGATTTTTTCTGACTAACTCTGCATACCTGTTACTGTTAGTACACACATTTAATGCTCTCATTAATAAATGTTTCTGATAATATTTAACGCTGTTATAGACTTAATTAGAAACGCAAGGTCTCAGATTGTATTGGTTTGAACTTCCTTCTTGCCGTTAAATGATTATCAGTGATGTCCCTGAAGTTCAACATAATATTATATCCTCTTTATTGTGAGTAAACACCCAAGTCCTATGGTTTCTGCATAGATATAGTCTACCTCATCAAAATTAATTCGTTGTTTGATGTTCTCAATCTCCTCTTAATAATGCTTGTCCAAATTTAACGCTATTTTTTCTTGTTGGTCAATGTAACTTCTTCAAATAGTATAGATATATTGACTGCTTTGAGGGACATGGTCGTTTCTAGACTGCTCAAGGGAATCTCCGCATCTGCTATAATCCAAAACCGCAGGTTTTTTCATTATTATATACCTCATTCTCAAAATGAGGTATATAATAATGAATATATGTAGTAGAATATCTACTTTCATTTTTAAAGTGAAATATGGTAGGAGAACTTTAAAGTCATTTGAATATGTGTTTCTGCCAATTCATAAAGACGGTTTTTATCCACGACATTTTGTATTACAAGTGTACAAACCCGTTAGTGGTCATAAGTTGGTAGGATAGAATATGTCAATCTAAGATGTACGTATCTAGTTTTGTTGTGTATCTGTTTAACCCTAACCCTACGAGGGGGGGGGGGGGGTGGGGTGAAATTCACCCCTCGACATTTTCCGCGACCATTCATTTATTAGAGAAACGCCCTCCAATGCATAAAAACTAGCGAGGGAATCCTACACATTATGGGATCAATCTGGAAAAATGGAAGTGTTTCGGGAAAGTATGACGCGTTGACTTGTCATGAGGTTTTTGTCTTTAAAAGAAATATAAGAGAATACTAAGAGAATTATGAGAGAAGTATAGAATGTAAGAACTGCGAGTAGATAATAGTGCACAATATTTCCGGCGCCAGAATTAAAAGCATGTCAAATGGAAGTAATGTATTCCATTCCAAGATAATATAGAGATCCGAGATGGCCTGGAAAGGATAATAGTAGAACGAATTTATATACTTGCTTGAGTTTAATCCCTGGAACATTTATGCGGTATGGCATTTAGTTCATTAGGGGCAAATCCCCATATTGCATCTAAGCTGACGAGAGAATCATCCACGTATACGTTAGACCAATTAAGAATCTAAAAATAATAAGTACCGTTTTGGGAAATATGACGCGTTGATTTGTAACTGATGGGTTTTTTGGTATGCGTCTTTCCGGGAAAATACAAGAAAATATAGAATATAAGAACTGGAACAGATAATACCGGATGTTTCCTGTGCTAGAATTCAATGAATATATTTATTTCTAAGACTATGAATAGATTGAAGGTAGGCTAATGATCAAAAAAGTTATTACGAGATTAAGTTCAATCCCTCGTACACATATACTGGATCAATTCAAATCTGGAAAAAACGTAGACTGTTAGAGAAAATATGACGCGTTTAATTGCCACTGAAGGTCTTTTATAATATTGTTCTGTTTGATGTCATTTTAGGGAAAACCAATGTAAATTGATTTATTCTATCCTTATTTGGTATGAGCGTAAATTTATCATTGTTCAAATAACTACATAATCTTCAACTTTTAACAACATGAAAATGAAATTTTGTTAGCAATATTTTTTTTTTATATACATCGACCACATTTTACCAAAGTGTATTATTTTCATCTTTTGTAATGATACCACTTGGTATGGTTTGTTTGATTGAGCTCTAGAATTATACCAACATTAATATGCGCTCAGGAGTAAGATCTCATTACTATATAACTGATAACGCTCATACACGTAGGTGGACACTTGTAAACATGGTTAATACCATGTTTGGTCTTTATAATCAAGTCCTAACTAACAATCTTAACACATTATTTAACTTCCTTATTATTCAAATTCAGAGATTCGTATTAATCCTAAAATGTACCTTATCTGAATGTACGAAGAGTGTGACCATTTGTCAGTAAATAGCATTTCTTGTATTATTGTATTGGTACTGTGTAGAGAAATGGTTGACATTAAGATCGTTTATAACGTGCTTTTGTAAATTTTTACGCAGATTGTATTAATAAATGTATACGAGGGCGAAACTCCGCATTAAATGTTTTCATTATTGAGTCTATAGGCCTAGACTGCTTCACGATATTGTTATCCCAGATGCTTATTATTTGCAAAAAGAAAAACGTCTTATTGTTGATTATGAAGACTGATCTGGTGTTAAACTTGTGATGTTAGATTAGTATGAAAAAATCTCTTAGATCATGACCAAATCCAGGGGGGGGGGGGGGTTACGGACCAGTGATCTCCTTCTTAAAGCGAGACCGAACTGAGCAACACTCTCATTGACTGTGTGTTATTTTTGTCATGGCATTTGGTGTTGTCTCTCTAAATATGTTTTTTTTCTACAATCAAGAAAAATTCGTTTTGCGCACGCCTTGCCATGCCTTTTTGTAGGTTTTGAACTGATGACCGTTATGCAAACAATGGATCTGTGTAATTTTGAGTTGCTCCTTGTTGAACCAAAATTAGCATAACTTTAGTTTTACTAAAGCAAATCATTCAAAATAAAGTATTTTGGCTTTAATTTGAAAAGCGCATTATAAATAATGGGTATTATTATTATTATTATTATTACCACATACACATATCGTCTGATAAAATTTCATACCTTTATGATTTATCCCCGGTTACACCATTTTTTAAAAATACAGACTGTATTTCCAAACATTGGCATCTATATTATAAGAATATAGAATGGATATGCACCCCTGGTAAATATCCGTCTAATTTCCCAAGAAATATTTATATAAAAAAAGCACAAATAGGTAAATTAATGAAAGGGACGCAAAAAAAAATGAATTGGATTCCATTTCAGTAAACAAAAGGTATTACATTTAAAAATGATATAGGGAAATGTGTATATAAATATAATTCATTTGGTCATTAATTTATTTATTACTTTATTCGAGCACTTTCGTTAGATTTGCTTTCTAAGGAATCCCTGTAAATGACGATCGATATACAAAACCAAATACGTGTGACGTCAATTTCCCAAGATAGATCGAACATTTTAAGGATTATTCAAAACTGAATAAACCATATCGTATTTCATATTTTGAGGGTAATGATAATAATATAGTCTTAAAAAAAATATTACTGAGGTTTACCATTTTTGGTGAGAGACTGTAACCATAAACCTAGATTTAACTTAAAGATCAGTTTCAGGGGTTGGACAGAGGGGGCCTTGGTCGGCTGGGTGACAAAAAAGGGGCCCAAAATGAATAAAAATGACGACAATGGGCATTGTGGTATATGACAATTGAAAAAACAAAACAATATCGCACTAAGGGTTTGGGGTATCCAAGATACCGCCAGGTTTCCCGAAATGTGGATGCGGGGAAGAACGCATTGAAGAAATTGAAGCCGCAGCTAAATGATGTTGAAAAAAGTTGTTCCACCTTTATGACGTAATTTCAAACACTAGTTCATGCGGGTGCCCCTGACTCAATATATCCTCCAAAATAAACACTTATCTTATGTTCTTGTTAAACATAAGTAAGCTATTCTAATAGGGGGTGGTGGTTACCCTTCTTTCATAAATATAAAAACTAGGAATAGAGGGGGAAAATTACTATTTGTTAACTTTTCGGCTTTTACCAAAATTGTGCCATACCTTGGACGAAAGTAAAATAACAGTTTCCTCAAAAGTCAGCGGTTTCTATTGTAAAGGGACGGAATAATCCGGATTCTAAACCGGCACTACCTGTTTCATCCATTACCATACACGGACACTACGTCTGGAAAAGTATGTAATTATAACTATATCATCAAAATATAAAAATAAGCGTGAAGAAACAAATTGCAAAATATATAGGCTCCCTTAAGTTGTTCAGTGGCATCGATTTGGCAAGAGGTTTTGCAACTGAAAACGATATTGATTTGAGAAAATCAAATAAAACATGTCAAATTCAAATTGCTTCACAATTATCTGTCAAAGAACTACCTTAAGCATGTCCGGGCCCCAAACTTTTACTTAGCCCCCACACTTTCAAGATCCCATGGCCCCAAAGCATACGTGTTGTCCAGGAATTTTCCATAAAACGGGAGGGGGCACACACAACACACACACCCTCACGCACACCCACCTCACGCACCCACACACAAAACACACACACACACACACACACACACACACACGCCCACACAACAGTCACACACTCTCACATACACTCAAACACCCATACCCACACACACCCGCTAAAAACTGTGTGAAAATCGTTTCAATCTCTATCAGTCTTCGAACATACACGCACAGATGCGCGAACACTCTCACATACACACACATCCGCACACACCCTCAATCCAATCAAAGACTTCATACCCACACACATCCTCACACATTAACGAATACACACCCGATAAAAACTGATTGTCGATGCGAAATTAGTTTCATTCCATCGCGAACACAAACACACACCCACACGCGCACACACACACACACACACAACACACACACACATACACACACACACACACACACCACACACACACTCCCTCCCCACTCTTCTATTAATCCTTCTTTTTCTTGCTATTGTAGTGAACTTCAGGAAAGCATTTTTTATGACAACCGTGGAAAGGAAAATTCATAAAAATGTTTCTCCTGGCCCTTAAAAAAGAACAAAACGAAAAACAAAAACAAAAACAAAAAACCCAGAAGTGCTAAAACAAGTTCTTAAAAACTAAAATACTGAAGACAACTCCCACCTGACGAGTCCCCTGGAGAGTCAGAAAAGATTGCAAAAATGGGCGCTGTGGGGGAAGACAAACTTAAATAACAATTTCCTCAGGAAGGGTTGGGGGAACGTATAAAATACATGTATAGCCAGGGTCCCAAAAAGTGAAAGCGGAGACAAACAAATTCAACAATTTCCAAGGAATAAAGCCGGAGCAAAATGATCTTAACCCTGTCCCCCCAAAAAAAAAAAATTAAAATTAAAAAATTAAAAAAAAGGAAAGAAAAAAGGAAACAACAATTAATGGACCTCCTTGGCTCTGAAAGATTGAAATGAAATAGAAAAATAATAATATTCAAAATTTGAAACTTAATTTCCCTTTCACCCCAAGAATACGATACAATACAATATTTTGATTGTCTGTTTTCCCTAGTACCTCATCTGCAAAATTATATTAATCCCTTGATGAAAAGAATTTGACTCAATCACCTTTTTAATGCTACACATATTTTTCACATCAACCATCAAGTTATTATGAAGTTTAAAAAAATATTATTTTCCAGTGATAACTCCTAATCATTTATCGTCAATGCAAGTTTTGCCCCATAACAGAAGATCAAATGATACATATGCCTTGTCTTGTTGAAAATCTGCAAAAGTATCGGTAGATAATAGATAGTAGTCCTATTTCCGGCTCGCCTTCCTCCCTACTCGTGATAAGAATTATGTTGAATGGAAGATATTTCTGACATCGAATGAATACAATCTTCCACTGGTCTTACTCGGACTTTTATTTATTCATTTAAATTTTTAATCCAATGCATCACTAAAATATACTCTCTAACCTTCCCTATCCCTCTCTTTTTATCTACTTTATCTATCTCTCGTTATCACCCTCTTTCTTCAACTCCCTCCCCCCCTCTCTCTCTCTCTCTCTTTCTCTTTCTCTCTCTCTCTCTCTTTCTCTCTTTCTCTCTCTCTCTTTCTCTCTCTCTTTCTCTCTCTCTTTCTCTCTCTCTTTCTCTCTCTCTCTCTCTCTCTCTCTCTATTTCTTTCTTTCCCTCTCACTTATATATATATATATATATATATATATATATTCACTTTCTCTTGTCCGTATCATACTGCCCCATATCTTCTATTCTCTAACAACCAATCAACTGGTTAGGAATACTACCAGACAAGATTAACAGTTACAACGCTAAAACTACAATATGAAATCACATATTTTAGTTTAAATTACGTAACTTAAATAGTCTGTATTTATTTGGTAATCCTTACACTATTATAGTGTAAAGGGCCTGTCCCACAGGCGGCGATCGTTGTGGCGTCAACCTGATAATTTCATAATTATAAGGAGTTAATTTTTTAAAAGGCGATTATAAACCTACATACGACTCTATCTAAGCTGGGCTACAACAACAACTTGCTACCACACTCACAACAGCAAGATCGCCAGTTGTCGCAGCAACGATCGCCTCCAGTGGGACAGCCCCTTTAGGATTACCAAATAAAATCAGACTATTTAAGTTACGTAATATTGCGTTAAAGGAGGAGTCCGGGCTGAAATAAAAAAGTTTTGTAAAATTAAGTAAAATTCATCAAGCACAACAAAGAAAATTTCATCAAAATCGGATGAAAAATAACAAAGTTATGCATTTTTTAGGTCTTGTTTTTTTTTGTAAAACAGTTCTTGGCAATTGTCTCATTGTCTCATTTGAATATTTGAATATTCAAATGAGCAAACCGATGATGTCACAGTCCCCCTACTTCTTGTGTATTTTATTATATGAAATCCTATTTATCTCATTTTTTCATATATTGCGTATACAGAAAATCTGTCCCTCATACTCAAATCAGTAAAAGCACTTGTGACCTTGAACATTCCACAAAGATTATTCCGTGTATTTATGTCCTTGGGGCAGAAAATCTTGATAATTGGTATTTCATACAATCAAATACAAAGAAAGTAGGGGGACTGAGACATCATCAGTTTGCCAATTTTAGGAACTCTTTCCTAAAAAATTCAAAACCTAAGAAAATTTATAACTTTGCTATTTCTTATCCGATTTTGATGAAATTTTCAGTGTTGTGCTTTTTCGATTTTACTTTATTTTTCTTATAATGCAAACTCCAGCCCGGATGAGTCCTTTAACAATGTTTGATGTTGAGAGTGGAAATTATATAGAACAATCAGCAGAGATATAAACCGTAAAATTATGCCGCTTAGTCTATTTTGGTAGCTTTAAATAACTACCCTTTTACACGGAAATAAACACAAACAACAATAACGTGCTTTTAGTAAACGTGTATTTATGTAGTTGATAAAGGCGTGGGAGTATAGATTGACCATTTCACCGTTTCGCAATGGCCACTGGGTAAATCCAAATTAATAGTACAAAAACGTCCGATTTTCTACTCATCACAATCATTTCTTGCGAGTCATTACTGAAACCGACTACCTATTCAAACCATCTTATTTTCACAGCATATTTTCAGAAGTCAATTCAAAATGTGTCGCTTCGTGATACTGGTGATTATTGGTATGTCATTCATTTTAATTCAAGCAATTAATAAGCTATTTGAACTTTGAAATTGAAGAACTTTTTAAAGCATATGCACCTTAAGTTTGAGTATTTTAAAAATCGACAACATTTTATCTGCACGAAATTATATTTGTCTCATTTAAGGTTATGATTTTTCATTTTTGGTATTTTGAAGATACGTCTACCTTGATTATAAATTCGTTTTTAATAAAACTTAACTCCCTTTGCCGAGGAGCTCTCCAAATGGGTGTGCCCACATAAATCTCCAAGTATTTACTTTCTATTTTTCCCCCTCGTTTAAACGTACATTTTTCTTAACGATATTTAAATGATACGTGTAAGTGTAGATATATTCTTCGGACAAAAAAAAAATTAGTATTGAGAATTCTGAGAAGCCTATACAGTAGCGCACGTATAGCCTAGCAGAACTGGTAAATTGCCATTTGGTCTAAAAACATTTTAACTAATGCCAGTTTGGCCTCATCCCACATGGTCTACCTCCATTTCGTCTACAAACAGTTTGTCTGATTAACTTTTTGGTCTAATTGCCACTTCGCCTATTTACCATTTTGTCTCATTCCCATTTTGTCTAATATCCAATTGATCTAACAATTATTGTTACTGACTCGTAAAAGACCACATATTCATTTGGGAATTAAACGAAAATGCATCGCTATAAGATCGGCGATTAGACCTAGTGAGAATTCGAAAATTAGACAAACTCTTAGTAGACAGTATGAGTTTAGCCCATGTGTTAAGACAACCTGAGAATTAGACCAACCGTTGTCAGACCAAGAGGATACAAACCTCAAAACTCATGTGCTGTACTTTTCTTATCCGTTTCTCCGTGTGATTTTAGTGAGCGTCTTTGATGTAGCTCTGTCTACTCCCGTACCAAACATTCTAGTCTCAACACCACGTCAGGCAAGGAGAGACCAGGCCTTTGATCACGTCAGACTGACTTGTATTGAGATACCCCCGTTGTCCTGGGTGATTGGTGAGGCAACAAGAAAATACGTAAGCCATGTATTCTTGTATATCCACAATAATACCCGTTCATCATGTTCATATACAATTTTAGGTTCAAATTTATCTCAGTATGTAGCCAATGTAACATTTGCAAACATTCTCCTGTTTAAAGCGCATGTCTGGTAAGCAGGAGGTCTCGGGTTCGAATTCTGATGAAATCCCATTTTCTTCATATTTTCTTTAAGAAAACAGAAATAGAAATGGGCTTAACACTCCCAGGTACGTGTTCCCCTAAAGTCCCTTTACACCTTAATTGTCACCCCTGTATGATTTGTTATTATTTATATTGACGTCATTTTTGTATTGTTATGACTAATTTACACGTCCATAACGTACGAATGCATTCCATTTTACATTCTATTACCAATGCTGTTATATTTAAACAGGAGACAGAGCGACAACCGAATAGGAGCCATTCACAGACACAGGACGTCCTTGAAAACTTAAAAAACCAATGTAACTATCAGAACTCCAATACCCTATTCCTGGGACAGGTAAGAAATGACCTAGTTTGATATGATATAATTATATGATATATATAAACCCCTCCCAAAAAGTTCCGCAAATGGATTTTGGGAATGATAACTTTTTATATACGCTTTAGTTATTCCTGATATTCATACCATTGGAAAGATAATTTATCACCCTTTTTATTGATATCATATTTGTAATGATTGTGTCATGCTTCAATGCACAAAAAAAGTAAAAAGTCAAATGTTGTAAAATGCACTTTTAGTGATCACATTGAAGTTCCGCAACGCCAATTTAGATCCTGATAACTTTTGGGATATTTCATAATTTTTTTTGAATTTTATACCCTTGTCAAGTTCATTTATTCCTCTTTTTATTGATACCTAATTTGCCATAACGATGTCATGCCTGCGTCCACAGAACCTCTGAATACCAACTGAATGCAAAGCAAAGTAAAAGATAATGTCCAGTTTAAATGTTCTGTAACGCAACTTTGAACCTAGATACATTTTAATATTTTTGTTAGGGGTTTATATATAAATATATATATATATCAAAACAAAATAAATCTCATCTAATATCTTTGTGGTGAGAAATAGGCCTAATGAGCCCAGATATTTGATATTTTGTCACGGATTGATCTCAAACTTTTCTAAAATGTAAATACCTTTTGAAGAAAATGACTTTTAAATATTATGCAGCTCATGATGACTTGCCAGTTTGATGAAAGAGCATGATGAGCTCATTTGTTTGATACCAAATTAGTCTTTGAACATAGATATAGTAGGTTTTTATTATATTTTGCACGCTACAATGTTTCTGGGAATTGAGCATGGCATGTGTAAAATTCTGACCTCATCTTTATGTATGATCGGACTCTACTATTCTACAAGAATCATTTCATTCAATTATTTAAACATTTGGGACATTTGCATTCTTTGTGTTGTTTCAATCCAATTTATAGTATTTCAAATCCTCTTTTACAAATCAAATCAAATACAGGACTACGAAACACTCCTTAGTCAACATGCGTGTATGCTGACTGGTTACTCAAACCTCTTGGATACTGTGCTAGCCCATGAAAGAAGCTCTCTATTTAACGTTACATTAGCAGATGAGATACTTGACATACAGAGCAGGGTGTCTAATCTCAGTCGACTTCTCATTGGCTGGGTGAGTTAGGTTTATATCCACTTGGTCTAACAGAAGTTGGTCCAATTCTCTGATTGTCTAATACCACATGGGCTAAACCCATTTGGTGAACTAACGGTTTGGTCTAAGTTCCACTTAATCTAATTGCTATAATAGCCAAACGGTGTAATTGCCTTTTCGTCTAATTCCAAAATGAATATTTGGTACATTTCCAGTCTGTTACGGGAATCGACCAAGTGGTGTTAGACCAATTGAATATTTGACCAAATAGACATTAGATCAAATGGGAATGAGACTAAAAAAAAAAAAAAAAAAAAATAGGCGAAGTGGCATTTAGACCAAATGGAACTAGACCACGTGGTATGAGACCAAACGGGTATAAGTCAACGTGGGTCTAGACCAAATGGCAATTTACCGTTGAGTTGTCTTTAAAGTGATATAATGTAAAAAGCTATAGACTTCACAGGAAAGTCCATGGAGGGGCGGTATAAGATAATGAACATACTACATTAGAACAATTATAATACTTTTTAAAAAATATAGAAAGGGGGAAAAAGAAAAAGAATGTGGCAAGTTATTATGGGAAAATTGAGCTAAAATAGTTGTACGTTTTTATTGATTATCTGATGATTTTCTCAAAATTTTGTCTAAAGGATACGTTGAAATAAATATCACTATGACAATTATTCATATTAGACTAGAAGTAAATAAATTCCAGAGATCTGTGTATTAGATTGAGAGAGTAATTGACAAAAAGGAATATGAAATAAATCTCTTTAAAATAGGTCTACGACATAATTCCTTTATATTTTTGTACACGCAAACTTAACATATCAATATACTCTGACACTTTTATATTTATATGGATATTTTAGTAACATGTTTCGGATGCTTTAAACAAACGATTTAATCCATGTCCCCCACTCCACCATCCCTGTCTCATTTAGATCGAATATTTACCATCATCATCATCGCAGGCGTCGCCTTCTACCCCGCTACCACCATCGACTTCAACCTCCATCCCATCATCCTCATCGACCACCCCATCGGTCACACCAGACTTGTCAGTGTTGGTACAGAGGGACTTCGCCATCTTAGAAGCATTGCAGCATAACACCATGCTTGCCTTGAAGATGGACAGTTGTCCGCTAGGTCTGGCGTCAAACTTGGCTTCGAGCGATATTCCATGTTGCCCTCAATAACACCATGCTTGCCTTGAACATGGACAGTTGTCCGCTAGGTCTGGCGTCAAACTTGGCTTCGAGCGATATTCCATGTTGCCCTCAATCATTTCAATAATTTCAGACGCACCTTGACTATTTATCTATTTATATATCTATTTATATACTTATTTATATACTTATTTATATACCTATTTATATACTTATTTATATATTTATTTATTCAACAAATTATCTCGATCTATTATTGTTTGGAAGAAGTTTATAAATCAAAGCCGAAATGTATGTTAAGGTTATTTTCATCTTGAAGCTAAGCAATACACCTTGATTTTGCTTTTGCTTTTTAAATTGTTTGTACTATTATCATTGATATTTATCAGAGACGATATTTGAATTGTTTACACTATAATGACTCAATATGTATTTCTTTATTCATTTTGTTTAATGCGATCCCACTGTTGTTGTTTTTGGTCTTTGTCTGGCAACCAGTCAAAGTTTTGACTATTATAACCAAATTATCATTTTAATGCAAGCCTAATAAATTGTAATTTTATAATACTTTATGTTTTAATCAGAATGAATGACCACACAAAAATATTGTCATCTGAATTCTTAACATTTTAGCATAGGCCTACACCTTGTTATAACTCAGTACTATATTATAGGCGATGTATTTTAGCATTGTAATTTCTAGTTTACTGATCTTTATACATAGTCATCTTGAATTTTTTAAATTTTAGCATATACCTTGTTATAATTCAGTATTAAATTAATGGTAATATGGCATTGTTATTTCTAGTTAATGTTATTGCATTATATACATTCATCTTTATACATGTGTATTAATGCCTTTTTGCTCTTTTCTTCTACAACATTAAATGGAGATTTATGTCTATAGGCAGGTTGGCTGTTTTAATACAAGTATTCAATTATTTCATTTAATCCGTCACAAGACCCCACAAAATGTGTGTGCAGATGAAATATTTACTGTTAAGTGTATTCCCCATCAGGCGTATATATATTCATAATAGATAGAAAGATAGATAGATAAATGGTATTTATTGATTCGATGTGTCGTAGTTACAAAGTAGCTGAATTTTACATTATTTAAAGTACAAGTATATATTTCAAGAGATATTACAGTGTAGTCAATAAATATGAAAATATATATGTACGTATATATAATCTGCATGTATGGTTAACGGTTAATCGGGTGGTGCTATAAAAAGGTTTATCAAATCTAGTATTTTCCTTTCTTTAAAAATCTATTTCTCCCTGGCCATCATCTCTCGTGTGCCCCCTCTGTATGCCCCTTCTTCTCATGAACGTGTATTTGTTCCCGTATTTTGTATCAATATTTTGGAATATTTTAATTCTTTTGATCTTGGTAGTATTATTATCTAAAACGTAGCGTGTATCACGCCAAACATAATAATTGTATAAACATCAGGAATTACCTTGCTCATTTGTTCATAATATGTATAGCATTTAAGTGTGCTTTTAACTCGATGTGTAACATTCAATTGTAACGTGTATCACGTGAAATCTCTCAGAAGGGTATAAATAATATATTCTATGAATATCTTTTTAAACTCAGTATTTGCAATTATATATTAAAAGCGTGTATCACGTTTAGAATGAATTTTACCATTTTTGCCTTATCTATACAATCTAAATACATTTATACTCCAATATACAATGTTTTTATTATTCTATGCTAATATTTCTAATCGCAACATGAATATTGAACGTAATGTGCAATTTAATATATTGTGCCAATATGCTGGCATCTAAGCAAACAATCATTGTTATAGCTTTTAATAAATAAAAAAAAAAAAAAGTCTGGGACGATTGGACGAAGCTGAACTTTAAATCTTTATTTCCATCTTTCGCGAAAAAACTCTTCTTCATGTTCAGGATCTTGTATCTGCGATGAACCGTTGTTTACATTCAAAACAATAAGTAAGCGTAACGTAGCAATTGTTCAATTTTATCAACATTTCTTGATTGAAGCGAATAAATACATTAAAGAATATGCCAAACGTTATCATTTGAGTATAAGTTTGTGTTTTGAGGTACAACCGAGTCTTATGGTTTGGAAAAAGTTTGTAGTTAGTGGTAACAAATAACCACAATTATTAGAACCAAAAACATTATTTACCTTTTGTATACTATTATACATTTAGACAATGGGCCGTTTATTTTACGAGGATTTTACTTATACATTTACTGTCGAATTACGCTAAATTAAATTCAATTATTGTTAATTAATCAATCAGAATAATAGTGAAAGCTTGCTTGTTTTTATGCAAATTATGAAATTGTTTTAAAGGAAACCAATACCAAAGGAGAGAATCACTCTTATAGGAGAGAGAACAATTAGACTAGAAATTAAAAAAGTTTTACCAACTTTTTATTTGTTCTGTACGCAGATTTTAACATTTCCCCGTTATTATCAATATTTCTGATTGATTCCCTTCTGACCTTGAAACATGTAGTTTGTAATATATTTTTTCCATACATGTGTTGAGCTCAGAAGGAGGTATAAGACGCATTTTGATAGACGAGGAAAATCTTAAAATCTGTATACAAAACGAATAAAGACTTATCATCCAGATTAGTCATTTTAAAGTAATTTTGCCAATTTGAAGATTTCCGTATCGTACAACAAAACGTTTTTTTTTTAAATAATTGCTCCTCTCATTTTACTCTTCCCTACAAAATTAATATTCTTCTAGGATTTTGGTCTCCTTTAAATCAATTTCTTTAATTCAAAAAGAATTCCATTAAAAATCACACTTTTTCTTTTCAATCACTAATTTATTCAGAACACATTTATAAACTGAGTACATGTACTACATTTGTCATTAAACCATGTACACGTTTGAAACATGAATCGATTAACGAGAGTTAAAAGATTTTAAAGCTTCCAGCTCTTACCCAATTATTTTTTTTTTAATGTACTCTGCGCTAAACTTTGGTTCTTAGCTCAAAGTATTGTATGAGGAGGTATGGCAAAACTAATTATTTGAAAAGTTTAAATATTATTATAAAAGTGATAAACAAAAGGTTGAAATATAAGATAAACAATATTGTCTCGAAATAAGCAATATTGTCTCGAAATAAGCAATATTGTCTATTTAAAAGCAGTATGCATGATATTTTTTTAATTTGTATAATCCCCTCTATATCATTTCCTCTTCATTTTCTATTTTGCCCCCCCCCATCTCTCTCTCGCTTTCTTTCTCTTTTCTCTTTCTCTCCCTTTTGAGGTTGGATAAAAGTCTTGTACAATAGCACACATTTATACTTTGGAACAAATTGCCCTTATACTCTAAAAAGAATACCTACTCTCTTACGAACACATTTGTTTGTTGCCTGGATTGGTTCTTTTCATGAGAGTTGATTGTCAATGGGAATGCCAACAAATGACAAAATGGATACCTCTTCGATATCTATTACTGATATTTTGAAAGATCCTTTCTTATCAGTTTATCTAGGACTGGATTTGATCATTTGTCTTTTGCAAATTAATTGTGAATTTATTCGCATTGCACCACTTCCGGACTTTTTTCTAAATTTTCAATGTCAGTATCTAAATAAATTTCTCCCTGTCTGGCATTAGAAGTTGAATCATCAGCGAATAACCTGAAATTGAAAAAAAAAAAAAACTTGTGGAGTTTGGTAACTCATTGATAAAGTAAGAATAATGCTGGTCCAAGAACGAAGCCTTGAGGGACACCGCAAGTTATATTCAAATTTTTATAAATTACATCTTTATACTGTATGAACTAAAATCGTCTGAACAAATACTATTCAAACAATTGCAGAGCTAAATCCTGAATTCCATAGTGTGACATTTTTTAACTGGGGAGAATACTGTGGTTTAAAGTATCGAATGCCTTTTTAAAATCAATAAACATATCAACTGTTTTTCGACCTTCATCTAAGTATCGTAATAGTCTGCAAGATTGATCAGTGATAACTTGGTGATGTGTTTCTTACGGAAACCATATTGCTGTTGAAAAAGACTTAAGCCTGGATAAACTAATATAGGTCTGTAGTTGTCTTTTTGATTTTAGGTATTTTTTTTGTATATAAGTGTCACATTTGCCATCTTTAAAGCATCTTGAAATTTACGTTTCTCTCGAAAAATTGAAAATATATGACAGAGGTCCTGAGATGTAAGGGCAGCATCTTTCATCAACCGTGTAGGTACATTATCATATCCACGTGCTTTTCTACGATCTAAGATCTGCAATCGGCCTTTTATTTATCCCTCTGCTAGTGTTAAAAAGAATAATGATTTTTCTGATTGATTTCAGGAAAGTAATATTTAAGATAATCAATATAACCGACATACGTTCAGTTTGGGTAATGTGAGGTTCTTTGTTCTAATGCTCAGATATTGGTACCTTGTTCGTTTGATCGAATGTCATCTAGCTACCTGACTAATGAAGGAGTACAATATCCACTCGCGCTTCACCCTCGCCGTCTCATGATAGGTAAACCCATAAGGGCCTGTCCCACAGAAGGCGATCGTTGTGGCGACAACCTTCGAACTACTTTTTAGTACCCATCGACACCATGCGCAGGTCCAATCGCCAATCAGATCGTGAATTAACACGTCTGTCGCCAACAAATAGCAAAATTCTGTTCGCCGCTGGTTTTTCAACAAGTTAAACAATAGCCGGCGTCAATTGGGTTGACGTTAATGCCCGTAGCCTGTCTTCTCGCGACAATGTGCTATCGTAGATTGTCGCCTGATAGAACATGTTTAGCAGAGCAGAACGACGGCCAGTTGTAGGTTGCCGCACTACAGCGTACGTTGCACGCACCGCTGAACCAAACGGCAAGTGAAATTTAAGCCGCTACGACCTTTGTCGTCAACTACAATCACCAAAATCAGGTTCGGCCTCCCATTCAGATTCTGTAGAGTCGCCGCAAATTTTTGAAATTTTCAAAAATCATTCACGACCCAAATTATATTGGGCGACTGAGAGGACAATCACGAAACTAAAGGCGACAGGCCGCCATCAGGTAGAAAACACTCGATCGCCTGTGTCAGTCGTAAGGATCGCCACAGTGCTCAAGTTCGTATTTTGGTTGATTTTAAGCTGCGACAAGAGAAGTCGAGCCGCGAGATGCGCGAAGGTCAAGGCTATTGTATTATCGGATACAAGCTATTGTTAGTCTATTGTTTGCGTGGAAGCGAGTCGTTGTCGTAGCCTATCGTAGACAGAGTCGTAGATACGCATATGATCTTCGGTCACATACGATTCTGACACGATTCTGGCAGGTTCTAAAATGCATAGGTTGTCGACACCCTTAAAGGGCCTGTCTCACAGGAGGCAACCGTTGTGGCGACAACCTATGCATTTTAGAACCTGCCAGAATCGTGTCAGAATAGTATGTGACCGAAGATCATATGTGTATCTACGACTCTGTCTAAGATAGGCTACGACAACGACTTGCTTCCACGCAAACAACAGGCTAACAATAGCTGGTATCCAAATACATAATAGCCTCGACCTTCGCGCATCTCGCGGCTCGACTTCTCTTGTCGCAGCTTAAAATCAACCAAAATATGAACTTGCGCACTGTGGTGATCCTTGCGACTGACACAGGCGATCGAGTGTTTTCTACCCGATGGCGGCCCGTCGCCTTTAGGTTCGTGATAGTCCTCTCAGTCGCGCATTATAATTTGGGTCGTGAGTGATTTTTGAAAATTTCAAAAATCAGCGGCGACTGTACAGTATCTGAATGGGAGGCCGATCCTGATTTTGGTGAATGTAGATGGCGACAAAGGCCGTGGCGGCTTAAATTTCACTGGCCCTTCGGTTCAGCGATGCGTGCAACGTACGTTGAAGCGCGGCAACCTACAACTTGCCGCCGTTCCCCTCTGCTAAACATGTTCTAGCTGGCGACAGTCTACGATATCACCTTGTCGCGACAAGAGAAGACAGGCTACGGTCATTGACGTCAGCCCAACTGACGCCGGCTTTTGTTTAACTTGTTGAGAAACCAGCGGCGAACAGAATTTTACTACGTATTTGTTGGCGACAGACGCCATAATTCAAGATCATATAGGCGATTGGACCTGCGCATGGTGGCGACGGGTACTAAAAAGTAGTTCGAAGGTTGTCGCCACAACGATCGCCTTCTGTGGGACAGGCCCTTAAATTATAACTACCCAAAAATCAATTCGAAATTTTGGTACAGATATTTATAATAATTTCCAGGAATAAATCCTTAAGAAATAAACCCCTCCCAAAAAGTTTCGCAAATGGACTTTGGGCCATGATAACTTTTCAGGTACGCTTTAATTATTCCTGGTATTCATACCATTGGAAAGATAATTTATTCCCCTTTTTTATTGATATCCTACTTGTAATGATTTTGTCACGCTTCAATGCACAGAATATCAGAATATGGAGAAATGTAAAAATTCAAAGTGAAGTTCCGCTACTCGACTTAAGGCCCTGATAACTTTTTTGGGTATTTTCTACTTTTTATTGAATTTTATACCATTGTCAAGTAAATTTATTCCTCTTTTTGATGACACCCAAATTGTAACGAGAGTGTTTTTCTTGCATGCACAGAACACCTCAATGTTAGGACAAGTCAGAAGTTAAATGTTGCAAATTTAATGCCTATTGTCAGTAATACAGTCTGTGTCAAATAAAATGGTACAAGTGGAAAACATTTTTTTATAGTATGAAGATAAATCACAACCTGGTATTGTTTGATATTTTTGTAAAGCAGGAAAATCAGACTTTCTTCTGCCATTTTTTTCATCAAATTTGGTGTTGTAATTTTTGAGATATGACTAATTTTCTATAATCAAGAAAAATCCATTTTTTCGCACGCCGTCCCATACCTTTGTGTATAGGTTTCGCATAATGGCCATTAAATGCTCAATTTTGATTTGTTCCTCGTCGCACAAAATTAAGCATAACTTTTGTTTTACGAAAGCAAATTATACAGAACAAAGCGAATCAGCAGGGAAAATCTTTTGGCTTTATTTTGGTACCACATAAGTAGTATAGGTGTACCTCTATCCTCATAAATAGCTCTATTGTTCTAAACAATAGAAATATGAAATATAATCCGATTATAAATATTAATCCCCTAGAGAACAAAGGAACTTAAAAATATGAAAATATGAATCATAAAAATATGAAATATGATCCCAAGAACAATATAAATATGAATTATGGAAATATGAAATATGAAAAATGAATTTTTAAACAATTGAAATCCCATTCTCATAATTCATATTTTATACATATCTGTGAGGACATATTTCATATTTTTATGATTCATATTTTCATGTGGTTCCCTAGGGATTAATATTTATAATCGGATCTTATTTCATATTTCTATTGTTTAGAACAATAGAGCTATTTATGAGGATAGAGAAACACCATTTAGTGATGACGTAAGAAGAGTTTGGCAGTTTGAAAAATGGACAAGTCAAAACACGCATGACATGGAGTCATTAAAGTGCGAGATGACAACAGAGGGAGGATTACAGACCCAGATTAAAAGAAAACCCCAAAACAACGGAACGGCAACCATCACAGCTGAGTGACAGAGCCTGAGAAAAGACAAGGGTCGTAATCTGGATACAAAAGAGAAGATGACTGAGTGACACCTACAACATTATCCTCACAGTGCAACTGTCAAAAAGAATTGAACTTGAAAATCATCCTTATTGTCATTGTTCTATAGGGCATTGACAACATTTTGCTACTTTCATAGACAAGATGATGGCTCCAACGAAAAAAGATGAACTGGTCATTGATTATCGAAAATACTACGATTGGATTCGTTCCACTTGTACTAACACCCATGGTTCTTCCTTTATTTGTTTCTTGAAATATGTCCAGATATGTTGCGCTTGAATAAATCAATTTGTTAAATTGTGAATAGGCCTAAGTCGATGCATGAAAAAATTTTGAGAAAATGTCATCTTTTGTTGCGGGAATTTTTTCCCAGCTATTCTTTTTTTAAATTTTTTTTTAACAAGTTTGTACATTCCATAGGACAATGCATTCAAAGTATTCATTATAAAATCAAAGTAAATCCACAGATTGAATGGTATGTTTATGAGACAAGGAAATAGAATATCAGGATCAAATCCAAAACTATATTATGAGGATAGTCAGGACAAGACGAAAATATGTAAATCGACTTAAAGTGTAAAATGCAAAATACTCCAACTTAAAGGAATTGAGTAACTTAGGGAGGTTTGCAAAAATCTGAGCGGTGGGGGTGCTGTTAGGGGATGCTGTTAGGGGATGTAATAATGTTTTTAGAGGAAACCCTTAACATCTTATTTTCCCCTTCATAGACTACATTGTTAAATTAGGCCTATATAGTCGCACTAAGTCGCACTAAGTTCTATGGTGATCGTTCATTCGCTCATGCTGCCCCTCTACTTTGGAATGATATCCCTTCTAACTTGAAAAATTCTTCCTCAGTATCTCAGTTTAAAGCCCTTCTCAAAACACACATTCAAAAAACATTTCTTGTGAATCAAGTTTGGCCATTTTCCCGGTCTTCTCTACCCTTCTTTCTTCCCTCTACTTTTCGTAAAAGCGCATAGAGACGCCAAAATTGGAAGTGATACGCCCTATATAAGAACTGTATTATTATTATTATTATTATTATTATTATTATAGGGACGCTTATGACTAATTAAACAATCCTTCTAATCATTAAAACGTTTTCATCTATTCATCATTTCGTCATTGTATTACATGTATTTTATGGTTTCGTCGTGTCGTCCTTTTGTCATTTCGTCATTCCGTCACTGTTAACGGCGTGGTTTGTGGACGAGGAACGTTACGGCGTCAAATTGCCCTCCCCGCTTAGTTACTAATAATGTCAAGATGTAGGACATTTTGGCTATTCAACATTTCGTTAATGCGTTGTTACATATTTTCATGCAACGATACGTCATTTCACCGTTTTAGCATATAATTACCGTCTCATCTGGTATACGTTATGAGACGATGACCCGACCTTTCGACATCTTAGCACGATTCATGCATTTCGACGTCCTGACATATCACTATACATCCATTCTCTATGCCATCCTTTCACCACTCTGTCATTTCATCAGTCTTCCCATTTTAAACATTTCATCATTTTATCACCTTGATGACAGTACTCATACCACGTTTTTAAGTTTCATCATTGCATATTTCCATCATCCCGTCATTCATATCATAGGAACTTTCACCGTTTCGCCATTTCGTCGTTTTGTTACATTATTTTACTGTTTTATCAATTAGGTATCACTTCCTCGTTTAATTGTTCCGACCCCACGTTTCAAAGTTCCATCGTTTTACTATGTCATGGTTAAATACATAACGGGTCTTCTTGTATCAAATGATATATGGAATATGAAAGTTCATTGGCTTATCCAATGTTATAAAACGGAGGGAGACATTTCATGTACACTATACAGTTTTGTATAAAAGACACAGAGAGAGAATTTTAAAAACACATTAAAACAAATAGAAGAATTCAAGTATCATCAGTATTTTATTCATTTAACCAAGGTATATCAGACATGAAGAGATAACATTGATACAAAATACAAGTACCTATAAAACATCATAGATGTTAATCATGTTAATAATATATTGTTGTGTTTTCTGAAGCTTTGTATTGGTCTATAAATTGATTTGTGCGCCCCTCATATCTTTTACTTCTTCTTTAAATTTGACGTACACTACTTTGGAATGATATCCCTTCTAACTTGAAAAATTCTTCCTCAGTATCTCAGTTTAAAGCCCTTCTCAAAACACACATTCAAAAAACATTTCTTGTGAATCAAGTTTGGCCATTTTCCCGGTCTTCTCTACCCTTCTTTCTTCCCTCTACTTTTCGTAAAAGCGCATAGAGACGCCAAAATTGGAAGTGATACGCGCTATATAAGAACTGTATTATTATTATTATTATTATTATTATTATAGGGACGCTTATGACTAATTAAACAATCCTTCTAATCATTAAAACGTTTTCATCTATTCATCATTTCGTCATTGTATTACATGTATTTTATGGTTTCGTCGTGTCGTCCTTTTGTCATTTCGTCATTCCGTCACTGTTAACGGCGTGGTTTGTGGACGAGGAACGTTACGGCGTCAAATTGCCCTCCCCGCTTAGTTACTAATAATGTCAAGATGTAGGACATTTTGGCTATTCAACATTTCGTTAATGCGTTGTTACATATTTTCATGCAACGATACGTCATTTCACCGTTTTAGCATATAATTACCGTCTCATCTGGTATACGTTATGAGACGATGACCCGACCTTTCGACATCTTAGCACGATTCATGCATTTCGACGTCCTGACATATCACTATACATCCATTCTCTATGCCATCCTTTCACCACTCCGTCATTTCATCAGTCTTCCCATTTTAAACATTTCATCATTTTATCACCTTGATGACAGTACTCATACCACGTTTTTAAGTTTCATCATTGCATATTTACATCATCCCGTCATTCATATCATAGGAACTTTCACCGTTTCGCCATTTCGTCGTTTTGTTACATTATTTTACTGTTTTATCAATTAGGTATCACTTCCCTCGTTTAATTGTTCCGACCCCACGTTTCAAAGTTCCATCGTTTTACTATGTCATGGTTAAATACATAACGGGTCTTCTTGTATCAAATGATATATGGAATATGAAAGTTCATTGGCTTATCCAATGTTATAAAACGGAGGGAGACATTTCATGTACACTATACAGTTTTGTATAAAAGACACAGAGAGAGAATTTTAAAAACACATTAAAACAAATAGAAGAATTCAAGTATCATCAGTATTTTATTCATTTAACCAAGGTATATCAGACATGAAGAGATAACATTGATACAAAATACAAGTACCTATAAAACATCATAGATGTTAATCATGTTAATAAGATATTGTTGTGTTTTCTGAAGCTTTGTATTGGTCTATAAATTGATTTGTGCGCCCCTCATATCTTTTACTTCTTCTTTAAATTTGACGTACACACCTTTCTGTTTCGCATCATGGTCTGAGATCAGAAAGACCAATGTGTATAACACCATTATATAGAGTTCTCTTCTATCATCATACAGCTTCTCTCTCGAAAAAAATCTTATTCTGCGTCTAATTGTTGCTTTCTTCAGTTCCTTCCTTCTCTTCTTCGTTATCATCTTCATCCTGATATTGGAATATGCCATCAAATTTTGTCCCGTGTTTGGCTAGCACCCTTTGTACTGCTTTCCGCACATTCATTCCATCAGCTTTATGCCTGATATCAGACAGAATTTTTTTATTGGTGTAGTCATCTTGAAGGGACAGGCTCTGTCGCAAGAAGTAAGAGTAGTGGTCCAAAAAGATTCGTTTGACGGCCCATAAAACTTTTACGTGAGCCTTTTCTTTAGCCTCGTCTTCGCTCATACCCTTGAGGATATATTTTTCGTATTTTTCATGCCTCAACTCCTCTGTGGTAATCTTGGCTTGTTCGAACCATTCTTGATAGGCTAAGTTTTCTTCAGGCTCTTCTTTATTGTGGGACAATTCATTTTCTCCTTCGCTTCCCGATTCACTTGTTTCACTATCTTCATCATCGCCAGAGTGATCATCCTCAAAGTTGGAATCTTCATTCTCGTATTCACTTTTGTTTAGTTCCTCATCATTTTCCATTTCAGGATGTGCATTTTGTTCGTGCCTCTTCATGTCAAACTTGCGACTATACGTCCTATCGCACAATGAGCAAGTGTAGCGTTTGGACATATTCAAAGGATTCATGTTGACTCAACTATGTTTAGTTTGTAAATGATTATTAAGCAGCTAAACGTTGATAATATAGGGATACTGTACGATTTCAAATTTAGTTTTCTGTCATTTTGTACGCACTTGAGTTATAATTATCTTGACGTAATTTTTTTTTAGAGGTAACGCAGTAAATGGATGATATAACGACACAAATAGTTGTTGTAATAACGTATCTTATTACCGTCCAAACGCCGTTGTGGAAAAAAAGACGATACGACGAATCAACAAAACAATGAGATGGGGAAACTACAAATGATCAAAAAGGGTAATATGACAGTGTCAGAACGCAGAAATGCATGAATCGTGCTAAGATGTCGAAAGGTCGGGTCATTGTCTCATAACATATACCAGATGAGACGGTAATTATATGCTAAAACGGTGAAATGACGTATCGTTGCATGAAAATATGTAACAACGCATTAACAAAATGACGAAACGTTGAATAGCCAAAATGTCCTACATCTTGACATTATTAGTAACTAAGCGGGGAGGGCAATTTGACGCCGTAACGCTCCTCGTCCACAAACCACGCCGTTGACAGTGACGGAATGACGAAATGACAAAAGGACGACACGACGAAACCATAAAATACATGTAATACAATGACGAAATGATGAATAGATGAAAACGTTTTAATGATTAGAAGGATTGTTTGACATGACATTGTCATGCCTGTTTTGACTTGTCTATTTTTCAAACTGCCAAACTTTTCTTACGTCATAAATGGTGTTTCTCTATCCTCATAAATAGCTCTATTGTTCTAAACAATAGAAATATGAAATAAGATCTGAGTATAAATATTAATCCCTAGGGAACCACATGAAAATATGAATCATAAAAATATGAAATATGTCCTCACTGACATGTCTCTACAGGGCATTGAATTTTTAGGTACCCGTCCTGATTCGGTGCCAGGTAAAAATGTCAGAGGTAAAAATGGCAGAGGCAAAAATGGCAGAGGCAAAAATGGCAGAGGTAAAAATGGCAGAGGTAAAAATGGCAGAGGTAAAAATGGCAGAGGTAAAAATGGCAGAGGTAAAAATGGCAGAGGTAAAAATGGCGGAGGTAAAAATGGCAGAGGTAAAAATAATGGCAGAGGTAAAAATGGCGGAGGTAAAAATGACAGAAGTAAAATGGAATGTCTTACGCAATCCAATCCAATTGTCATAGCAAAGCACACACATATAATTATGGCAAATTCCCTAAGGAAAGGGGTAAAACATTAAGAAAGAAAACTAATGAGAATGGATTTTCAAAAATCATTGCTGGACTGCCTGGAGGGGTCCTTATCTTTAGAATTGACCGACTTCCATTTGCACTATCCGCTATGAGATGTTGTTATACCGAAGTGAACGATTGTTATATTAATTTTACATTATTGCCTTTTAACTCTGCATGTTATAACAAATTATATTTTGGGTAATTTTATCCTTTATAATAATTGTGGTGTAAAAGTAAAGAAGAATTAATTTCGTTTAATATGTTTTGTTGTTCATCTTCATTTATCCATGACCATGCACACCAATTTAGAAATGACAATTCCCACATGCACTGACACGTAACTTGTTATGAATATACTAGTGCAAGTGGAAGTATAATTATGTTCCCAAAGTTGTCAATAGTGATGGGTTGATGTGATTATGGCGTTTATTAACGTTTGGGGTTTCAATTTATTCTTTTCCTGCGTATAAACTAATTTGAAATCATGTCCATCAAGTAATGTGAAATTAAACCAATGTAAATTGATGTTTTGAAGGTCAGAATCCAAATAAAGTATCATGGTAACAAGAAAAAATAGACGAGCGCGAAGCGCGAGCGAAAATTATACTCGAAGTATAGAGACC
>CALNVZ010003432.1:35765508-35785730 GCA_940671915.1 Paracentrotus lividus
GACCAGAAGGCGTAGACGTTTAAGATCAATTTGGCCCCTATTATTGAAAGACCAATTTAGCGAGCCCTTAGTTTTAGGTCCATTTGGCGCTCTTATACCCCTTTCTACCCTTTTCTCCTCTTTTCGGCGCCCCTTTGTTTCAGGTCCATCTGGCGCCCCTACCCTTTTCTACCTTTTTCTCTCTTTTCGGCGGCCCTGTGCACGTAACTGGGGGGGGGGGGGGCGGCGTCGTGCCATCACAATACGCGCATGATTGACCAATATTATGAACTTCAATTGAAGTATTTTAAAAAACAAATTTTACCTGGTATCAACTAATACAATATAGGCACAATGGATGTTTTACTAACAAGAGTCCTGACAAGATATAAAGGTCAATGACAAGTGTCATATTATTTTATGCTGATATCGACTAGAAAGGTGCAGTCTTTTTCGATTGTCGTATCATGAATGGATTTTATATTCGTGAGATAAATATCGACTTCTAAAAGCTAAATCGAAGTTTAAATTCATTTACAGATTATACTCAGTTTCAATCCCGGAAACGGTTCTGAAAGTGGCGCGGGGCCGACATGCAATGAAAACACACCATGAGGTGGTAATTTTCACGTTCTTGTACGCTGCGCATGCGGCCCCTGTCAGATCATTAAACCGCAAATGCAACCTCTGCATTTTTACCTCTGCCATTTTTGCCTCCGCCATTTTTACCCTGCATTTTTACCTCTGCCATATTTACTCTCTGCCATTTTTACCTCTGCCATTTTTACCTCTGCCATTTTTACCTCTGCCATTTTTACCTCCGCCATTTTTCCTCTGCCATTTTTACCTCTGCCATTTTTACCTCTGCCATTTTTACCTCCGCCATATTTACCACTGCTATTTTTACCTCCGCCATTTTTACCTCCGCCATTTTTTACCTCCGCCATTTTTACCTCCGCCATTTTACCTCTGCCATTTTTACACCGAACCCTAATTCTGTCCGTATCAGCAAGAGAAAGTTCTGGATGAGACGTCTTCGCACCATTCAACCTCACGGTCTCAACATTCAGGAGGGTAATGACTAACTTCCGTTTCTCACATTTCTTTCTTGATATCTTTTTTCCCCCTTTCCTTTTTAGCTTAGTTTAGTTTATTTGCAGGTGTTTGTTTTATTTGACTAATACATTCTGTTTCTCTTATCAATTCTTCTTTCTCTTTTTTTCCCTTACAGGTTTGGCTCACACTTCTCTTTTGTTTTTTTTTTTGTTTTGTTTCATGTCTTCCTTGTTCTTTACCTGTTAAACTTATTTATTTATTTCCCCCCCCCCCTTACTTCTTCTTGTAGACTATAACTCACAGGTCTTCCAGGTGTTTTTTCCTTGGCTTTTCTCCTTTTCTTTCTTTCTTTTCAGCCCTTTAGCCTCTACTCTAATCCCTGCTTTGTTTACTCTTCCTCCCTCTCCCAGCTAATCATCTCCCTTTTGTTCCAGTTTGCTGTTTGATTACACCTCTTCTTGCTTTTTGATTGGCTGGCTTCTTCACACCTTTTACATCCCCATTTTTGTTCTCTCCCTCTTGGCTTGCCACTTAGGTGTAGCTTTTCTCTGTCTCTCTATATCCATGTTTGTTCCCTACTTTTCTGTGACATTTTGTCTCTGACGAAGATTCTGCTAGGATCGAAAGCTCAGGCTCCTTTTGACTTCAAATATGAATTATGAGGATGGGATTTCAATTGTTCAAAATTCATTTTCATATTTCATATTTCCATAATTCATATTTCTATTGTTCTTGGGATCATATTTCATATTTTTATGATTCATATTTTCATACTTTTAAGTTCCTTTGTTCTCTAGGGGATTAATATTTATAATCGGATTATATTTCTAATTAATTATTATTTAGAACAATAGAGCTATTTATGAGGATAGAGGTACACCTATACTACTCACATACACACATCATTTAAAAATATTTCACACCTAAATAATTTTTCTTCGACTGTACCATTTTTTTTACCCAGACTGTACTGTCTGTTGCCAGCAATAACAATGCATTTCGCAATTTTTCACTTTTTACTTTGCATTTTATTCATGAGTTATGTGCGTTCAAACATGATGTTACTATTGCAAATAGGGCATCAATAAAAGAAGAATACATTAACTTTTTAATGCTATGAAAATCGATAATGATTAAAAACCACAATAAAATTTATCAAGGTTCAAAGTATAGTGTTACAGAAATTTAAACTGAAAATTATCTTTCGCTTTGCCATGTATCCAGGTGGTATTCAGGGTTTCTGTGGACCCAGGATGACATCACCATGACAAATAAGGTATTAATCAAGAGAGGAATAAATTAACTTGACAATGGTATAGAATTCAATAAAAATTAGAAAATATCCCCAAAGTTATCAGGACCTAAAGTCAAGTTGCGGAACTTCAATGTGATCAATAAAAGTGCATTTTACAACATTTGACTTTTACTTTTCTCCATATTTTGATATTCTGTGCATTGAAGCATGACAAAATCATTACAAATATGATATCAATAAAAAGGGGAATAAATTATATTTCCAATGGTATGATATCAAGAATAACTAAAGCGTACCTGAAAAGTTATCATGGCCAAAGTCCATTTGCGTAACTTTTTTGGGAGGTTTTATATATAAAAGAAAAATAAATCAATCAATAAATTTAATAAATCAATAAATCAATCAATAAAAATAATGTTGCAATCATTTATTTCATTAATTTATATTCGCGATACAATTCTCGTTTTTAAATGAGTTTCATTCCTTTTCCTTAACTATTAACGTGCCGGCGGCGAACCCCTGGCGTGCCGGGGTGTTCAGCGCAAACGCCATTGATATCAAAACGTAACTGCTATCCAAAATATCAACAGTGATATCTCCGCACTGACTGATCGTATAAAAAAAAAATAATAAATAAAAAAAAGTAAATCGAAATTTCAGAAACTCGAAAGTCCAGACAAATTAGACCTATATCAGAATCGACCATTTCCTTTGAATTGTCCCTTTAGATTTCCATATCCTTCCTAGAAAAAATAATGAGGTGAATTCAACTTTAATTTATCCGTTTCACTCTCATTCCTTGCTTAGTGCAATCACATTGTTTCGTTGCTAATTATTTTAATGAGTTCATTTCCAAATGCCCTTTAAACCACCTTTGTAACTTCATAGAGAAAGAACGAGAGAGAAACAGAACGCGAATTTCGTAAATCTGCGGTTTTGTACAGGTATCACAGGAAAAGAGATTTTAACAAGTCTATTCTGTTATTTTGATTGCTAAATCTTACTTTGATTGAATATAACAATTCTTTTCGGGAGTACCATTGATTTTATTTCAAAATTAGGCCAAGATAACGTCTGCTCAGAAACAGATAGATACTTCATGAATTTTAATCATTGGATAAAGCTTTTCAGTCGAACTTTTAATGAGGATTTGAATAAATTGAAACTGTACAATTACATATGAAGATTAACAATGCTTTTAAAAATAATACACTACCAATAATATGACGAGGGGGGGGGGGTGTAAATGTAATATCTACTATACCATATACGATATGTAATCGAAAGGTAATTGATTTGATTTAAAAAAAATCACATGATGTAATATTGTTTCTGTTTGTAAAACTGGAGTAGGTAGTACCAGGTTAAAGATCCTCTATTCTACCAATCCAAAATTTTGAAAGGATGAAGACCAATTTCAGGGTAAGACGGAGGATATGCGATATAGGATGGACTGTAATGTTCGTTTCTGTGGCGTGGCTTAAAGTGTTTCGCAATTTGACTTTGGGTAAATCCAATTAATTCCTATAAATCATGTGACAATTTTACGCAAATGGCACTTTCCATAGATCGTGAGCCGTAATTTGACTTAAAAGATTTACGAAAAACATTAGGAATTTATTTCATCAAGGAGACACGCAAATATGTCACAATGCATCATCTGCTGATACTTGCGGCAACTGGTATGTGTAAAACTCTGATATATCAATAGGAATTTTTTTATTATTTTTTATTATTTTTATTTTTTTAAATATTTTTATTTTTTTTAATTTTTTAAAGAACCATTTCAGTACAGTAAATAACGCTTTTGACCTCTCTCCTTGTTAGTGCCTCATGTACCGCATTGACTATGTTACATTATTTTGTAAATTTCCTGTTTATGTTATGTTTGTACATTGAACCCAATTCGACCTTTGGGTCGCTATCTTCATATTTTCAATAAAACCTTTCAATTTCCAATTTCAATTTCAAAAATATGCATGTCGTTTTTCTTTTTTCTCTCTTTTTTTTGTTGTTGTTGTTGCAATTTTTATTATTAATATTAATGCAAAACATAATGAATTACCAATATACAAGAATATAAAGAATATAATTGTGAAGCATATGTAGATAATAATCTATTTCAGCTTTGTCAATGAAAAAGAAACCAACTCGGTCTAAACTGTCTGAAATCGGTCGATCCACCAATACCTCCAATAATTTCCTTCCTCAATTCATTCACGAGCTACCACCGATGGCTATACAAATAAAAGATGATAATATATGTTTGTTTTGTATTCTATTTTTAAAAAAATTTTCGCTAATTTACATCGTTTATACATTGTGTCCAAGAATTCTGGAAACCGATTTATGGTGGAGATTTTCTGTCAGAAAAAACAACTTTTCATTTTAGTTTTCACTTGTTCTCGAGCATATTTCATTCATAGATTAAGTGATTAAGTGACATATTTGTTTCCTAATTGGAGGTATATTACCTTTAAGAATGTTTGTGTTTTCTTAAACTCTAACTAGGAAGCTTACAAGTACCACCTAGATGACGAGTTAAGAAAACGAGAAGATGGGTTAATTGACAAGAAGACGAGTTGTTGGAACTCGGCAAGATGAATTGTTTGGGACAAAAAGACAAAGTGACGAGTTGTTGAAACTTGGCAAGTCGACTTGTTTTGGACAAAAAGACAAGATGACGAGTTGTTAAAACTTGGCAAGTCGACTTGTTTGGACAAAAAGACAAGATGACGAGTTGTTGAAACTCAGCTATTCGACTTGTTGTCTTCTTGTTCAAAACAAGTCGACTTGCCGAGTTAACTACTTGTCATTTTGTCTTTTGCCTCAATTAAGTCGACTTGCCTAGTTCCAACAACTCGTTTTTTCGTCTTCTTAACTCGTCATCTGGTTGGCACTTATAAGCTTCCGTATCTAACTCAAAATCTATTCGTTCTAAAATAAAATTTGAACTTGTTGACTTGCTCTGTACGCCAGTGCCTTACTTTTGGACCACATGTGATTCCACGAGAAGACCCAGAATTGAATCATACGACAGATTAATTTCTTTATTCTCTGTTTACAGATTATAGATAATTATATTACATATACATAAAATAAAAGGAGAGGAGGGGAGCAGTTTAATAATGTAGTACCCCATTGACGAAATTATTATTTGTGTACATATTGTATTTAACACTCTACTCTGATATATTAGAATGATTGTTGTAAAGAAAATACAAAAGAACAGAGTGGGGTTCCTCCTTTATTTGAAATATATTCAACAAAGGGCTTGCTTTCTCATGATCTTTCGTAATGTTTTATATGTGTTTTTTTTCTTCATACTGTACAACTTTACGGAAAATAAATTAAATCTTGAATCTTGATTATTAAATCCTTTTCTTCACAGTGGCTGTTTTCAAGATGGGTTTGGCCAGCCCTATACCAACCACACCAGAGGCCCCAAATAGACCAGAACCCTCTATTCGAGATACTTCATTCGTATTCAACTTCATCTTGTCATGGTTTCTAGTAATTTAGAAGCACATTGCTCAACTACGTGAGTTAACTTTTTGCTTCTCTTTATAAATCATAAAACAGCATCATAAAAGTAAGAAGTCAATCAAAAGTATTTACAAATCATATGTCTCTGTGTTTCTCTCTGATTCGATTAAAGAGAAGAAACTGAATACTTAATTTTGAAAATAAGATTTATGTTTCGTTTATTTTGGTTTACCAAATGTATTCGCAGAAAAATGCATGAAAGTAACAAAGGGAATATTCGTCTTGTTTCTGTCGAACTCAACTTTATGCATCCTTTCGCCTCTTGTTTGTTGCATTTTAATCAAATGCAGCGTAAATCGGTGATTAATGCACCATTAATCCCCATTGATCGATTAGTTTATTCAGAAGAGCAAGAGCAACCAATTAAATGAACTGTTTTGCTTTTTTATGTATTATGTTTTAAAATTTGTTGTTGTTTTTTAAAAGGAGACGCTTCGACAAACCGCAGAGAAGTTTGATACCACCCAGTACAAACGCAGCCGTGATGACAATGTGTGTGGGTATGAAACAACCTTAATGTTAATATTGAACAGGGTAAGAACAATTAGCCATAACATTAACCATAATCTTTTTTGAGGTCTGGTACGACTAAAGGCCGACCCAATTTTATTTTTACTCCCACAAATAATGAAATAAATTAAATAAATAATAATAATAATAATAAATTATAAATAAATAATTAATCAAAATACAATAACAACAAAACAAAACAAATTCAAGCAAATAATAAGAGATGAATCTTTAGTGCGAAAACACAGAATTTTCACTTTTCACGAACACGCAAACGATTTGCGAAGGATTAAATATCAAATGCTGTTTGTTGGACCTCTTTACATCCGATTTGAAAATTTTCTTATTTCTAAATAATCCATGCTTTGGCACAGTTTGCGAGGGTAAATCGCTATGTTAAACCTCCTACATTCAAAACTGTAAAATTTATACAGTTTTATTTGAAAGTATATTGTTACCAAAATTATATCTGCTGCCTAAAATACAGAAGGTATTTATTGTTGTATCATGGTTGGGT
The DNA here is from genome assembly GCA_940671915.1 of Paracentrotus lividus. NCBI lineage: Eukaryota > Metazoa > Echinodermata > Echinoidea > Camarodonta > Echinidae > Paracentrotus > Paracentrotus lividus. Next base: position 35,772,372 of record CALNVZ010003432.1, read on the forward strand.
AAGCACATAAGAGAAATAAAGCAAGAAAATCATAAAAAAACGACACGCGATCGCTGAGCTCATGATTTTTTTTTTTGTGAAAACGACACATTATTTTGTTTGTAATCCTCATGACAGGATAAACACCTCATTAAACAAATACTGCGTGCTCAAAGCACGAGCTGAAATTTTGTGGTTGACTTCTGAACGAAAACGAGGCCTGAAAGCGTAAATTTACATATGATTAACATGTAATCTATGATCACGCGTATGTAGTCTTTGAAACGTTCTCCCCTGGTGTTTTCCCTTCGTTCAACTCTCATTATCCCCCCTTTTCCCCCTTTTACGTTTTGCGCCTCATTTAGTGCCACCGGGGCATGAGCCCCCTGCCCCTCTTGATACGCCACTGTGCGTAGTTAGTGAACAGGTGTATAAACGCTCCGGCTAATAAAAGTGTTCTGCAAAAAAAATACATAGGCCTACGATACCTTGGAGGAGGGGGCTTTTTCGTTTATTAATACATATGATTGTGATAACAGTGAAGACCCTCAATTCGATAAATCTACCCTCATATTGGATGGAATAACATTGCATTTATCAATGACTATTTGTATATATATTTTTCTTTATTAAAATGGTGAAACAACACACATGATGGTTTCGTAAGCCATGCTTTGGCTGCTGTCTTCCGCAGTTGCCGAAAGCTAAACCACGAGTACTCCTAATACGCGCATGATTGACCAATATTATGAACTTCAATTGAAGTATTTTTAAAAACAAATTTTACCTGGTATCAACTAATACAATATAGGCACAATGGATGTTTTACTAACAAGAGTCCTGACAAGATATAAAAGGTCAATGACAAGTGTCATATTATTTTTATGCTGATATCGACTAGAAAGGTGCAGTCTTTTTCGATTGTCGTATCATGAATGGATTTTATATTCGTGAGATAAATATCGACTTCTAAAAGCTAAATCGAAGTTTAAATTCATTTACAGATTATACTCAGTTTCAATCCCGGAAACGGTTCTGAAAGTGGCGCGGGGCCGACATGCAATGAAAACACACCATGAGGTGGTAATTTTCACGTTCTTGTACGCTGCGCATGCGGCCCCTGTCAGATCATTAAACCGCAAATGCAACCTCTGCATTTTTACCTCTGCCATTTTTGCCTCCGCCATTTTTACCCTGCATTTTTACCTCTGCCATATTTACCTCTGCCATTTTTACCTCTGCCATTTTTACCTCTGCCATTTTTACCTCTGCCATTTTTACCTCCGCCATTTTTCCTCTGCCATTTTTACCTCTGCCATTTTTACCTCTGCCATTTTTACCTCCGCCATATTTACCACTGCTATTTTACCTCCGCCATTTTTACCTCCGCCATTTTTTACCTCCGCCATTTTTACCTCCGCCATTTTACCTCTGCCATTTTTACACCGAACCCTAATTCTGTCCGTATCAGCAAGAGAAAGTTCTGGATGAGACGTCTTCGCACCATTCAACCTCACGGTCTCAACATTCAGGAGGGTAATGACTAACTTCCGTTTCTCACATTTCTTTCTTGATATCTTTTTTCCCCCTTTCCTTTTTAGCTTAGTTTAGTTTTTTGCAGGTGTTTGTTTTATTTGACTAATACATTCTGTTTCTCTTATCAATTCTTCTTTCTCTTTTTTCCCTTACAGGTTTGGCTCACACTTCTCTTTTGTTTTTTGTTTTTTGTTTTGTTTTCATGTCTTCCCCTTGTTCTTTTACCTGTTAAACTTATTTATTTATTTCCCCCCCCCCCTTACTTCTTCTTGTAGGACTATAACTCACAGGTCTTCCAGGTGTTTTTTCCTTGGCTTTTTCTCTTTTCTTTCTTTCTTTTCAGCCCTTTAGCCTCTACTCTAATCCCTGCTTTGTTTACTCTCTCCTCCCTCTCCCAGCTAATCATCTCCCTTTTGTTCCAGTTTGCTGTTTGATTACACCTCTTCTTGCTTTTTGATTGGCTGGCTTCTTCACACCTTTTACATCCCCATTTTTGTTCTCTCCCTCTTGGCTTGCCACTTAGGTGTAGCTTTTCTCTGTCTTTCTCTATATCCATGTTTGTTCCCTACTTTTCTGTGACATTTTGTCTCTGACGAAGATTCTGCTAGGATCGAAAGCTCAGGCTCCTTTTGACTTCAAATATGAATTATGAGGATGGGATTTCAATTGTTCAAAAATTCATTTTTCATATTTCATATTTCCATAATTCATATTTCTATTGTTCTTGGGATCATATTTCATATTTTTATGATTCATATTTTCATACTTTTAAGTTCCTTTGTTCTCTAGGGGATTAATATTTATAATCGGATTATATTTCATAATTATATTATTTAGAACAATAGAGCTATTTATGAGGATAGAGGTACACCTATACTACTCACATACACACATCATTTAAAAATATTTCACACCTAAATAATTTTTCTTCGACTGTACCATTTTTTTTACCCAGACTGTACTGTCTGTTGCCAGCAATAACAATGCATTTCGCAATTTTTCACTTTTTACTTTGCATTTTATTCATGAGTTATGTGCGTTCAAACATGATGTTACTATTGCAAATAGGGCATCAATAAAAAGAAGAATACATTAACTTTTTAATGCTATGAAAATCGATAATGATTAAAAACCCACAATAAAATTTATCAAGGTTCAAAGTATAGTGTTACAGAAATTTAAACTGAAAATTATCTTTCGCTTTGCCATGTATCCAGGTGGTATTCAGGGTTTCTGTGGACCCAGGCATGACATCACCATGACAAATAAGGTATTAATCAAGAGAGGAATAAATTAACTTGACAATGGTATAGAATTCAATAAAAATTAGAAAATATCCCCAAAGTTATCAGGACCTAAAGTCAAGTTGCGGAACTTCAATGTGATCAATAAAAGTGCATTTTACAACATTTGACTTTTTACTTTTCTCCATATTTTGATATTCTGTGCATTGAAGCATGACAAAATCATTACAAATATGATATCAATAAAAAGGGGAATAAATTATATTTCCAATGGTATGAATATCAAGAATAACTAAAGCGTACCTGAAAAGTTATCATGGCCCAAAGTCCATTTGCGTAACTTTTTGGGAGGGTTTTATATATAAAAGAAAAAAATAAATCAATCAATAAATTTAATAAATCAATAAATCAATCAATAAAAATAATGTTGCAATCATTTATTTCATTAATTTATATTCGCGATACAATTCCTCGTTTTTAAATGAGTTTTCATTCCTTTTCCTTAACTATTAACGTGCCGGCGGCGAACCCCTGGCGTGCCGGGGTGTTCAGCGCAAACGCCATTGATATCAAAACGTAACTGCTATCCAAAATATCAACAGTGATATCTCCGCACTGACTGATCGTATAAAAAAAAAAATAATAATAAAAAAAAAAGTAAATCGAAATTTCAGAAACTCGAAAGTCCAGACAAATTAGACCTATATCAGAATCGACCATTTCCTTTGAATTGTCCCTTTAGATTTCCCATATCCTTCCTAGAAAAAAATAATGAGGTGAATTCAACTTTAATTTATCCGTTTTCACTCTCATTCCTTGCTTAGTGCAATCACATTGTTTCGTTGCTAATTATTTTAATGAGTTCATTTCCAAATGCCCTTTAAACCACCTTTGTAACTTCATAGAGAAAGAACGAGAGAGAAACAGAACCGAATTTCGTAAATCTGCGGTTTGTACAGGTATCACAGGAAAAGAGATTTTTAACAAGTCTATTCTGTTATTTTGATTGCTAAATCTTACTTTGATTGAATATAACAATTCTTTTCGGGGAGTACCATTGATTTTATTTTCAAAATCTAGGCCAAGATAACGTCTGCTCAGAAACAGATAGATACTTCATGAATTTTAATCATTGGATAAAGCTTTTCAGTCGAACTTTTAATGAGGATTTGAATAAATTGAAACTGTACAATTACATATGAAGATTAACAATGCTTTTAAAAATAATACACTACCAATAATATGACGAGGGGGGGGGGGTGTAAATGTAATATCTACTATACCATATACGATATGTAATCGAAAGGTAATTGATTTGATTTAAAAAAAATCACATGATGTAATATTGTTTCTGTTTGTAAAACTGGAGTAGGTAGTACCAGGTTAAAGATCCTCTATTCTACCAATCCAAAATTTTGAAAGGATGAAGACCAATTTCAGGGTAAGACGGAGGATATGCGATATAGGATGGACTGTAATGTTCGTTTCTGTGGCGTGGCTTAAAGTGTTTCGCAATTTGACTTTGGGTAAATCCAATTAATTCCTATAAAATCATGTGACATTTTACGCAAATGGCACTTTCCATAGATCGTGAGCCGTAATTTGACTTAAAGATTTACGAAAAACATTAGGAATTTATTTCATCAAGGAGACACGCAAATATGTCAACAATGCATCATCTGCTGATACTTGCGGCAACTGGTATGTGTAAAACTCTGATATATCAATAGGAATTTTTTTATTATTTTTTATTATTTTATTTTTTTTAAATATTTTTATTTTTTTTTATTTTTTAAAGAACCATTTCAGTACAGTAAATAACGCTTTTGACCTCTCTCCTTGTTAGTGCCTCATGTACCCGATTGACTATGTTACATTATTTTGTAAATTTCCTGTTTATGTTATGTTTGTACATTGAACCCAATTCGACCTTTGGGTCGCTATCTTCAATATTTCAATAAAACCTTTTCAATTTCAATTTCAATTTCAAAAATATGCATGTCGTTTTTCTTTTTTCTCTCTTTTTTTTGTTGTTGTTGTTGCAATTTTTATTATTAATATTAATGCAAAACATAATGAATTACCAATATACAAGAATATAAAGAATATAATTGTGAAGCATATGTAGATAATAATCTATTTCAGCTTGTCAATGAAAAAAGAAACCAACTCGGTCTAAACTGTCTGAAATCGGTCGATCCACCAATACCTCCAATAATTTCCTTCCTCAATTCATTCACGAGCTACCACCGATGGCTCATACAAATAAAAGATGATAATATATGTTTGTTTTGTATTCTATTTTTAAAAAAATTTTCGCTAATTTACATCGTTTATACATTGTGTCCAAGAATTCTGGAAACCGATTTTATGGTGGAGATTTTCTGTCAGAAAAAACAACTTTTCATTTTAGTTTTCACTTGTTCTCGAGCATATTTCATTCATAGATTAAGTGATTAAGTGACATATTTGTTTTCCTAAATTGGAGGTATATTACCTTTAAGAATGTTGTGTTTTCTTAAACTCTAACTACGGAAGCTTACAAGTACCACCTAGATGACGAGTTAAGAAAACGAGAAGATGGGTTAATTGACAAGAAGACGAGTTGTTGGAACTCGGCAAGATGACTTGTTTGGGACAAAAAGACAAGATGACGAGTTGTTGAAACTTGGCAAGTCGACTTGTTTTGGACAAAAAGACAAGATGACGAGTTGTTAAAACTTGGCAAGTCGACTTGTTTTGGACAAAAAGACAAGATGACGAGTTGTTGAAACTCAGCTATTCGACTTGTTGTCTTCTTGTTCAAAACAAGTCGACTTGCCGAGTTAACTACTTGTCATTTTGTCTTTTTGCCTCAATTAAGTCGACTTGCCTAGTTCCAACAACTCGTTTTTTCGTCTTCTTAACTCGTCATCTGGTTGGCACTTATAAGCTTCCGTATCTAACTCAAAATCTATTCGTTCTAATAAAAATTTGAACTTGGTTGACTTGCTCTGTACGCCAGTGCCTTACCTTTTGGACCACATGTAGATTCCACGAGAAGACCCAGAATTGAATCATACGACAGATTAATTTCTTTATTCTCTGTTTACAGATTTATAGATAATTATATTTACATATACATAAAATAAAAGGAGAGGAGCGGAGCAGTTTAATAATGTAGTACCCCATTGACGAAATTATTATTTGTGTACATATTGTATTTAACACTCTACTCTGATATATTAGAATGATTGTGTAAAGAAAATACAAAAGAACAGAGTGGGGGTTCCTCCTTCTATTTGAAATATATTCAACAAAGGGCCTTGCTTTCTCATGATCTTTCGTAATGTTTTATATGTGTTTTTTTTTCTTCATACTGTACAACTTTACGGAAAATAAATTAAATCTTGAATCTTGATTATTAAATCCTTTTCTTCACAGTGGCTGTTTTCAAGATGGGTTTGGCCAGCCCTATACCAACCACACCAGAGGCCCCAAATAGACCAGAACCCTCTATTCGAGATTACTTCATTCGTATTCAACTTCATCTTGTCATGGTTTCTAGTAATTTAGAAAGCACATTGCTCAACTACGTGAGTTAACTTTTTGCTTCTCTTTTATAAATCATAAAACAGCATCATAAAAAGTAAGAAGTCAATCAAAAGTATTTTACAAATCATATGTCTCTGTGTTTCTCATCTGATTCGATTAAAGAGAAGAAACTGAATACTTAATTTTGAAAATAAGATTTATGTTTTCGTTTATTTTGGTTTACCAAATGTATTCCAGAAAAATGCATGAAAGTAACAAAGGGAATATTTCGTCTGTTTCTGTCGACTCAACTTTATGCATCCTTTCGCCTCTTGTTTGTTGCATTTTAATCAATGCAGCGTAAATCGGTGATTAATGCACCATTAATCCCCATGATCGATTAGTTTATTTACCAGAAGAGCAAGAGCAACCAATTAATGAACTGTTTTGCTTTTTTATGTATTATGTTTTAAAATTTGTTGTTGTTTTTTAAAGGAGACGCTTCGACAACCGCAGAGAAGTTTGATACCACCCAGTACAAACCCAGCCGTGATGACAATGTGTGTGGGTAATGAAACAACCTTAATGTTAATACTGAACAGGGTAAGAACAATTAGCCATAACATTAACCATAATCTTTTTTTGAGGTCTGGTACGACTAAAGGCCGACCCAATTTTATTTTTACCTCCCACAAATAATGAAATAAATTAAATAAATAATAATAATAATAATAATTAATAAATAAATAATTAAATCAAAATACAATAACAACAAAACAAAACAAAATTCAAGCAAATAATAAGAGATGAATCTTTAGTGCGAAAACACAGAATTTTCACTTTTCACGGAACACGCAAACGATTTGCGAAGGATTAAATATCAAATGCTGTTTGTTGGACCTCTTTACATCCGATTTTGAAAATTTTCTTATTTCTAAATAATCCATGCCTTTGGGCACAGTTTGCGAGGGTAAATCGCTATGTTAAACCCTCCTACATTCAAACTGTAAAATTTATACAGTTTTATTTGAAAGATATATTGTTACCAAAATATATCTGCTGTCTAAAATACAAGAGGTATTTATTGTTGTATCATGGTTGGGTAAGCACATAAGAGAAATAAAGCAAGAAAATCATAACAAACGACACGCGATCGCTGAGCTCATGATTTTTTTTTTTTGTGAAAACGACACATTATTTTTGTTTGTAATCCTCATGACAGGATAAACACCTCATTAAACAAATACTGCGTGCTCAAAGCACGAGCTGAAATTTTGTGGTTGACTTCTGAACCGAAAACGAGGCCTGAAAGCGTAAATTTACATATGATTAACATGTAATCTATGATCACGCGTATGTAGTCTTTGAAACGTTCTCCCCTGGTGTTTTCCCTTCGGTTCAACTCTCATTATCCCCCCTTTTCCCCCTTTTTACGTTTTTGCGCCTCATTTAAGTGCCACCCGGGGCATGAGCCCCCTGCCCCTCTTGATACGCCACTGTGCGTAGTTTAGTGAACAGGTGTATAAACGCTCCGGCTAATAAGAAGTGTTCTGCAAAAAAATACATAGGCCTACGATACCTTGGAGGAGGGGGCTTTTTCGTTTATTAATACATATGATTGTGATAACAGTGAAGACCCTCAATTCGATAAATCTACCCTCATATTGGATGGGAATAACATTGCATTTATCAATGACTATTTGTATATATATTTTTCTTTTATTAAAATGGTGAAACAACACACATGATGGTTTCGTAAGCCATGCTTTCGGCTGCCTGTCTTCCGCAGTTGCCGAAAGCTAAACCACGAGTACTTCCTGTGTTATCTTCCGATCACGTCATTCATTGACTAGATTTCTCACGAGTCAGAACTCATTCAATGATGTGTACTTTCACAGCCAGTAACCCCTATCTATCATCCCCTCTCACCTTCTCTCTCTCACTATCTCTCAGATCATATATTATTTTCTAAAACTAAATTAGCATAAGTCAGCTAATATTCAGTGTATATCAGAACAAACAACAAGCAGAATCATCGAATGGCTGATAGTTTTTTAGCTTATTGAAGAAAGTTTCCAAAATATTCGGGTATCCCTATTTCTTAAAAATGTACTGTTCACTCTGGGTACTGTTCACTGTATTGGGTGTCGACCCAGGGGGCGTTTCATGAAAAGCACTTTTCGGATATTTTATCCGACAAATGTGTTGTCAGCCAATAAGATGCAAGCATTTCAGTAGCTTATAACAGTTGTCAGTGAGAATCGGTGAATATTTGTTTCATGAAATGCTCCCCCGACTGTCAACGGGAATGGGGAATCCCCTCTGAGATAAGAGTCGGAAATGGCGCCAAACCTCACCAACCGGATTTAAATCTCACACAGTGCGTCCCAGAAAAAAAAAGTAAACCCAAACTTGACATCCTCTTATCAAAATTTTGTAACTTCTGTGACGTTAGCACGTTATTCACTTTAAAGAGTAACTCATATTTTGTTCAACAATATCAAATGCATAGGCCTACCTTTGCTTTGACGGATGACTGAGCACTTGGACTTTCCCAATTTTGGTCAAAAACAACCCTTGCATTTCAATAGTCCAAGTAATTTTTCCCCCTTTTGAATGAACACAGAAAGGTTAACCGACAACACTGAATGAATGATCAGAAAGCCAGGGTAGCTTCTGCCAAAACTTGGTACAAGGTGATTTCGACAGAGGACCAGGGGGTGTTTCACAAAGAGTTAAGTAGACTTAAAAATCGCACTTAAATCGTTAGTTCGTGCGTTATATTACGCATCACCTCATTGGAGTGACCATGGTCAGGGATGAGCGCCATTGTGAAATCCATCAATTAAATTGCGCGTTATAAAACAAGATGCGCCTAAAAGTTATGTGCGACTTTAAGTCTACATAACTCTTTGTGAAACACCCCCTGGTTATTAAAAGCTGACATGCTCAGTGATGAAGTCACACCGGCGAGGCTGACTTAAAACTAATACCAGACAGAACAAATTATTACATTACCATGGATGACAAGGGAGTGTTCAGTTTGGAGTCAGTCTTGGGTCGATTTGATGATATGACTAAGGTATTATCAATAATAGACAGTACTGGTACAAGTTTGGTATGATTGGATAGAATATTGATAATTCTTTCACATGAAATAAAAACTAATATCATATAAGTTATAAAACTTTCAAATGTGGCTCTCAAAATTCGGTTTACTTTTTTTTTTTTTTTTTACTGAGATGCACTGTATAGGTAGGTACATAAACAATCGAAGGGAGAGTTTATGATGAATCATTGATCAGTCATCAATCTTTGATTAGTATCCCTGGCTTCCTGGGACCTGGGACCTGTGGCTTTAAGACGTCGAGACGATTTCTTTTGTTTTGTTTTGTTTTGTTTTTGTTTTTTACTTTATACTACAGTCACACAGGCACTTACGTTGGGTTACGTCCGGTTGCGTCCAAAATTCCTTTTTTTCCCTGCGGATCCCACGGCTGCCTTTCCGTCATAGTTAGCAGTGGGAATTCTGATAATTTCGTTCATCAAATAAAACAAAGAAATACATAAAATGATAGAATAAAAGATGAGATAAGGATAAAGCAACATAAACGTTACTAAACGTAAATTTTGAACTATTGTGTCTCTAGGTTGACCCGATTACTTATTTGCAGAGACCTGACAACATTAATATTAAATTCTGAAAAAACAAAACAAACAAAAACTAGAAACCCTTCTTGGACGTAAACCCTTAAAGCACTTACCCATAATGTGTGAAATCTCAAGTTTTCTTTAATTAAAAAAAAATGCACGTGACTGCTATGAGGAACACAATCTCTGTCAGGCGTTGCGTCCATGTTTGTTCCTACAGCCCCCATGGATCCTTTTTCTTCACTTTCCTGTACCCATCCGCAGCGGACTTAACTCAATGTGCATTAATTGTTGCTTCTGAAGTTGGGATGTTATTTTATTTCTTTTCTTTTGCTCCAGCAACATTATTTTTTCCCAAATGGATTTGTTTCGGGATCCTTGCTATATCTTCAGACGTTCCACAAACCCTCCCGGGATATTTTTAATTTTAAAGCTGGTTAACCCTCACAATGCTCATTTTATGGCAATAATCAATTTATAATACATGTTTATTCTTGACAGGACTACGTGGCAGTTCTTCGCCAACACGAGTGCATTCTCAGGGCCTTTGACTATCTACTCGATACAGTATTGGTGGACGAACGGACAGGTTCATGGACCCCAGACTTCGAATCTCAAGTTCAAACCTTAAAGAGTGACATGCTCATTGCCAGAGGGTTGCTGCAAGGTTGGGTGAGTAGAGTTTTTCCTATTTAATCAATAGGAACGTTACATTAGACCATATATATTTCAATATTTTAAAATGAGACCAAACTGACCATAATAATCGTGATTCTGATTCTGATAACGTAAAAGCTAAGCGCTAATAAGCAATTATAATAATAATTATTATCAATTTGTCTGTTTTTTTTTCATTTACTGTATGTGTAAATGAGCTTGTATTTAAAAATAATCATAGACGGTAACTTATGTGAGTTTACTTGTCACTTCACTAATGTATAGCCATTTCTTGAATTTTGTTAATGTATGCAGGTGAAAATTACTTGTTTTGCTCCTTCTTAACATAATTATTGCGGTATGAATTTATTGAGTAGCGATTAAGTGCATTATAAATAAAGTAGGCCTATTATAAGACCACATTGCTGAGAATGTTGCATTGTGGGCCAGATTGAGTGGTTGAGGACTTGAAATGGTGCTGTACAAGGCTGGTGGCTTTAAGCATAACAAATATAATTTCTCTCAATAGCCAAATAAGTACCAAATGATATATTAGAATATAATACAATAAACAAATTTGGCCGCTAATTCCCTTAACCCTAAAAGGCCGGCGGGGGGGGGGGCGGATTCCGCCCCCCCTCGACGTTTCTCGGGAACGCATAAAGCTGTCGACACGCCGTTTCATGACTTTTTTCTTTCAAGTCTCGCACAACTTTTAAGACCAAATTTGCGACGTCCGGGTACGCGGTTCTTACGTTACGCAACATTTTGTACATGCTCGTCAGACCAAAAATTGCTCAAAACGTGATTTCGTGTACAAATCCAATACAAATGTATCTATTTATAAATGTATGATTATTTTTGCTTTTACTTCTTCAAATTAATTAGTTTTGGGTTCTTTGTGGTCGTGATAATGTCGCCGACAATTCCCATTGAAAAAACAATAGAAAACAAAAAGTCGAAAAAGAAAGAAATACATAAGAAATTAAAAAAACAATGAAATACATAAGAAATGAAATTTGAAACAGAATTTTTTTTTAAATGCATTTCATCAGAATCTCACAAAGAGCTTATAAATAAAAAAGTAGCAACTTTGGAGCATTATTTAATGAATTAGAGCAATGTGTAAATTTATGCATAAATTAGCATAATTAATTAATACTGAAAAATTTTCGGAACATTTGACGATGCAAGTTTGGAGATTACGTCCTAGGTGACGTGCGTGGCGATTTTCGTCGCAATCGCGCGGTCGACAGCCGAGATCTATGGGGGGGGGGGGGGGGCGGAATCAGCCCCCCCCCCCCTAGTCATGAGATAACCACAAAAAAACAGGCCTTTTAGGGTTAAGTCCCAGAACGCTTACATGAAAATTACTACTTATCTTAACATCATTATAAATAATTATTCAATATGAATAATCTTATATGATCTTTCTCAATTCTGGATATAGGTGAACATCTTAGAGCCGTCATTGTCAATTTCAACGTCTAGTCCATCATCCTCATCGTCCACCCATCCACCGTACATCCCTGGTTTGGACATGTCAGTGTTGGTTCTTCGCGACTTTGTGATTCTACAAACCTTAAAGGAAGCAATATCTAACTTGCTCAGGGACACTCAGATGATAGGTAATTCTACAGTTCATTGATGACATGGACCAAGACAGAATGAGGGCGCTATGGTTCATTATTGTGAAACTATCCTCTCATTATCTAACGTTCATGTCTACGTTCCTCATCTACACAATGCCTTGAAAGATGATTTGAAATAACACGAGCCTTGAATATTTATTTATTTATTTATTTATCAATTCATCACGAATTACAAATACGAATAGATATTTATTTAGAAGATATATATACATATATAATATATACATGTATATAATATCTAAATCTTAATATTAACTAAAAATTTCAGTAGATTAGATTTTTTTTATATAATGTATGTATTTAATTACTTATGTAATTAAAATTTGTTTTATATTCGCCAATATTATATAACGTTAAAGATATTACAATATGTTAGTATTGATATACACGTGCAATTTAGATTAAAACCTTAAATATACACTGTTGGTCAGAACGGTTGGATATTTTTTCGTGCTCCACGTACATCTGTTTGCTCCGGCTGTAATATCTTGAAATTGTTCGTTCCCGCGTTCATTTTTCGGGACCCTGGCTATATCTTGGTTGTTTCACCCAACCATTCCCGGGGAACAAAGAAATAAAAAAGGGTTGTCTGCCCCCACAATGCCCATTTTTGCCATTTTTAAAAATAATTTTGGGGCCCCCGGTTTGTTTACCCGGCTGACCAAGGCCCCCTTAATCTTAAAGTGTAGGATTAATATTGTTCTTTACGTTACATTAAGTTTTAAGGTTATATGCTTTTGTCTCTTGTCTAGGGGAGGGGTTGAAGTAAAAAGTGCGATTGGTGAAAAACTTAACTATTTTATCCTTACTTTATGATAAAAACAAAGGAAATAAAAAACAACTATAAACCCTTGATTATTATAATTTTCCCCAAAATTATGTTTTAGCTTATTAACAAGGATGTAAATGGTAACTATAGTCTATTTTTCATTATGATTTATTTTTGGCGGAGATTCTGCAATACATTTTCGGGATGATAGAAATTTCCATGTTGTAAAAAAATGAATAAGATTAATTTTTACCCCCTACCAAAATAAACTTTGACCCTTCCCCTAGACAAAACACGAAATCCTTTAACCTTAAAACTTAATTAAGCGTAAAGAACAATAACAACCCTACACTTCAGA
>CALNVZ010003432.1:35793558-35835272 GCA_940671915.1 Paracentrotus lividus
ATGGTTATTTTGGTCATCTCACCACCAAGGGTGGGGGCGAATCCACCCTTTCCATTTGACCAAATTTTCTGAAACTTAGCATGTATTTGAGATATATTAAAATAAATAAGCCTGCTAAGTTTCATACTTCTACCTTAAAAACTTTTTGAGCAATCGGCATATGCAATTGGCATTTTACTTTTTTGCATTTGGACTACATGTTTAATACACAAGTCTATGGGGAACCAAAAGCGCATAGCGCAACTGTTTTTAATGCTGCGCATTACCAGATGGTCGAAACTATATAAATTTGGTGTCTACTTATACGTAAGACCCTATGCTAAAAAGTCATCGAAGCTCATGGCACACAAAAGATTTCTTTAATCTGATTTCGGCAAATGAACTTGGGCATTGATAATCGCATGGACATTGTGTAGGTTCAGGTGTTCTAATAATTTTGGCCACCACTGTATATGTTTCCTCCTATTAAGTGTTCAATCAAATGGCATCAAAATACGAAGGGTAGCTTATTAGTTTTTTTCACACTAAGTGGCAAAGTCTGGTATGTATTTGTTTGCTTCTTGGTTATGCTTATTCTTTTAATACTTAAATGAACGCATCTAATTTGATTAATTAGCCTGAAGAAGATATAAAAGATTGGTTTTAAACGTTTCTTGTTTGGGAGATCCAATAAAAAGTAAATCAAACAAATATATATATATATATATATATATATATATATATATATATATATAGTAAATAGTGGTAGTATTTTAAGAGTTGTGATTGGTTGAAATGATGTCACGTGTCAATCACGTTTTTGTTATATTGAACGGTTTTTGTTATATTGAACGGTTTTTTTGTTATATTGAACGGTTTTTACCTGTGTTAAAATGAATGGTGAAATGGATTGCCTTGTTGTGCAAGCGCGTAATAACAGTAAAATGGTGCGCACAACAATAGATACGCGGAGCGACAATATACGTCACAATAGCTTAATTAGCACCTAAAGTTTGGCAAACATTTGCAAAGATAAAACCAGATTAGGCAAGGTCAAAGATCTAGGGGTCTATTTACTATAATAAATAGTGCATGCATCTATTAATGCAACATTACTAACTATGTGAACTCCAAATACTAAATTATCCCTCGTGCACATCTGTTTCAACTCGGCCTACGGCCTCGGTGAAATAAATGTGCCCTCGGGATAATTTAGTATTTGTCGTGCACATAATCTAGTATGTTGCATGGTAGAGCATGCACTATTTATATAATATATATATATATATCCGTAAGTTAGACCATGGAACGAATCTTCACCAACCTGATGATTGCTCCGGCAAGAAACTGACAGTAGTTGGGCACTAAGGAAACTCCGTCTTTCCTGAAATATATATATATATATATATATATATATCTAGATGGAAGTAAGAACTGTAGTGTAGATGAGGGTGGAAAGAAAAAGAAAAGAAAACCCACTCTTTTTATAACCATTAGGCCTATATTTTAATATTTTGATATTTTGTTATATCTTAAATCGCTTGAAGGTACGAAATTGAATGCCTGTCATAGAGCTTGAAATATCGTACACTGTTTTAAGGTTCAGGAACCCACCAAGTTCAGGAACCCACCACGTTTCGGACAGTCAACCTGTCCGAAACGTCGAGCACTCTCTACTACTACTCAAACCTTCCTTGCATCCCGTCTTCTCAACTGGTTTACAGTCCTTTTCAGGACTAAATCACGAAAGATTACCTCTAATTCTACTCTCTACTCTCTATCTCGCCTATTAATTTTCTACTTTCTGTAACTCTTCATTTCCTCTTCCACGTTCTCAAACATTCCTTTTTATGACTAACCACATGGTGAACCGTAAACCTCATCCCCGTAAGTGTAAGCCTATACTCCATTTTGAGAAAAAATTCTACAGGGTACCCATATTGTAAAAATTATCTGTATTTTTCAACAAAACGCTGTCAGCAGAGTTGCCATATATTAATTGTGAAATTACAGAAATTGTGGTTTATTTCTTTTCCTGCAAATATTTACGTAAAAGGTACAAAACATACATCAGGACTAACACAATTGTTCTGTTTTAACTAAATATTTAAGCTACACTACAGAAACTCGGATTTCCCCTTCTATCCCACAAAATCATGAAGGAAATTAATAGAAAATGTGTTTACTAAAAACACATTCTATGGGGACTCTGCTGACATCTCTTTGGTGATACAAATATATATATACATGCATATTTTTCTTTTTACAGTGCACTTACTTTTTGGGCAGTGTGTGGCAAATGAAAGCAAACGTTTTTTAAAAGACGTTCGTGAATTGGCGGGATTCAAACCCGGTAAGTTGTAAACTTTATGGTGCAGATCGGACACAACGAATTGGACCTGCGTATAACAGGAGATCAGACAACATTCGAGCCCGAAGTTGGTGGAGGTTGGGACTTGCTTGCTCTTTCGTCGAATAAGGGTTTCGTGTTTCGCTTTGAATGCATGAAAATGTCTTTCAGGGCCTTACGGAACTCTGGGTAACGGACAGTGTAGATGATTGGATTGGCACAAGAGTTACAGAAAGCCAGTACGTTGACTGAAAAATAAAGTGGACTGTTGTAAAGGTAGGTTTCTGGGATGACCCTGAAATTAAATGCAAGAAAAAGAATTTCTGCTGGCCCCCAAGACATGATGAATATAATAACGACTGTAAATAGCATCTGCACGACGCGTCTTTTGGCGATAAGATGTCGCACGGATGGGTTGGATTGGTCGAGCCGTTTATCAGAACCTAGGTGAAGCCTAGACTGACGGTGAAGTGAACGTGCTGTCAGAGCCTGCATGCTGAGGGTTATCAAACACGGGAGAAGGAACTCAAAAGTGAATGTAAACATTCCCATTATTGCTTGAAGTGCTTTCCAAGGGTATCTCACAGTACAACTATTACTAGATTGGTCGAGTATTGCAGTAAACGCATACATGATGTTCATCATGAAACCGATGAACCAAGTAAGCCCGACGACCGCCAATATGTTCTTGCGGGAAAGAAGCTCTTTAGAACGGAAAGGATATACGATGGCGATATATCTTTCCACTGAAATAAAAGTAAGAGTCATAATGGATGCATCTATTGACATCCACCAAAATAATTCGTTGAAGACAATCTTGCAGTAGAACTGACCAAGTAACGTCGAAGGGACGCGACCCGCAGAAGGTCGCGGGATCATGAAGATAGATGTAAGCATATCTGCAGTAGCCAGTGCTCCAATAAGAATGTCTGTGGACTTACTGTTCTTTCGTCGTTGAAACAGGAGTAGGATAACAAGAAAATTTCCAATTATACCTATGGCAGCTGCGATTGTTTGCAAGATCACCCACCACTCCCACTTGAATTGATTCCAAAGCCACTGTCCAGACATCACTGAGGCATTGCTACCTTCACTGTGTTCTAGGATACTGGATGAACTTAGATCAGCCAGGTAATATGATGAAGAGATGTTTCCGTTGCTTCCGTAGTCGCTTTCAACCCAGCTACTATTACCCGCGACCGAAGAGTTTTTTAGCTTATAGCTGGAGAAGGTTTGCCCTTGGGCACTTACTAAAATGCTCACCAGAAGGCCTACAGAACAGTATACGGGTAACATACCTCCTTTTGATGTATTAATATTCTTAGCATAAATATGTATTTTTATGGTATAGGAATGCAATCCGAGAAATAAACTGGAATGATTGATTTGCTTGCCAAAGCGAGGATGCGTACCGTTTATCGAATGCGAGTTATGGAGCAGATTTGATATGAAAAAAGTGCTACCAAACTTTTATATAAGAATTGTATGTCGAAACTAATCATGTAATCATCTGTATCAGGAATACTTCCAAGGACCTGTATCGCAGAAGGTTATGTAAATCGGTAGAAACCAATCAGGATCCTTGTAACATAAACTTTCTGCATAAAAGACGCACTGTAAACCAATAATAAAAGCTGTTTCGAATTTGCAATTGATCATTACTTTTCATCACAGGATGTTACTTGTAATCCCTGGCGTATTTGCATAGAGGGATGAAAAGGCAATATAACCAATTTACCGACCGACGAATGCACGTGTGGGACGCCCTTGACATTTGTTTCAAGGATATATTGCGAAAACTTTCAATCCGGAAATATTGAATGGACTTTAAGGGTATAGTGGCAAAAATGATAAGAGGCAATTAGCTATTGAAACGTATAATCAAATGCAAAATCGATATCAGGAAGCATATATGGAATTCTTTATACACTCTTCTAAAGACCAACCATTTTGATTGATGGACGGATTCAAATAAGTAGCCTAACTTCAATTTGTAAGTGATAGATCACAATGAAGATGCAATTTAGGGGAAGGGAAATTGATTGGTTCTTGAAAGCCTTACAAAATGATCATTGACGCGAAGTAACTTCACTTAAAGAATTATCTTTGGAAAATTACTTGCCACTTACCAGATCAATCATACCCACTCTCTCTGTAAAAGTTTTTATATGTGGGAGGACAAACCTTTCTTTAAAAAAACCCCATCATTTGAAAGGACAACAGGAAAATAGAGTCACTTAAATACTAAACTCCTGTTTACGAGTAAAAGGGTGATTCTATTTTTGGTAAATATCACGTCTTATCGTTTTTATAACGATTATATTCGTATTTCATTCATGGAGCATTGCTGCATTCCCATTATCCTTTTACGATTATTTATTTTTTTATTATATCACCAATATAAAGTGAAGTTTCTTCTTTGTCTGGTACATATTTTTTTTTAAAGCAATAACTATTTGATAACAAATTTGATAGTTGTGTTCTTGGTATTTGAAAAGCGAAACTCGTGTAAATGCCCTCGAGTTAATTATTCAATGTCAAATCACAATAATGAAATTGCTTAAATTGGACGCTAGAAAGAAAAGTCATAATAATATTATTCGTCGGCAAATTTAAATCTACATAAAAAAACACAACAAATTGGAGATAGAGAAGGGGGGGGGGGTCTGCGCAAATTTCATTTTGACCTATGACCTATATTTCAATGCCCCACATATTCACACATACAAACCCTCTCACCCTTACCCAAACAGCAACTCACACACACTCACATGCACCCACCCTCTCACCTCTTACCCATACACCATCCCCCTAAAAAAAACCACACACACAAACTCACACACAAATCCTCTCATTCCATACTCAAACACCATTCCACATACTCACACACACCACCCTCTCACCCCTTACCCAAACACCAACCCACACACTCACACACCCTAATCCTCCCACCCTTTACTCAAACACCCACACATATCCACACTCTCACCACTTTACACAAACACCCACACACATACACGCACAACCTCTCACCCCTTACGAAAACACCCACGCAAACACCAGCCCTCCTACCCACACACACTCACACAAACACCCACCCTCTCACCCCTTACACAAACATGCACCCATAAGCACACCCGCCCTCTCACTCCTTATGCGGCGGTCACAACTCGCCGTACCTTCGACGTACAACTCCCTGCGATGGATTTCGTAGAAAATTCATGCAGCGTATGTACCATGCAGGTACGTTGCCTGTACGACGTGCAGCAAGTTTTTCCAATACCCTTACTACAGAAACGGAGGAATCGCAGAAATTGACTCACGACCTGTGCGTGCATTGTGCATGCAACGCAGGCTACGTTGATTAACTTGATTGCACGTGCCCCGTAGCCTACGAAGAGTTGTGACCGCCGCTTTAAAGGCACGCACTTATATTTAACCTCGCAGGTTATGCTACAGTCACACAGACACTTACGTATAGATACGTTTGTGTTGTTGTAATCTTATTTCATCTTCTATTCTATCATTTCTTATGTATTTCATTGTTTTACTGGATGAACGAAATTATCAATATTTCTACTGCTAACTATGACGGATAAGCATCCGTGGGGATCTGAAGAAAAGAAAATGATTTTTGGACGCAACTAGACGTAACTCAACGTAAGTGTCTGTGTGACTGTAGCATTAATCTCTTTACACGTTTATAAAGTATACGTCCCCAAAACCACGTCTCAATGGTGTGACCTGCACGGAGTTTGTATAAGGATTTGGGTCGCGCAGAGATCGGTATCCCTTGTAATATAACGACCGGTAAAGTCGCAGCAACGTATAATGCCACACCAACGCATTATTTACGTCTAGGACCAACCTGTGAAGTCACCATCCGAAAGAAGTGACTGGGATTCGAACCTCGGTCCGATCCGCATCAGTCAGTAGGCTGATTTTCTCTTTCTATAATGTAAACAATTCAAATTTTAGTTATTTTCTCTAAATAGGCCCACAAACTGATGCGGATCGGACCAAGGTTCGAATCCCAGTCACGTCTTGCGGATAGTGATGTCGCAGGCTGGTCGCAGACTTAAATAATGCGTTGTTGTGACATTATGCGTCGCTGTGATATTACCAGTCGTAACATGCCTTATCTATTTCAGCTAGTAAACACTCTTCGAAGGTATCACTAGTGGTAGAACGATCAGCAGTGGAAGGTTTTCACGACACACATGACAAAGAATACTTGGTGCACCGTGAAACCTTCTACTGCTAATTGTGACTGTTGGTAATTATTCGTCCAACCAAATTGTAGATTCTTTTCAAGAGATCTTTTTTAATGAATATATAATATATAGTACAATATAACAAAGCAGGTGCAAAGAAAAAAAAACCCAGTATGATAAAATGCGCATGGTACACGGTCACAAATAGAATATATTTATAGATAATGGCGCTCATGATACATACATGCAGTTCCACACAATAATCGCTTCACAGCGATTTGCATAATACATTACGTTAAATAAAAATGAAATCAATATTAATTTCTGATGAAATATTTGGAAATTTCTGAAGGAGAGATAGGATCAAGTAGTCAAAGCGCACAAACATTTCGAAAAATAAATTGGAATGTGTTGGCCCTTATTCTCAAAAGGTTACTATATTGAACTTAAATAACCTTACTAAATAATTTTGTTAACTAAAAACCTATCAAGTAGGAATTGCTATTCTCTCCTTGTACTAAAAAAAAAATACTACAAGAACGGTGATTAAAATGACTTCAAAAGGTCAGTAAAATGATGACGCCATTTACCCATACTGAGATAGTAGCCTCCCTAGTTAGTAGCCCTACAAACTTAGTAGGGGTTCTAAGTTGAGTACTTTTTGAGAATACGGCCATTTTTATTATAAACGAAATGTTCAGACATGAAGGCCCATATTCTGAACCGAAGCCTGAGATTTGTACGGACAAGAAGTTTGCCCTGTGCTATTGTGCAATCCTTTTGTCTGATAAATAGCATTACAAAAAACTTCAACACCATAAAAACTCAGTCTTCGATTCACAATACGGGCAATAGTGTCTTTTTTTTCATCCTTGCAATGCTAAACAGTTATCAAAATAATAGATATCATAGATATTTTGGCCTCATATTTGTTGAGAAAATAGTAAATAGTCAAATTAGCGTCCCCATAATGCTTCCCCAAATATACCTTAAGGTACTATAAAACATTCGTTATCCAAACTCAATAACATAATGAATCAATGGAAACGTAAGTAAACATATTATGATAAAATTACACATAAGTTAATCTCAAATTTAGTGATTTTTTATATTTTTTTATTTACAATATTTAATAATCAACAATGATTCCTTTATGTACACTCTAAACCACGTCTAAACGTCGGTCACGTCTGTTACATCCTTCTTATGCTGCAGTCACACAGACACTTACGTATAGATACGTTTGTGTTGTTCTAATCTTATTTCATCTTTTATTCTATCATTTCTTATGCATTTCTTTGTTTTACTGGATTTACGAAATTATCAATATTTCCACTGCTGACTATAGCGGGTAGGCATCCTTTGGGATCCGCAGAAAAGAAAATAATTTTTGGACGCAACCGGACGTAACTCACCGTAAGTGTCTGTGTGACTGTAGCATTAGAGAATCCTACACTCCACGCAACGCCAACAAATTTATGTTGAAAGAAATTTATATTTTGGGTGTACATAAAATCCGAAAATAAAAATATCTTAAATTTTCATTATAAGCTAGCATATGAAACTCTAAGCCATGATTATTCAACCTTGATATCTTCAACAGCCAGATCATCGTTGACTTGTCCAGTTGGTTCCTCTTCCGTTTTATCCTGCACGTCATCTTTAAGTTCAATGGAGTCTGAAGTGGATCGGTATATCCCGTCGTTGATTGAATACTCACCAACCGCATCTAAGGTTCCCTTCTCTTCCTTTTCGTCCTCTGGCTCCTTGTGTCCTTTACAAACGAATCGCTTAAAGAGATTGAAGACGCTGATGATAGCCACACCTATGAAGAAAGTTAGGACAAGACCAACGAAAGGAACCCTTCCTGCAAGATTGGCCTCTGGCTGAGGAAACGCGTTGACCATGATAATATACGCGATAATCGCATTTTGAACGCCTGTTTCAAATGCGATTGTAGCTACCTGCTTCTTCTCTAAAAGGGCAAGCTTTGCCATGATGGCTCCCACAGTACCTCCGGACAGAGGCAAGAGAAGTGAGGCCACGTATATCTCCCAGGGAGAGAATAGGATATAAATTTGGAACGGAATGGACACACTCGTAACCACTAGGAAGACAAGGAAAACAACGGGTTTTAGAATTTTCACAAAGGTCTTTTCATACTGTGGCCACTTGACTCGCGCTAGGACACCAGCAAAGAGAGGAGTCAACATGGCGACTAACTGGATCGCTACTTGATCATATGGCGTCTCGAAATCGGAATCGATGATGAGAGGCGAGTACATTAGTATGTTCAGTGGCATGGTACCGAGAGCAAGGATCGTTGAGCATGCTGTCATCGTCACACTCAACATGATATCAGCATCAACCAGGACACTGAGATCATTGCTCAGCTTTCCTCCAGGACAGCAACCAACTAAAAATAAACCCATAGCTGTATACGGCTCCAGTTTCAACATCTTGCCTATGCCAAACGCTAATGCCGGCATTATCACGAACTGACAGCTGAATCCGATACAAACGGCCAATGGACGTTTCAAACACTTCCAAACCAGTTGCATGTCCAGTGTAAAGCCCATTACAAAGTAAGCGATAGATATTGGAATAAAGAATATATATCGCAGTACGTCATCGAAGAAAGCGTTGGCTAGGCGCAGAACCTTAACTGGGATCTCAGCAACGCGTGTTCTTTCGTCATATCCCACTCCTGACACCCAAACCACCACGCTCGATACAGAGAAAGTCTTCCCGCGTATCTTCAGACCGTAAACCTGAGGTAATACCATATCAGCAGAGAGACTGTAGGTTGATCCATTTATTATTTCAAAATCATTTTCGTTAATACTTTGAAAAATTATCGTGACATCTGAACCGTTGTAGGCCACAATTGTCACGTTAACGTCTAGCTCTTCTCCTTCAGTAACATATATGTCTGTCAAGTTCCCAAAGGTTATATCGGTATGTGCGTTGCAAACATAAATTCCTAATGCTAACATCAGCAAAGACCGAATGATTCCTTGAAGAAACATGGTGTGTTAGATCTGTAAGAAAAGAAAATTACATCATTTCACTTTATTATTATTGTTCATGTTAGTTCATCGTATATATAGATAATAAGCATACTAATAATTACAACGGTTTAAATTTTAATCAAAGCGTTTATACAAGAAAAGATGATGAAGTAATTAAGATACATCAATAGATATGAAGCATTAATAACCTAATAATGTTCACAAAACCATAAAAGGACATCATAATAATAATAATTTCCCACTCATGTAGAAATATTTTTTCCCTTCTAAATGCCAAGTTTATTTAAGAATCCCAAACGAAATTACAAACCACAAAGCCACTCATAAAATAATGATTAAGGAAAGAATGCAGAGACAAGTGTTAAGGCCATATTTTGATGAAAACCCTCCTAAAGTCGAATTACGTCAGTGTAAATTAGAAGAGGTTAAACAAAAAAAAAAGACACCAAAAAAAGCAAAAATAAAAAACAATAAAAAAAAAACCAAAAAAAAAAAACCACACAAACAAACACCAAAAACAAAAACCTACCTACTTCTACAAAACCTGATAATACTACTAATAATACTTTTTACTACTCCTACAACAAATACTTTTGAATATTCTTACGATAAATATTCAAACTATAAACATATAACACTGGCACCGGCCAAATAAAAAATAAACAAGTAAATACAGGCCTACAATGTATTTCAAGTCACTACCAACATTGGAAACATATTGGATTATAAAAACTTACCGATATAAAACCAAAGCTGATCATACCAGAAAAAAAAAAACGATCTGTGATTCTTTCTATATATTCAACGGAGCCATCAATGTTTAAAACAACTTATAAGAAAATGCAGAAGAACTGAATGCTTTCACATACGTAGATGCGTATATCATACGTATATTTTATTCTTCTGTATTCTGTATTGAAATGTTTGATGAGCAAATATTGAGAATGCGATCAGGGGTAAATATAAACCCGAAAAAAGTCCGCAACATAAAAACAGTGGGGCTCGAAAAAAGGGCGGAAAAATCTAAATCTCTGTTGTCAGCAAAACGGTTCTTCATCAAGAAAAGGTTTGGAACAGGCCAATATAGCATGTATAGTATCTGCACCAAATCAAAGTTTATTGTATGATAATTTATTTTTTATTATATTTTTTTATGTCAGTCGCAATTATTTAAATTCATTGGTATTCAAATGATCGAGTGTGTCATTCGATTTAAACCATTCAAATCAAATTTGAACAAACATTACAAAGATGCGTCTATCTTTGTTTGTTTGTTTGTTTGTTTTTTCCCCCTTTTTTAAAAACATATTTTTATGTCTCTGCGCTTGCCCCATTTTCTCTCATTCCGCGACTTTATTTAATATATATGTTTATCATCACCCCTATTTTAAGAAATCGTTTAATCTTCACGAGTGATAAGATAAAACAAAACTTACTTCTACTTACCAATTGCAATATCAAATATAAATACCATTAAATAATATATTGAATCTATGACGTCGCTCTTCTTTATGCCAACAGCGCTCTGCATTTGAATGTGTGCTCTCCTTCAAATCTATACTCTTTACATTTATTGAAAACTTACAAAAGAAAACACAACATAGAATATTACACTTTCCCACTCTCCTCTTTATCAAATGATAGACATGCAAATATTGAATACAGTCGGAGGTAAATAGTCATGCAAACCGGGGAGTATTGTAAGTAAACAAAGTAACAATTGAAAAAGCGCAACGTGAATTTACCAACATTATTTTTCAATCGTTTTTGTATGATAATACATAAGAAAGTAGTGTGTTAAGAACAGTAGGGCGTATTATTAAAAGCTGTTGCCAACCCTTCACGAACAATGGTGCTTGAATGGATCCCGCTGTACCAAGTACGAAGAAAACTGTTTTTCTCACGGTATATTGACGTCCAAACTCCAGTATATAAATATATATATATATCAAACACTCGATTCCTTGATCTACATATCGTCTCAATTGATTCCTGGTTATCACATTGCCAATTGCAATATATCACCAAAAAGTTTGACGATGAATGTACATTTTTCGACGTCAAAAGTTTCCTTCTTTTAGGAACGACTTCGTCATGCTCGATTTCCTCTTAGTAGAGTTAAGTTTAAAAACAAACATCTCCTTTTATTGCATTAGATTTCGCTGTTTCATTCCATTTTTTTTCAACATTAAAAAAAAGTACAACGAAACTTTGTGTCGAACAGCTAAAATATCGAAAGTAAATAAAAAATAGTTTTAAATATTCTGTCCAACAAGTAAATGTACCAAGGTACTGCTTTGAATTTCCAGGGGTATAATCTGACAATCACGTTGAGCAACCTAAAATAGACCAGATAATATGTGCACTGAATAATTTGCACACGTACAATAATATTAAAAATATCTGATAATTCAATATGACGGGTAAATGATAATAAATATTAATGGTTGCTTCTTCTAAAGCGCTCAAGTCCGTCAGTCATGACGGTCATGCTGTATACATACGTGACATAAAGAAAATACATATTTTTACAAATCAATTTTGTTGCTCATTTGAACGGATCGAATATTAGTATAGGGCAGACCGGGGATGGAAGTTACACGGGTCAGTTGTTACAGTTCTCAGTGCGCTAAGTTGGAACAAGAGAGTTCGTGCTAACTGGCATCTATATACAGCCTACACATAGCTGTGATGAACTGCCGGTCGTGATGTTTCTCCGTTGTTTTATTAAAAAGTAAATCAACAAAAAACATTTTTTACAGTTCCAAGTGAATTTTTGACAAAAATTAAAATTTGTAATAGTTCTTACAACTGAAGGCACATGATGATAGTCTGGTATTGTGAATATAGTACATGTATGTCACTAATATACCCCTGAGCCATGCCCTGTAATTCTGCCTAATGGCTGTGCTACAGTTGATTTTATGTGTAAAATCACCCATGGGGTACCTACCCCATGTTGATGTACCTACCCCAATTACATTACACATGTAAAATAATTTTGTTTCAATTTTCAGGTGTTAATATTTTGATATTTCTATTATTACTTTAGTCTATTCTAGAGCTCTACTTGATCTACTGTTAACGATACCAAGAAACTGGAAAGTTGAAACAAAAGTATGGTATAAGAGATTTACACATTGTAACGAATTACCCCGTATGTTTACATATAGTAACAATTTACCCCGTATGGTGTAACAACTTACCCCGTATACGGGGTAGGTTGTTACAAAAAAATGTCTTCATTTATTAAGCTGTATTTAATTAGTGTTTACATGTTTTCAAGTTTTATGTGCTTCAGGTTTTAGCCAATATAAAAGGCTAACTACAGACCCAAAATGGAGTGTGTGAGTACTTTCATTAGAATTATCTGGCCCAAAATGTGAATTTTGTAACGTCCATTCCCGGTCTCCCCTACCTACACTCAATCTATGTACTGTTTGTGTTTGTTATTGTGTAAATACCTTTGTGTACATACATGTTTTCAAATATTTGTGAATAGACCCAATGGTAAGGTAAACACTTTGCTTGCAATTATGTGATACATCCTAAAACTTTAAGAACCCTGAATTGTCACTTCTACAATTTCTTCAACAAAAAGTGTGTAAACTCTCCTCGTCCCTCCAGTCTGGAACCAATTGGGCTTTTACAGTTCTACAATCTACATCACTTATTTCTCACTCCTTTTCTCTACTTCTTCTCTCATCTCATCCTCTTTTATTTTCTATTTTACAGAAATGCATTTGTCAACGTCATTGACAAATTTTAATGTTGATTTTTGTCAAATGACAACGTCATTTCATCTTCATAATGTGATTGTTAAACTCTGTATTAATTTTTTTTTCTCAACCAGTTTCAGCTTTTCCTTCTTCCTAAAAACGACTTCCTTTCCATCTACATGCAATATACAGTTGAGGCCAGAAGTTTACATTACACCCAGGATATTCAATGAAAATTGTGCACTTGCCAAACATCATAAAATTTACTGTATCTTATAAAATATCTGTGCTGTCATGACAAATTTGGTATTAAACAAATGAGTACGTCGTGCTCTTTCATCGCATTGGTTTGTCATCAGGAGCTGAAGAATATTTAGGCGTCATTTTTCCACAAAAAAAATCTTCATATTTTAGACAAATAAAAAAAAAAACTTGATCAAAACATTTCATATTTGTGCTCGTTACTTCTCAACACAAACATTTCAGATGACACTTTTTTGTTTAGTGGCGACATATAATATTAAATGTAATATCAATCATAGATTTAACATTTATATATTTCTATGAAAAAATGTTTGAGAATATAATGACTAACAATAGAATACATTTGGCAAATATATTAGGGCAGTTCCAAGCAAAACAGGACATGGAGCTGAAATTTTAATGTGCCACTGTGCCTTTGAAAATGCAAATTACGATCTGAAATTACCACAAAAGCTTCTTTACAATACAACCAATCATTTGATTTAAAAAAAAATTGTGATTCGTTATTCTTGCACTGAATAATTGATCAAACCCAAATTTGCACGTATGGGACTATGGGGCTTTAAATGCCTCTAATTCTTATATCTAGTCACTTTTTGCCAATTTTTTTGGCTAAATGTAATTATCATGGACTACTTCAACAAATTTTGGTATTAATATTTCTTTATAATGCATTTCTCCTCACGAAAAAGACCGGGAAACCAGATGTCACTCCGTAACCGTCACTCCGTAACTGGACATGGGTTCAAGTTTTAAGTCATAATTAACAAAATATTCAACCAATTTTTTTATGCCAGGTGGCATATTATACCTAGAATAACATAGAATCCAATCAATAACTCAAAATTGTGATAGCCATTTAAATTTCACGGAGTTTAAGCAAAATGTTTTCTGCCCAAATATGCATGTCCATTTCGCGTCACTCCGTAACCATGGTTATGAATATTCATATCTAATTAATGAAGAGGATCACTATAAAAAAAATTATCATTTTGAAAAGAGGATACCATCAGCTTTTGTCATGAACCATTTCTTTGTACATAAAGATTAAAGTATGGATGATAAACTTGTTTGAATGCTGAAATGTTGCTTCTGAATGTCACTCCGTTACCTTGGAACTGCCCATTACTTTTTTCTACAAAGAAGATTCCACTTGAAATATATTTTAATCCCATCGGCATCCCAATCACATGAAAGAGCTTAATACACTTTTTTATTTGATACCAAATTTGTCATGGTAGTATTAATATTTCTGAAGATCAGTAAATTTAATGATGTTTGGCAAGTTAAAATTCTCATTGAATTCCCTGGGTGTATGTAAACTTCTGGCCTCAACTGTATGTAATAACAGTTTAAAACGAACACAAAGCACATGAAAACACAGTCTTCCATGGTTATGAATATATAATATAGCATAACTGATTGCACATTGTATATTTGCATCATCAACACAATACATAATATATGTAAATGCACATTCCATTCCATAAATCAAATTTAGCGGGGGGGGGGGGGTTATAGGCAAATTGTTGCACTTCTATTTGGCTCATTTCTGAAGAAATGAAAAGGATTACCCTCCAAACCATATATCAGTAGAGAGGTTATATATCAAAGAATCTTATGGACAAAAAAAAAACAAAACAAAAAAAGAAATCACCAAAAATGCCTAATTAGCATAATTTATGCAAATTAGCCATTTTTTTTTTTTCCAAAACAGAATTTATTGAATACCTTACACACAAATAATCCACTTTTTGCACAGATGTTCTCTAAACATGTCTGGGGGATGTATGGATTGGAATTAAAAAAAAAAAACAACATTATTTTAAATTCTAATGCATGTATTCCCCAGAGACACATTTCACCAATAAGCATGCAAAGTTTGAACAGCAACAGACATTCCATTCTTGAGATATTTTGTTTTGCTAAAAAAGAGCTAATTTGCATAAATTATGCTAATTAGGCATTTTTGGTGATTTTTTTTTTCATCCATAAGATTCCTTGATATATAACCTCTCTTCTGATATATGTTTTTTCTTTAGAAATGAGCCAAATAGAAGTATAACAATTTGACCATAACCCCCCCCCCTCCCTTAATACAAATATGTGCACCAAATTTTAATATGAGCTTGTACAATAAAAAGAATATAAATGATTATCTGAAACCTTCAATATGTGTAGGCCTATATAGTTCTGAAATTATACTCAAAGTAATATAATTCACTCATTTAATTCCCTTGCATATTTGTTCTAAATTTCAACACAGTTTCAAAATCCCTATTGTGTTACATCCAGCTGTTTATCACACTGTAATGGTTCTGAGCTCTGTCGTTATTACAGAAGCAACTGGTACAAAAATAATCCATTTCATGAAAACTAAAATCCACATACTATTTTACATTAATGGCTTTTAAAAAGAAGTCCATATAAAGCTACATATAGGTTTTTACAATATGATAAAAATATTTTTACACTTACTACTCAAAAGCTCATTAACCCTAAAAAGGTTGGGGGTTGAATGAACCCCCCCTCAACATTTTCCACGACCATACCGCCGCATGAAATTTTTTGACTGCGCCGCTCTATGAATTTTTACTTTCAAGTCTGGCACATCTTTTGAAACCATTTTTGCGAAAATCAGGCATAAGGTAACGACGCTGCACAATTTTCAAAAATATCTGTCAGACCGAAAACGGCTCAAATACGTGATCAATTTTGACCAAAAAACAAAGAATAACAAGAAATACGTAAGAAATTTGTAAAACAATAAAATACATAAGAAAATGACTTTGATACCAAATGTTTCTTCAAGTGCAATTGTTAGGAATCCTAATATTAAGACCAAAATTTAGCATTCTAGGAGCTTTATTTCGTAAATTAGAGCAAAAAGTATGAGTTATGCCTAAATTAGCATAATTAATTAATATCAAATAAAATCACATTATTTCAGGAAAATTAACTATACTAACTTGTAGATTACATCGCACTCTACCATTGTGCAAAATTTCGCGGCGCTCGCGTGTTCGGCGGCCAAGATCTCGGTGGGGGGGGGGGGGGGGGGGGGGGGGGTGGGTTGATTCAACCCCCCCTTCCCCCCGGCCATAGGAGAGCCAAAAAAGCCCAGCCTGGTTAGGGTTAAAATGACAGATATCACAGGTTTCTTGGTAATGCAATGATACATCAAAATCCAGAAATACCACTTACAGGAAGATGAAGGGTTTGGCAAGATGAACGTATATAATGAATGAATTATATCATGTTGTAAAACTTATCATAAGATATGCTTCAAACATAAAAGAAAATGTAACCCCCACCAAAAAAACACAAAAACAACCACCACATTTATATATGATATATACAATGTACCCAAAAGAAATATGATATAATGTTGTCAATTAGTAACTTCATCCATATCTACCCTATTATGTATATTCACTTTATTATTATTCCTTTCTGTAATGCCAACACAATACTTACGTGATTTCAATATTCTAAATGTAATTTAGTACAAGTACTTTAAATATAAAGCAAACAATTTAGCACCATAATATTGCAGATTATAAATGAGATTGCGAAAATACGCCAGCATTCTGCTAAAACCAAGAAATCTGATAAGACTTAATTTTACATACACCATGATCTGAATTACACTGCATAATTCATTTGTGATCTTTTATACCTATTTGTAATATATTAGGTAAATTGAACATTTAATAATTTCACTTATCCTAAAAATGCAATTTTTAAACTGCCCAATTTAGAACCCCGCACGACCTCCAATACCTACAATGTAGCAGATATCCCAGCTTTGCGCACATAGTTTGGTGCACTGCTTATCCAACCATAATAACAGTCGTCATCCTTGTCGGTCTCCCCAGTGGCGGATCCAGGAATTTCTGAGGGGGGGGGCCGAAGTAGGAATTTCTGATTTTATACAGTCCGAATTTTATTTTAATGTCATGCCGACCGAGAATAAGTTGGGGGCATCAAGAAGGCCATTATATATTGGTCCAAGGGGACGGCTCCTGTGTCACTCGTGCCAGTCATCCATCAAGTTTTTTCCTTTTCCCTTTTCCCCTTTTATTCAACGGGGGGAAGGGGACAGGCCCATCAGGACCCACCCTGGATCCGCACCTTCTCCCTTTACAGGAGATTAACAGGAACAATAGCATCACCTGATCGCATCATGATCCTAAGCCTACGAATATGATTGGCTATCATCGGTGATGGAACCACGGAGAGATGGATACAGAACAGCTCACAGCACGTTACCCCCGACAACCTGGGAAAGGCGTGGCTTACAACTTCTCTGTAAGATAAATTCAAGTAAAGAATTGTTTATTCATTAATTTACCTTATGTTCCGGAATGGCAGAGGATTGAATAGCTTTTGCTTACATCTTGATTTAAAAGTTGACATCATACACAGTTATATGTATATAAATGTTTATTCAACTTGACTCCTTTAGCACCTAGAGACAGCATGATAAGTGTCAAGTTATTTCCGAATGGAAATGTTTGGTTGTATGCATCTGTGTGTTTAAACGGGATATTCTTTTATCCGTTCTTCACAAACACATACTTTTTGGTTCAGAACCAAACAACACAAACCACTTACATGTAGGCAAAGCACAATAAGCAAAACTTTACAAACTGTTTTATTTTATAGCCGATTTTGATGTAATTTTTTTTTATTGCTTTTCTTATTTCATTCTTTCCTATGAGATATATATCTATATAAAAAGTGGTATATTATCATTAAGATTGATTATCTTCTTGGGTTGGATTCCAAATTAAAGGTTAGTTACCTGAAATATTTTCCAGCTAGTACACCAGGGATTGGACTCCTTGTATTCTTTGGGAGACCTCGGTTAAACACAAGAAGACCCTGTAGGGAAGATAACAAACAATTATATCATGTAGGGAAGATAACAAACAATTATATCATGTAGGGAAGATAACAAACAATTATATCATTACAGTAACTAGTCAAATCTCTTTCATATGCACCCCTCTAGAATTTCCCAATTATTGACTCTTTAGGGTTCTACCTTTCTCAAGCTCAATTTTGCTTATAGCTAGGATCCTAATCTGCATTGTCTCTTTTGTTACTTCTCTTCGTGATTGTTTCTCTTATTACCATGAATCTCAAATATTTCACTGTGTTATATTTATAATTTCCTAATATAAATATATATAACATATTTAAATAGTGAAATCATAGACGTAAGAAAATAATTGTATAGAGCCTGGTCAGTGTGTCACGGACGGACATTTTGCAAATTTTCAAAGTTTGACAGCCCGTGAAAAGTTAAACATGAGAAATATTAAAATTTTCTGTGTTTAATAGGGAAGGGTACCACTGGATCTGCCAAATGATGGCAAAATTTTGTTGCCATGGATACATGCTAAGAATAGAATCCTTTAAATGTTCAATGTCACGGACGGACGGGATAGAAATGGGTTTCCTGACTTCTCATGACTCTTTTGGCATTTCTATCTAAAATGATTGCCAATGTTAAACAAATAACATATCATACAATAGCCAAGTAATTTTACTTCGCTGCCATGTAAAAATCATTTGGATAAAAGCTCCAGTTTTTGATTGACGGCTAAAAACATTTTGTCACGGACGGACATTTTCAGTGTCACGGACGGACATTTGGTTGTCACGGACGGACATCATACGGAAACTATTGCAGAAATCAACTTTTCCGTAAAAGAATATTAAAATTCCTAGGTAATACAATTCAACAACCAATCAGAGCGAAGGTTTTAAAGTCAAACGCGGATCCAGGGGGTCCGACCCCACCCCGACCCCCCCCCCACCAAAAAAAAATAAAATGAAAATAAACAATGAAATAGAATGAAAACCTTTCCGTCACCCAATGGCTGTTGATTAAATAAGAGATGACACATTATGGCGATTTTTTTTTCACACTACCCCCCACGCCCCGAGTATTTTCACTGATGTAACCTAAAATTGTTTATTGTACATTTTGCTATGTCCTGTAGTCCACTGTAATAAAATTCGATAAATCATAGAATGAAGGTTGCAAGTTCAACGTGGATCAAGGTGTCTGGTGGCCCACTCACCCGCCCCCCCCAAAAAAAATGAAAAAAGGCATACGTACCTATCCAATAATTTTTAATTTTTTTAAAAATAAGATGACATATTAACTTGCAAAGGTCTTTTTTTTTAATCTGCCACCCCACCCCTCCCAAGAGCAGTGATGTGAACATTTTTAGTGTACATTATCTTCTTATGACTGGTGTATCATGCAAAACTTTTGGGGATTTTGCGCCTGCATACATGTACATGTATCTGTTGTTTATTATAGGGAATTTTGGTGTGCATGTTGGGGGGGGGAATGTACATGATTGTGATTCTCATGCTCCTTAAATTTGAATGAAATTAAGGTTTTAATTCAAGACAATTACCCGGAGTAATGGAAAATAATTAATTTCATCCATAACCAGTGCAGAATATTGCATTTAAGTACTGTGATTGTCCGTCCGTGACAAAAAAGTAACGGACAAATTTCAATTCATATAAAATAATGCATCACAATTGATAAAGTATAATTCATACATAGCAAAGGTCATATAATGGGGAGATAGCTTTGCATGATTTTAATTTCAACAAGGCAATAACAAAGGGAAAAAATACTTTGTTCTGTTTTTTTGTCACGGACGGACATTTTTTGGTCAAATAGTTTAAATTTATCGCACAGTAATATTTTCCCAATTTATATTTCAATTGTTTTCTTGTTTTTTTTAGAAATACTTTCAACCTCTCTGTATCAGTAAAGAAAAAATTAAAAAGTTGTGTAGACATTGAACTGAGACTATTTTACTTTTTACTGAAAAATGTCCGTCCGTGACATTATTTTTAGGCACCCCCGTAGAAAAATAATTATATTCTAGGGCTTCCATCAATTGCTATGTCTCTGAAAATCCATTTAACACTGAGAGTTAGTCAACCTGAAAATACTTTCATCCCCTAATTCTTAATATGAAATTTTCACCCCAGTGCTCACTCTTAACTGACCAGGCTCTATAACATACATGAAAATGTTCCTGATCTTGTTCTATG
This sequence comes from Paracentrotus lividus, assembly GCA_940671915.1. NCBI lineage: Eukaryota > Metazoa > Echinodermata > Echinoidea > Camarodonta > Echinidae > Paracentrotus > Paracentrotus lividus. Next base: position 35,814,212 of record CALNVZ010003432.1, read on the forward strand.
CAATGTCAATTGTTCATGTACCCATTCATTTATTTGTAAGGTGCCTGACCAAAAGATAAAGCCGCGGCCCGTTGCGTGAACGCCGCATAGCGGCGCTTTATACCGGATGTACTAATCCTCTCCAATTAAGTCAATGAAAGGATAATAGGGGAACAGTATATCCTGCCTATAAGCCTGCTGTGCGGCATTCACGCAGCTGGCCGCGGCTTTATCTTTTGGTAGGGTACCTAAATCATTAAGTCCATGCATATTGCATGTATGTAATGAAATATATAAATGCAGGATCAATAAATTGAATTTGATTTGATTTAATTTAATAACATGATACTTACACTAGGATCTTCAAAGTAGAGTAGATAAGAGAGAGTGAAATCTCCCTCTCGTACTGTCTCCATGATAAAACCTTGCTGAAGCTTATCATGACATTGCTCCACCATGTTCCAAACCTGAAACAAAATAGAAATTAATATTCAGATATTTCAGTTCTGAAAAGTAGTGTCCAAGATTTTGTAAAGTGGATGTTGTAATTCAATTAAAGTCAAAGCACTACTTAAAAAATATAGGACCTACTTGTAGAACAATCTTATATTAACTGTGTTGGGTAGGAAAAACCTTTGAACACTTTTAAACCCATCCCACACTGCACGCTCTACTGAGATACGATTTTTGAAAAAAATGTTATATTATTTTATATGAAAATTCAAACAAGGAAAATCATACAGTCCAATATTCTGAGTATTCTTATGAATAATAAAATTTTAATTCATGGCTCGTTCGAACACACCTCTCCGTTTAAAAGCAAATATATTCCTTACCACAGTAATGTCATAGCGATCTTGCTTTTTGGGCTTTACTCCTAATTAAAGGTTTGCAATTTCATTGTTCTTTTATGTGTTTCAAACCTCACATAAGATAATTTTACATGTATCAAATGTCACAACTGATGCAAATTGCCTTTGTTCCAAAATCTTATCACAGAAGATCACACAGTGTAAGACATTTTAAACATGAACCATCATTTTCAACATTTGTTGAATTTGCTATCCATTTTTTAGATCATGTAGTTTGCCTAAAGGTTTTTCAGGAACATTGTTGGGAATGTTGTCATAGGTTTCAATGAATTAAATCACCTTCTCTTGTAGCAGCTTCTTCTGAACACCCACATGCTCCGACTCACAGCTGATATTGATAGAGGGCGCCAGAACTTGATCTGTCGTCCTGTTCACATGGACAAAATGCACCAAGCCAGGAAAGTCCTCCAAGTAGTTCGTCATGGTGATGTTGCGCTCTGCCCTGACTGCCAGGTAGTCATGGTAAAGCGTCAGGGATTCTACCAGCGAGATGCGGACGTCCCCTATGACGGGTAGATAGCGGGTCGGGGGGCGTACCAGAGGGACGTTACGATGGATGTAGCAACGTTGGAAGATGCTCTTTAGAGTCTTGTTCATTTCAGTGAGGATGGACTCCAGTCTATGTTTGCAAGAAATGAAATCAGACATTTAGTATTATGTAATGTAATAGATTATGTAATTAGTATTATGTATACTTACGAAGATTTTCTATTTCTTTTTCTCATATAACTGTTTTGCAAATACTTTTATATATAACAAATATTTTCTATGTATTATGTATATAAGTTTTTCATTCTTTTTTAAAAACTTTTTTCTTAACTAATTTTTGACAAATATTGTTATAGTCTAAATAACAAATTTGAGCGAAACTTAGCGGTGAAAAAGCATGGCAGGTTTTGAACATCATTACCTTGGAGCCATAGCAGCACTAGAGCCCTGACTTGTTGTTAGGCCACACCCCTTAGCGATCATCCATTGCTTAATGAGTTCTGTGTGGACCTGCTGAACACCTTGGACCTACACGTAGAGACAATATAAGATAGATATTGATTAGACTAAACCTTGAAACTAAAATCCAAGGGGAGAACCAATCTTATAGGAAATTTTCAGCTTTTCTCCATTATCAGAGTTGCCAACCTTCTTCAACAAAAAAGCATACTCTTAGAAGGAAAGAAGAGTATTTTTTACAAAAAAAAAGAGGATTTAAAAAAATTTCTCTCAACGTAATGATCACCAGCCTGAAGCTATCAGATAACAAATAAAAAAGACTTGGAATTGGCCAGAACAATCTACGCGTCTGGTCATTGTAAAGGATCATGCAGGCCCCAAACCAAGCATGTCTATGGAAAGCAACTATGACACATACTCCATGACGGAATTCCAAACAAACAAAAAGATATATAAAAAAAACTTTAAAAAAAAATAATACGTTATTCATAATTTAAAAAAAAGAACAAATATGCCAAAAGAAGGAACGACTTATGCATAGCAAAAAGAGGGAACAAATTAAAAAAAAATAAAAATGAACGGTTGGTATATCTGCATTTTCTTTCAAAGTGCATCGTACCTCCTACTGAGCTCAACAAATGTCATGGAAAAATATGTTTTTTCCTCACATATGTCAAGATGAAAATCAGAAATATGAGAAATAAAGAGGGAAATATGAAAATCTGTGTACTTAACAAATGGAGAGTTGTTCAAAAATCAGCCATTGTGAAGCAATTTTCCAATTTGAGGATCCCCATAACTCTCTTATTCAATAACCTATTTTAATGCAACTTTTTTTAAATTGCTCCTCTCATTTTGCTCTTTCCGCTAGATCGATTCTCCATGGGTTTTGGTTTTCTTTAAGCTTACAGCAAACAGCTATTGTTAACATTGTATGATGCAGTAAAGAAAAAAAATGTGATTGGAAGGAATCAGAGATATCGTTGATGGTCTAATTTTGCTGTTGCAGTTTGACATTTTTTACTGACTTTTCTTCTGTATGAGTCTAACAGAAACATTTTTTTCTTTCTGGAATACACATTGTAAATGGTGCATGGTGCACAATGTCTACCTTGATGCATTACTGTTATCACTATTTCACTCTGAATTATTTTGTGAGATAACCTCAGTAACTCACCCGTGATTTCTTGACAGCATTGCCTAGCTGCTTGAGGTCTGCATCCAGCTTTCCTACACTGCTCTGCCTGTGGAGGGCTTCATTGGTCTCTGACCTTGAGATCGCATTCACAAGGTCACTGAGACGCTTCAAACAGTGGCTTACCCATGTCGCGACCTGATTGTTGACCTGTTGAAAGACAAATGAAATCACATTAATGACGTTACTAAGACACTTCAAACGGTGACTAACCAAGATCATATAAGGGGAGATCCAACCCGTAAATTGAAGGTTCAAATGTTGTTACTGTACAAACTAAGCACACCTTGTTTTTTCGAAAGAATATATCCTTGGACACAATATTTCAGAGGTGTGCTCTTTTAAATTTGTTGCGATCACCTCTTAATTTGAGGGGGCGTCCAAAATTGTTGCCCTTTTTATGACAAATAATATTTTGGGGATATCATTTGGAGGAACTATCACATCGCCCCGAATTTCAGATCATATAAAAGAGAAATAAATTGCCTACAAGCTGAAACCAATTTTGATGGAATTTAGAGGGGAAAAAATGAATATTCAGCCCACAGAAGTTCATTTTTATAAAATATTTTTCAAAAAATGGAATGTAATCAAAATTTATACTTCGCATTTGTCAAAACTGCGTAAAGAAAATTCAAGTGTAACTATTTAGAAAATTGCTCTAATATGTGCTCGACATCTTGTGAGAAATGCAGGTTCGTTTATTATTTTAACAAAAATTTATATCATCTTAAAGTCGTGATCTTGATTTCGCCGAAAAACGAAATCTGTCAATATCTCTAAAAGCTCCGACCGGACTATGGAAGGTATCGTGGTCCTCTCTATAAAATAAACTGTCTTTGACATTTTTAAACCCAAACAACCGGTTTGTGCAGTTAAAGTTGATCAACATAAATGATCTACAAGTAAAGAAATATATCTATTGATTGTTTTCTATGTATGATAGAACATACGGGTACTTTAGCATTTTCAAAAATACATCCACAAAAGTGTTTTAAAGGTTTATATTGTGACATTTTGATTGTATTGATGATACATATTGACATGGGTAGTAACAAATAGAATAGTGAGTGCAAGTGAATTTGGAAGAACATCCATTCCCTTTTCCAGGCCTGTAACTAGAGGGAGGGGAGGGGGGGGGTCGGGGATCGGGAAGACCCACCCCCCCCCGGCGCAAAAAAAAAAAAAAAAAAAAAAAACCGAAAGAAAGAGAAAAGAAGAAAAACACGGGTGGAAACGGATCTAAATAGACCTACTACACTATTTCAAGATGTCACGGTAGATATATAAGTAAAAAAATGGTGCAGCAGGAGAAGCCCTTAGTAGTAGGTCATGCAATAATGCGCGGCTCTCGCATAAATCATATTTCAGAACCGCGGAGTGTTTAAAGGCGTCAGGACAACCCCCGGACAATACCCCCCGGACAACTACCCCCCGACATCGCCTGAGCAGATTACTTCGCGCCGCGAATTACGGACATTACCCGAAATACCTCCCCGGGACAATACCCCCCGGCAATAACCCCCGAGGAATACCCCCGAGACAATTACCCCCGGACAATACCCGCAACATACCCCCGACGACAATACCTTCCTCCCGGACAATTCCGCCGCCAGCAATACCGGACAATCCGACAACCCCAGACGTACCGACATACCCCCCGGACAATTACCACCGGACGAATTACCGCCAGACAATTAGCCCCCGGACAATTACCCCCGGACAATTATCCCCCCAGCGACATTACCCCCTTGAGGACAATTACCCCCGGGACAATTACCCCCGGACAATTACCCCTCACAGGCATGATGTGGAATCAAGTGGCGCCCATTGTGAGTCTGCTCGCCAGGTGTTTCGAATGTATTTCTACCTCGATCTTATCTTAATGAATTTCTCTTTCTCGTTTCTCTTTATATTTGCGTATCAGAGACAACTACCCCGCAGGACAATTACCCCCGAAGGACATTACCCCCGGAACAATTATCCCCAGGACAATTCCCCCCGAACAATTAAACCCGAACAATTACCCCAAGGAAAATTACCCCCGGGACAATTACCCCAGACAATTACCCCGAAGGACAATACCCCCGAACAATTATCCCACAGGACAATCCCCGAACCCAATTAACCCCGAACAATTACCCCAAGGAAAAATTACCCCGCCGACGGACAATGTACCCCCGGACAATTACCCCCGAGAACTTTACCCCGGACAGTTACCCCCCCTTCCACGGCATTGTGTTGGAATCAAGCGGCGCCCATGTGAGTCCGCCTGGTGTCGCAGTTTTTCGAATTATTTTCTACTTGTCTTATCTTAATGGTTTCTCTTTCCTTTCTTTATATTTATCTTTCTCCTTTTCTCTATCTCTGCCTCTCTCTCTCCTCCTCTCTCACCCACTTTTCTATGTTTTCCTTTTTTTTCCTTTTTTCTTCCTTTCCTTAATAATATTTTATAATAATATCAATATTAGCATTTATAATGCGCCGACTAATCTAGTAAACTATAGTGGCGCAGCTAATGATTATTACCCGGCTATAGCATAGCTGCCCTTATAAGGAGGCGCTTTAGCCCCATTCGAGGAATTTCTTCCTACCGGTACCCATTCCTTACTAGGGTCAAGTCTGCAATTTGCAGATTAATATCTTGCCAAAGGACATTAGTGGAATGGACGGGATTCGAACCGCGTACCTTTGATCGTCAGTCCGCCGACTTATCCATTCGACCACACCACCTCCACCACCTCCACCCTCCTTCCCCTTTGTTTGTTGCGGCGCCTTCTGCGCCATGAAAATGGGGAGGGGGCGCCTGCACCCCAAGCCCCTGTTTGGATACACATTACATGCATCAGAAAATATGTAAACTGGCCCTCATGATCCCAACGGTAGATTCAGCAAAATACGTGGTCCGAAACCATGGTTTCTATTGGCGGTCACTGGGCGATAACGAATAACTTATGTATGATTTAATTTTCGATTAACCATTTTTTACATAAATTGATATTAAGCTTAGTAATATTTCACTTAATTTGTTAATTTATGGAGTTATTAATATGACCTATTGCCGCCCTTAGAAACCATGGGTTCAGACCAAGGTTATTATCCATTGTTTCGTGAATTAAACAAAAAATAATTAAAAAATCAATCAGTGGAATCAGAGATATTCAACATGTGTGATATTATGTGTATTTGTGCCTTTCATGAATGTTCAATTGTTGTTCTATGAAAATAAAAGGTAATAAGGGCCCGTTTACATATTTTCTGATGCAATATATGAATCCAAACGGGGGGGGGGCTTGGGCTCAAAGCCCCCCCCCCCCATTTTCTTTCTGGCGCAGATGGTGGAGCGAGGGGGGGGGGAGAAAAAAGCAAGGAAAAAAGAAGAAAGTGAGAGAGAGCAAAGAAGAAGAGAAATATGAAAAGAGAAAGAGATATTCATTATGAAAAATCAAGTATAAAATATTAGAAAACCTGCGACAACACGGGGCGAGACCAACAATAGGCGCCGCTTGATTCCAATACCAATGCGTGAGGGGAGTAATTGTGCCGTCGGGGGGTAGTTGATCGGTGTAACTCTCCGGGGTAATTGTCCGGGGTAATTGTCCTCGGGGTTAACTTGTCCGGGGGTATTGTCCGGGGGTAATGCCGGGGGTAATGTCCGGGGGGTAATTGTCCGGGGGCTAATTGTCCGGGGGGTAATTGTCCGGGGGTAATTGTCCGGGGGTAATGTCCGGGGGTATTGCCAAGGGGTAATGTCCGGGTAATTCGGGTACCTCGGGGGTAATGTCCTCGGGGTAATTGTCCGGGGGGTAATTGTCCGGGGGGTAATTGTCCTCGGGGGGTAATGTCCGGGGGTAATTGTCCGGGGGGTAATTGTCCAGGGGGTAATTGTCCTAGAACCTTTAAATGGCGCTTGAGGGGTGGGGTAAAAGTTGATGGGCTGAACACGAGGAAAAGTATACAACGCTTTTTTTTAAAAAATATCTACTGGAAAATTGGAGGGGCTGCAGCATCCCCTCCCCCATCCGTCATCCCTCGTTTCAGGAAATATACAATAAGATTGAATACGAGCCATTTAATAAGAGTTTTTACTCTCCGACTTCATGCTCGCATTTCAGTTTTTCAAGGTAGGTGATGTCATATTATTTTGTAAGGCTAAAAAAAAAAAAAAAGAAAGAAGAAAGAGCTAATGTGCAGCCTCAATGTCATCATAACCAAAATTTTCGGCTCGCGCTTCGCGCTCGCCATGTTCACACCCGTTCGAAAGGCCGAATTATAGGTCAAAAAAATGTGCTCCAAATGCACAGCATTCATGTGATTTTGTGTAATTTTTTTCACTCGCGTTTCCGTTAGTATCTTTTGGATTGGTCATCGGTCTGTGAAGGACTATTAAACATAGATATGAGGCACAAATATCTGTTGAATACAAGGCAAAAACTCTTTGCACTGGCAAGGCTCACTTTTTTCACAAAGGGAGGTGATCATCAACTTGTGAAACAATTAAAAGAAACAGAAAAGATGTAAGAAGACAACTGATCCATATATAACATACCATATCGTCCATTAAACAGCAAAATTTCCGGCTCGCGCTTCGCGCTCGCAAGTTCAATCCTTGCGAAATGTTTACTTTTCGAATGTCTAAACCTTATACAAATCATAGTTCGGGGTCTGTAGAGGAAAATGTATGTCAGAAATACACTACCTTCAAGTCATTACAACCAAAATTTCGGCTCGCGCTTCGCGGCTCGCAAGTTCAAATCTGGCAAAAAACTCCACTTTTCAATTTCAAACACCAGGCGCGGATCCGGGGGGGGGGGGGGGTGGGTGGCGGAAGTGCGGGCGCACACCGTAATTTTATATTAAAGTCCTAATTACGGCATCCGTAAGTATGAGAGGCAAAATGTATCAGAAAAAAAAACACCTTCAGGTATTTATGAGTTCAAAATTTTCGGCTCGATCTTCGCGCTCGTAGAGTTATCATAAAAAGGCCCATGGACTGATTCTGAACTCCAAGTGAAGTAAGAAAATGTAATTAATTAACCGTTCACGCTTCGTGCTCACAACTTATTTTGCTAAAAGGGAGGTGATCATCACCTCGTAAAAGAATTAAAAAGAAATTATAAAGTAAATATTACTGTTATAAAAGGCAATTTTCGGCTCGCGCTCGAAAAGTTTACTCCTTCTGAAAAGTCCACTTTCAATTTTCGACCCCCCCATAAAAAATCCTAGCAGGCAACAAGCAGTTTAGGGATCCGAGTCCTATTTTCCAAGACTCTTGCATCATTAAAAAAAAGAGAAATTCACATAAGTTATACATATATTGAATCATCGTTAAAAAAGAAACAAAATACGTAGGGCTCACAGAATAAAGGAATAATTGCACCTCAGAGGAATCGAGAGTACAGACTCATCATTCGTTAACAGTTAAAGCATATTTTCCCCTTTGATTTGATTAGTAATATTACTATTAAGTTGATACTAGTAGGATTAAAGTCGATGCTTATAATCCGTATTTTCTACAATAGAGCCTAGACTGATACCTGATCTCATTTTCATTCGTTTGATACAATGGAGTTAGGATTAGACTGAAAGATGGTTTGTTAATATAAGACACCATACCATTCCAAGACTTTTTCTCTCTCTCTCATTGACATTGTCAATATCAGCAGGAAGAAAATAATTATTATCTGTTATAATAATTTTTCTGGGTTTGCATTTATGCAGATGACACTGGAATATTTTCAAAATATTATTAATAAAAATAAGGGAAAAAAAAATATATATATAATACTTCTATATATAATGATGAGGAAAATGTCAAATTTGCATTGGCGATAATAGTCAAATATGACTGATTGCCATTAAACCTAACGAAAGAAGAAGAAGAGTAATACACGTTCGTGTACGGAGCTTTCAGAGATATTGACCAGAATGTTATTTTCGGCGAAATCAAGATCACGGCTTTAGGATGATATAACTTTTTGTTAAAATAATATACGAACCTGCAGTTCTCACAAGATTTAGTGTATATATTTCAACAATATTCTAAATAGTTACAATTAAAAATTTCGTTCGCAGTTTTGATATGTGCGAAGTATAAATTTAGATTACATTCAATTTTTTTGAAAAAAAATATGAAAAATGAACTTGTTTGGGCTAATTATTCATTTTTACGTATCTAAATTCCATCAAAGTAGGTTTCAGCCTGTAGGCAATTTATTTCTCTTTTATATGATCCGCATTTTAGAGCGATTTGATGTTTCCTTAAACTGCTATCTCTAAAACACTATTTGTCATAAAAAGGGCAACAATTTTGGACGCCCCCTTGAATTTAGAGGTGATCGCAACAAATTTTGAAGAGCACACCTCTGAAATATTGTGCCCTATAATATTTTCTTTAGAATAGACAAGGTGTGCTTAGTTTGTACAGAAACAACATCAAAATCGTTAACTAGGCATCTTTTTCAGGTTTGGATCTCCCCTTAATAGTCTGATTGTTGACATGATAAGACCTTTCAAATTTAGTTTGTATAAAGGAAAGGTTTTCTTAGGTAGCTTACAAAGACGTAATGCCCTGTAATGATTGTTGCATGCCAAACGTATTGTGGGATTATATTGTCGGCTGAGAACCAGAAGGGCACTATTACCACTGACTTTGTACAGCAATAGCGCCCTTCTGGTTCTCAATGGAACATCTTTAAGATGCAATAACGCCCTTCTGGCTCTCAACAGACGATATGTCAGATATACAGGTCCCCTCCTTTTTCTTAAGTTGACTTATAGAAGGGGATCAGTACATGTGGTATAATCACACCATGTGTTGCATCTGCAGCAGACCAAGGGCATTTTACCTTTTGGTAATTCATCTTTGTACAGATTCCAATGAAAGAAAACAAAAGTTTTCCAGAAAACAATAAGGCAATGTGGTCTTCATAGACAGACTACTCTATTACAGATCCCAACATGAAACACTTTTCACAGGCAACAAAACAAAGGTCTTCAAAGGGGGGATGACGAAAAACCAGGTTTCATCGTACTTACCTCAATTACAACCACCAAGACCATGCTTGGAAGGAGTCTTATAACATGGATGACATGCGGACTACAGGGGCAAGACTGCTGAAGAAATACTGTCAGTTGAGCCGCATCATCAACCGTTCCTCTTCCTTTCTCTGATTTACTCCTCTTAGTAGCTGTAGAGGAGGATGCTGTTGATGATGATGAGGATGTTGTCTGGGGCTGGCCTGATGATGCGGCGTTTGGGGTTGGTGGTGGTGATTTGGTAGGAGTTGATGGGTGATCAGAGTTGAGGGTCGATATGCTGCTGGTGTCAGCGTCATGAGGCTTCGGGCCCTGGGATGATACACAATGAAATGTACATCTCAATATGTGCCAGGAGTGTCCATTTTGACACACAAGATGCAGAATAAAGTCTCAATATGTAGTCTTGGAGAATAAATGTTTAAACTGTAACTCTGGTGTGACCATGTCTCGTTACGACGTAAATTTGTTAAAATCATCTAATGCTTAATCCTTGTGGCCCACTGTTTCTATTGACAAGACAAGATCCAGCATATTTCCCCAAAATTCTTATTTCAAAATCAAAATATAAAGAAGGTGCATATATTAATTGCAAATTGTAAACACTCAATCGAAATGACAAATAATAAAACTGTTGTGTACCGATAATTTAGATGCCACTGTACACGGTGAGGTGGTAGAAATAAGAAGTATACTTCAAGCAATTTTTGTATAATCTGACATTACAGCTTTCACATTATGCTCACTGATAATTGTTTATGTCGGCCCGACATGGGTGTAAATCTATGCCACCTGTTCAATACCTCCAACCCTTACACTTATATGAAAAGATATTCTATCAATGCTATAAAAGTCCATCAAAATTGACTGAAGGATAACTTACCTCTATTGGAGTATACCAGATGGTCTGCGAGTTTGGGGGTTCAGGGACACGCCCCCCTGGGGTACAGTCGATGGAGGGTATATACTAGCTGTGTCGGCCCATGACCCCCTGCTATGTCACACCAGCTGTCTGTGTGTGAATCCTCTGAGGCACTCTTCTCCCCTGACCTTTGACCTGACCTCTGACCTGACCCCTGTGACCTGGGGGTCATCATAGGTCTTTGCTGCTCTCCCTCTGATACGTGAAGACTATCAGATGAGGGAGGATTGGTTCCGTTGTTGGACTTGTCTTCATCAGGATCGTCTGACGGTAGCGGGCTACGGTCTTCATGTGTGTTGGCTGGGCTGTAATACTGTGACTAGAAATTAAAACAAACACAGGGCTACATATTAAAGGTCAAATCAGATTTTGGGGTGAATGGAAAAAAAACAACATTGGATGTGTTTTCCTTTCATTGCACAATGATATATAAAAGGATAGCTCAATTCCTGATGTTATTAAAGCAGTCAAAACATATAATCAATCTGCTTATTATTCCACAGAACAGATGGATCCCTCTAATTCATCTCCGTCATTCAGGACAACTTTTGTTTTCACAATATGGCCATTGATCTCCGGCGCTAAGAAACTCTCCATCACTGAGTACACTGGACTACCTGTTCTCCCAATCTGGTTAAATATTCCAATCATCATGGTGTCCCAACTTACCCCATCTGACCCTCCTCCCTCTCCGGCGCTCAGAAACTCTCCATCACTGAGTACACTGGACTGTCTGTTCTCCATATCTCCTCTCTGAGATGGAGCCTCATCCTGCATCTCCTGTAGAGGGCCTTTAGGGGCAGGGTAGAGAGACCTCGCTAGGTTGATGATCAGGAGGACATCGGATGGGTGAAGCTCTGCTGCATTGCGACTGAAAGTGTAATTAAATTATAATGATAATAATAATAACTAGCAGCAAGGCCCGTGGCAGCAATCCACGGGGGTTAGCCATAGGGGGCCCGCACCCCTCATACTCAATCAATTCCCCTGTGCCATATTCAAGCATTGAGGAATGGACATTTATGGCCACGAAGGTCGGCCATAGTTTTAATCCATGGAAGAGATGGCCCGCCATAGATATTCTTTGTCATTTCCCTCTCATCCCTCAATCAGTGGCGGATCGAGGATTAAAGGGGGGGGGGGGGGCGGGGTGGGTTAGTGCTAAAAGATTGTGGCCTTCGGTCATCAAGAAGCTAGGTTAGCATAGGGGTAGGATTCGGCCGGTATTTCTGTCGATTCTTTTTTTTTTGCTGGGGGGGGGGGGGCGAGGCGCCCCTACTCTATCCGCGACTGTCCACCTCCGCTGATTCCGGTATGCATTAGCCAATCCTTTCTCTGTAACCCTCAACCTTAAGTTTTACTTTTTGCTCAAGCAATGTGAGCGAAAATGATATAAAAAGAAGGAATAGGTTGATAATGACATGCAGATTAAAAATCAAGTTAGAATGATAAGATTATGTCTTTTTCTCTTATTTTCTACAAAGAGGGGGTACTTTAATTGAAATTTCACATCCATCAATTTTTGTTGCCCCTTTTTATTTAATTTTATTTATTTATTTATTTATTTATTTATTTTGTATTCTACATGGCCACCGTTTATTATCCAAAATCAACAACAAAATACATCAAACAATATTTCGATCTCTCCCTCATGGCCAATCTGTTTTATACCGAAATTCAATAAGTTTATAAATAATTATGAATAATCATGTTCCCTGTTTTTATACCCAAATTCAATATGTTTACAAATAATGATAAATAGTCATGTTCCCTTTACCTTGTTCCTTCCTTTTAGTACAATCTTTATTTCAGACATAAAGCTCCTTTGAGATCTAAAACACGTGAAATTTATGAAACTTTTCATTTGGAGTTTGAATTTTGCCTTCCTAACATTGAAAAATACACCCTTTATTGATTTTTAACAAAATCATAAATACTGAGTCAATCAACACTCTATAATACTTTAATCCGATAATCCCCTACGACAGCGCGGGAGAGATTACTCGGTCGCACCAAGAAGCTCGGTTGTTATCCCAAGAGTAAACAAAGGCCATCGGAGACTGACAGGGTGTGTCTATTCGGCAATAAAAATTGGACCCGGTTCTTCAAAATTACTGGTTTAAAAAGTGTCGCATTTCGAAAAATGTTTGCTCTGTTAGGAGAACTTTTAACGTAAATTTCAAATACACCAATTTTGAATTGTGATTTCAAAATGAAATCGGCAGGCGATTATCTCCCTTATCGGATTAACTCCCGCGACCCAGACGCTCTAATCAGATGAAAGACTAACCGTTCAGACGTTTTTCTTATTTCGTCATCGGCGTGACAACGGGTTGGCACACGGCTTGCCTATGAAAGGGCGTTGGACGGAGCCGTGAAATACCGGTCCAGTCTTGAAAGGAGACAGGGACACTTCCGACGGACACTCTTTCCGTCGTCTGCTTGTTTTCGCGCGTCGCGTTAAAGCACGCGAGTCAATGGGGATTTCGTCGTCCAGGGAATCGTCACCCAGCGTCCAAAGCGAGCTCGTGGAAGAAAACGAAGCCCGCGATCCGCAATGGGGACCCGGCCTCCTGCGATCCCCGGGGTCGGCGGCTCCGGCCGCGCGGCGGGGAAAAGGCCTTTGCAAATATGCAAACGGCAGTTGCTGCAGCGTGCGGGTCTACGGGGAGCGCGGATGCAGCACGGACGGCTTTCTAACAGTAATAATAGGTGTGATAATAATAATAATGATAATAATAATACTGTACAAGCCAGTATTTTTGTCTTCAGATATTTTCATGATTTTGGACTACGAGAAATTTGAGAGTGGATAATTGTACATCTTTTTAATGTTTTCATAACTATTAAGCTTTAATTGAAGTAAAAATGTTTGCAAGAGTGGACCTGAGAAATTTGTGAAAATAACAACAGAGTATTATACAGTGATTCAAATTATTAAAACAAATGTCTCTACTCCATTTACGAATACATTATTATATATTTTTACCCCTGCCATTGGAGCCGCCTTGTCACGGAGATCATTTGCACATTCTCCTCTCTTGGATAGACCACAGTATTGGTCTCTGCTTTGACATTGGATTTGCTGCTCTTATATCTATCAAGTGTTAATCACTCAATTTCGTAAATGATTAGGATGCGCTAGGAATTGAAGTGCAAAAACTTAATGTAAAACTGAATAACACCAGATGGTGATGTCAAAGGTTGAATAGAAATAATCATATCTGATCTACATGTATATGAAAAATTGATACCCCTGCCCTGTTTAAGAAATACACAGACACTGTGGTTAAAAATCAAAGAGAATAACCTTGAATAGAGAGCCAAAAGCTTTGCTCCAGTAATGAGCATGGCATGGACTGCGTTCTTGTCTCCAGCTGATCTGAATTTGAGCAGAACGGATTCCAGCAAACCAATACAGAGTTGATCTTATATCTATCAAGTGTTAATCGCTCAATTTCGTAAATGATTAGGATGCGCTGGGAATTCAAGTGCAAAAACTCTATGTAAAACTTAATAACCCTAGATGGTGACGTCAGAGGTCGAATAGAAATAATTATATCTGATTAATACAAAAACATCATACTGCCCTGTCCTGTTTAAGGAACACAATGACATTAAGGGGGAAAAATCGAAGAAAAATAACCTTGAATAGAGAGCCAAAAGCTTTGCTCCAGTAATGAGCTTGGCATGGACTGCATTCTTGTCACCAGCTGATCTGAATTTAAGTAGAACGGATTCCAGGAGACCAATACAGAGTTCATTCAGAGTCTGATTCACCTCTAAAGTCTCTACAGCCTGATAGAAAAACAATGAAATAGACAACAACAAAAAAAGAAAAAAGAAAGAATATTCAAATATATTAAGGTAAATTGGAAAAGTACAAGAGAATCAGTGAATCACAGTATTTAGAATGTTAAGCTGATCTGAATTTAAGCAGGACATATTCCAGGAGACAGAGTTCATTTAGAGTCTAGTTCACCTCTAAAGTTTCTACAGCCTGATGGAAAAAACAATAAACAGAAAGAAAACAAGATTAATAAAACATATTACGGTAAATTGGAAGAGTACAAGAGTTTAATTCAATCACAGAATTTAAAATGTTACAGCTAATTAAAGATGAAATAAGAGGAGGCCTCCCAAGAATGCCTATTCAACCAATTGAGTACACCTGGGCAGGGTTTATCATGTGATATATTATACCAGAATCAAATCATATCTAGAAATACTTCATCCAAATTCATTACACAATACAATGGATGATACGGTAAATAGGTGGTTAATGTACAGCTAAAGGGAGATAAATGGACGACTAATGGATGGTAAATGGTTTATCAATGTATGGCAAATGGATTGTTCATGTAAGTAGATGGTAGAATTATGGTAAATGAATAGTAAATGGATGGTACATGACTGGTAAATAGGTGGTGTTCAATGGGTTGTACAAAATTATACTGAACTGCATTGCTAAAAAGCTTGAAGATGCATTGCTAAAGCCACGGTTATTATGTTGCAGAATTGTAGAGCATTGAGAGACTTGTTATAAAGAAGCGTTAGGTGCTATACGGTGCATCTCAGAAAAAAGTAAACCAAACTTTGAGAGCCTCATATTAAAATTATATAGCTTTAAAAAAAAAAAATCTCTTTTATTTCATCAAATTTTTGGATGGTCCTCCGAAAAAATAAGATTCAGGAAACTTTGTAAGAAACAACCATTGGAATAATAAAGCATGACTTCATTGCATTTTGTTATATGTATTTTAGAGAGAGAGAGAGAGAGAGAATATAATATCAATTATTTGTGTTTATATATATTGTGTGTGTGTTCCTGATTCCTATTTTTCCATCACAATGTCAAAAGTAGTCATGTCAGTATGTAGTTCACGAACGACGATGAATAAAATATATGTACCATAAACATCTTCGACAAATAATTTTATTCATTTGTCTCCAACGGTAACCATGTTGGTATAAGCACACGCAACTGCTGTGTGATAAATTTGAAACCAGACAGCTATAAAAAAAAATCATAGGCTGCCCGGGCGGGATTCGAACCCACGACCTGTGGATTGCTAGACCACTGTCATTACCGCTAGACCACCGGAGTGCCCTTGGCGATGAAGGTCGCCAAGGGCACTCCGGTGACAAATGAATAAAATTATTTGTCTATTTAATATCCCAACGGCGTAAACTCCTTTACGTTTAATAAACATCTTGTTGACAACTTTTTATATAGGAAACAAGCCCACGAATGGGAAGAAGCAATTTGTAAGGTTATCGGCAAGAAGTATACCCCTCCCCTTGGTTTTAGGAGAGAGGGAACTGAAGTACAGAGAGAGAAACCGAAACTGACCAAAACAGTATCTGCATTTCCAGATATACAGCTGACAGTAAGCAAACGGAAAGCATTATTTTACAAATTTGATAGACAAAAGTTTATATTCACATTGCGATGCAAGTGTCATAGAAAATGTATACTTATTATTCTTTCTTATTTTTAATTACCACTGTGATATTGCCTTACTAATTGATTCTTTTTAAGACAGAGGTATTTTGTCATAACATCTCAACCGTCTCTTTTACCACCACACCAATTACTTCAGAATAGCATTATGGAGGCCTTCAAGCTTGATAATACTGTATAATGATTTAGAAATGATTAAAAAAAATAATAATAAAAAAAATCAATGTAATGACGTTTGAGTATGATGTTGAAAAGAAAATGGACTATTGTGGAAAACAAATTCCACTTATTCAAACTTTATAATACTGTATTACAGGGAAATGATATAAAGTTAGACAATAATAAAAAAAAAAAAAAAAAAAAAAAAAAAAAAAAAAAAAAAACACAATGTATAATGACGTTTGAATATGATGTTAAAATTAAAATGGACTATTGTCATCGTGCTCAGCATAATCCCACTTATTTAATTTCTCACATAGAAACCGAAAGACAAAGTATCGACTTCCCCCACTATATCAGCAGAAACGAGGGAGACACACGTGGCGGCTTCTTCGAAAAATAACGAAGACAAATACTTGATAGGCTAAGGTTTAATTGTTCTGTAATCGGCTTATCGGAAACGTGGCTCACTGAAACACCTACTTCTTTATTTGTATTTCTAGAATGAATAACAGAATTAGATAGGATAGGAGGAGGAGTAGCCTTTTATATTTCCTCTGAATTATTTATACAAGAAGGCAGAGTGACTTCATGAATGATCTAATTAAGATATAGAATCATTAGTTTTGAGATTGTTTTTGATAACAGAAAGAATATTGTTCGTGAATTATTATACCGGCCTCCAACTCCAATCAAAATGACTTTCTTATCGCATTACAAATATATCTCTCAATCCATCCCTAAAAGATAAAGACTGTTTTTTGATGGGTATTTTAACATTAATTATTAAATTATAACTCTGATGCTTTTGTCAATGAATTTTGTGGGACCCTTCTCACTTCATCATTCACACCACTCATCTCTACCACCGTATAGCAGACCATTCATCAACCTTAATGATAATATTTTTACCAATATATATCCACCGCTGGAAGCGGGCATTGTAGTTTCTGATATAACGGACCATTTCCGATATTTACCAGACTTCAAGATCAAACACAACGTCTGTACCCGGAGTCGCTTATTAACGGAACATTTGTAATGACAATATTGAGCTATTTATATCGATAATCTTAATAATATAGATTGGTCTAGTCTTTATGATATCACTGATGTAGACATTCCTTTGATGAATTTATGACTAAATAAATACTTTATATGATCATGCTCCCCTGACAAAAGTCAACCCCGAAACAGAAAAAAAATGCTAAATCACCCTGGATAATCCGAATCTATTAAGGTCAATTAATAGGAAACATAATCTCTATCTCAAATACAAGCGAAACATCTAATACCTCACGGTCCAAATACTTGAATTATAAAAACACGCTGGTTAGTTTGCTACGAAGAGAAAAGAAAAAATATTTTGAACAACAATTTATAAACTGCAGCAAAGATGCTAAGACCACTTGGAAAATTATTATAATGTTTTGAATAGGCAAAAAAGAATGTCTCAGTCTCCAAAATACAGGTTAATGGAAAGATCATCGATATCCGCAAAATATTGCAGATTCTTTTAATGACACTTTGTAAATGTAGAAGCAAATTTGGCTAAAATAATTCCAAATTGTGACAAAAATTTAGTGATTACTTAACAAACCGTAATCCCAATTCATGTTGTTTATCTCCTGTACTTGAAAACGAAATTTTAGATAGTCCATAACTTCCAGAGTAAACGTAGCTGCCACGACGGCTTTGATAACTTTATCTTAAAAAGATTATTCGACTATCGTCGACCATTCACATACATATGCAACTTATCCATGACCTCGGGTGTCTTTCCTAAAAAAATGAAATTAGCCAAAATAATTCCAGTTTTTTAAAAAAGGGTGACGCTTTATCATTAAACAATTACAGACCAATTTCCTTACTAACAGTTTCTCCAAAATATTAGAAAAAATAGTTTTACACGCACACAAAATTTCTGGGATGATAACAATATTTTACACGAATCCCAATTTGGGTTTAGGAAAAAACAAAACACAACACACGCTTTTCTGACGTTGATAAATTACAAATTCGCTTGATAATCGAACCAATACAATCGGTGTTATTATTGACTTTCAAAAGCCTTTGATACCATTGACATGACATTTTACATCACAACTAACACATTATGGGATACGAGGGATCGTTCTTAACTGGTTTCGAAGCTATTTATATGGAACTCTACTTGTTGTATAAATATGCATCTACACCTCAAAATATCATATGTGGAGTACCGCAGGGTCAATCTCGGACCCCTTTTATTTATATCAATGACTTACATAAATCTTCCAATTTACTTACCCCGAATTATGTACGCAGACGACACCAATTTATTTTTTACACACAAAAACATAGACACTTATGTATTAGTAATACAGAACTTGAAAGCAGTTACACAAAGTGGATCCAAGCCAATAAATTATCACTAAATCTAGAAAAAACTAATTTATGTATTAGCTCAATTTCCGGAATTACCACGACCAATTTAATGGATAATGTACAAATACTAAAAGCATATGCGAAAACTAAATTTTTAGGTACTATAATAGATGATAAACTAACATTGGAAATATCACATTAGAAATATTTGTAAGATAATCTCAAGAAATATAGTATAGATGAATTAAGGCAAATACACTTTTCCCATCGAAAGTCTTTTATCACTTATACTCTACCTTAAGTATTACCTACTTAATACGGGATTTATGTGGGGGGAAACACGATGTTCATACTTATTAGAAAGAAATTTATATACTAGAAAAAAGCTATGCGAGTTATCGTACGTCCATTCCGTCACACATACCGATACACTGTTTTTTCTATAATGTTTTAAAAGTTCATGACTATATAAACACCTTGCAGTACTCATGTTCCAGAAACAAAATCAGAGAATTGCCCAGCGCCTTGGCAACATGTTTACTCTAAATAATGAAATACATCAGTATCCTACCAGGAAATTACCATTTACCACTTACCAAGAACGCGTACAGTGCTCACAACAAAAACACTTTTATATTTACTGCCCCTAAATTTTGGAATTCTCTACCCAGAGACATGCGTGAGATAAGAAGCATATTTTTAATAAAACACAAACTTAAATTATTATTTTATCATCATCATAACCACTAATATCACTCTGTTTCTTAATGACAGACGGATATCACCAAGGATCAAAACACCAAAGAGGCAAAACTTTACTTTCATGCACCACTATATAAAAAAAATCATTATCTAAATCTTCGACACCCCCCCTTCCCCCCCTAGTCCCTCCCGGGTTTTTTTGTCTCCTTCTAAGTTTTGTTTTTTCCTTCTTTTTGTGTAATAATTGTAAATTATTTTTCTTGCCTCATTCCCGCATGTAGTAACTGGTTGATAGAATGCTTGCCCTTTTAGTCACGTTTTTATCCCGTGTTGGGCTTGGGGCAAGAATTATTCAATTAAGATTTTAAAATTATGAATTATTTCATGAATATTTTCAGTTAAAAAAAAATAAAAAATTGCTTACTTTTGCTATTCTTTTTATATTAAAGGGACCAGCGCCTTACAAGCTTTGCTTCTTGCTGGTTCCTGAATTTTCTTTATAATTGTTTTCTCTGTTACTTTTGAACGAAATATTCTATGTTACATACTGATGTTGTTAATTTGATTATTTATTCTGTTAACTTTTGAAAACATGAAAGAAAATCAATAAAGTATTTTATTTTGAATCTAAAAAAAAAAAAAGAAGTGGGTAAGAATGAGGAATTAGTGCGATCTGAATCATCGTCGTCATTATCATCGACTTCATCGACGGCACACACTCTCCTGTCGACATCGAGCTCGACTGATTTTTCAGATTTGTCTGGACCAGACAGCCTGAGATCAAATGAGACATGCAGTTGCAGGTTCCAAATGGAATTTTATAATCTCCTCACCTACACGGACTCGATCACGCCCCCTTAAAATCTTTCTCCCCCGCCCCCCTTCCCCTGTATGTTAATCCGTCATTATTAATTTCATCCCCTGTCTATTTATCTCTCTTTCTATTATTATTTTTTATTTCCCCTCTCACTCTCTCCTTTCTTCTTCCCTTCCCCAGAGCAGTTTATGCTTGTTCCCTACTTTCAATGCCTCTCACCTTCTCTATGTTTGCTCTTTATCCCTCTATAGAACATTATTTATTATTTTACCCCCTTCCGCCCCCCTTCTCTCTCTCTCTCTCTCTCTTTCTCTCTCTCTTTCTCTTTCTCTCTCTTTCTCTCTCTCTTTCTCTCTCTCTCTTTCTCTCTCTCTCATTATTTCCTCTTACCTTTTATTAGTATATGTTTGCACACTCGCCCTCATTCTTCCCTCACTTTGTCTTTAATTAACGCTAATGGATAGTTGAAATAAGGAATCATACACCGTTACGTCCTGCCGTATCGTAAAGTGTTTTTATTCGATCTGTTTAAAGAAAACAGAAAACAAGAAATATTAAGTCTTTGCTCATTGTTACATAAATGACCTCAAAATTAAGT
>CALNVZ010003432.1:35859568-35870400 GCA_940671915.1 Paracentrotus lividus
CATTCAATTTGCATAAAAAATTGGTTTGAAACATCAACATTGATCATTTTCTTAACACTTCTTATGCTCAGTCGAGGCAAGTTTACATCAATAATCCCAATATGACAACAAAATAATGCGGCCATTACGAAGTTAAGAAGAGGATCAAACCAGGAAGGAGTGTAGACATAAGGCCTAAGCTTTAAAAACGGTCACATTTGGCACCATTTATGTATATGCAAATTAGGTTGAAAACCGTTAAAAGGCAGCCTTTGGGAACCTACCATGTAGTCGCTATCAGACTAAACCACACTTAAGTTATGTGAATAGACCGGTTCCCAACTTTAAATAAGGTTGAAGAACTCTTGGCTAAATTTCAAGTTGTAGAGATGTGAGCGGCGAAACATGCATAAAATTTGCATAATTAATGATTTAGAAACATCAAATCGATTTTTTCTAAATTGTTATACTACAGTCTACGCAAGTTACATAATAATCAATGTCCAGTCGCAAAATAATGCGGCCCATTTATTACAGGTAAAAGTGGAATTACAGGGAGGGTGGAGACATACATGTTAAGCTCCGAAAATGGTCAAATTTTGCGGCATATTTTGTTTTATGCAATTAGGTGGTTAGAACTAGAAAATCGGCTTGGGGAACGCTTCTTTAGCAGATCAGACACTTGAATTCCTGTGAAAATAGAACCAGTCCCCATTTTAACCTAACAGTTGAAGAACTTCTTGACGCCTCAATTGTTCAACGCTTATAGCCCCCTTTGTAGCATATAAGGTCGCAAACCATGCCAATAATTTCGCTATATTAATGAATTCTATAAACATTAAATCGTTATTTCATGAAATTGTAATGTCAGGTTTAGCAAAGTTACATAATAATCAATGTGACTGCAAATACTTGCCGGCCCGTTACGATGGGTAAAATTGACACAACCAGGGAGGAATGAGAAATAAGCTAAAACAATGGTCAATTGCGGCCATTTGTTTTTGCAATTAGGAGGTTGAAAACGTGAGAAACGGCTTGGGAAACCGCGTCCCTTATCAGATTCAGCAACACACTTAAATTATGAGAAAAAAACTGGTTCCCAACTTTTACCTAAAAATGCTTCTAAAAGTCATATTTTGCCTTAATGGCTCTAGTCTATAATTCTATTATGTTAGGAAACACCCTTGATTTGTTCGAGTATTAACAACGCCATGCTAAGTAACTTCTACTGAAAATGATATTAAGTTATTATTATTTTATTCAATTGAGTAAAGCTTAATTCACATGCGTAAAAGAATATTAAAAAAAAAAAAAAAAAAAATGGGGGAGGGGACTTTATAAGCACGAAAGTCTACTGACCGTCATTTCAACCTACGTGTTTAAACCAAATATCAGACTTATTTTTGTCACTTAGTTACCTGTAATAAAAAAAAGATAAGGTACTGACATTAATATTGACAGTGTATATCTCAAACAGTGCATCCTAACATATAAAAACAGTGAGAAATTTTTCCGAAAACCTAAAAAAGAGAAGAATTTCAGTTGAGTTGCTGTTTATAATGTTGCTCTTTCTTTGCTTCTACAAAATGATTGAACTTATTTTTACACACCCTAATCCAAAACAATTTCAAGCACAAATATACATGAGTTATATAAAATTTTGAACATTTACTGGCTCTTAATGAATATTCATGTATTATGTAAATAAGGTGTTAATTGAAAAAAATAAGTACATTCAACTCGATTTTTTTAAAGTAATAAGTATTTACAAGAAATGTGCTTAATTGAAGTTAAATTTACTTAATCAAAGCCGGTTAGAATTACTTGAATTTTCCTAAATGTAGATTGTATACCTTTAAAAGAATGAGTAAATTCAACGACACCTAAATTTTGAGTTAGTAACACTTATTAGAATGTTTTAATTTTAATGTTGTCTTTTTAAAGTTAAATCTACGTAAAAAAATGATGGAATAATTACAAAGGAGCATACTATTTTTTTTCTACAGTGTATCTCTCATTTTTTAACCTGTCATAATTGTTCTGATCTGCATTTATTCACAGCTGTCCTAGTACATTTCCTAGTCCAAGCATTCTATCAATATCGAAACTGAAACTTGCTGTCAGAAAAGTCAAAAACATATTGTCTTGTCTCCCTATTACGGAATTGATTCGTTTGTTTGTTTGTTTGTTTTTTTACGTGATTTCAACTTATTCATAAGAAGAAAAACAAACTACAATTGTTTTCGCAATATTTTCCGAGGGCGGAGGCAGGGGAAAGGTTGCTTGTTCTTATTCCGGAAATGGGTCAGATATTCCCAAAGGTTTGATTATCCGAAAGTGAAATCGGTTCATTAATTCGACAGTGACAAAATATTGGCTATAAAGAATAATGATATATAAATGCTGGAGGTATTTCAGTTTAAGATTAACGAACCTTTTTCACTTTTTTAAATTAAGAGAAAAATAATATTTTTGGAGTATCAAGACATAACGGACCGTAGTAATAACGACCCTTTGGAATAAAGGCCCTCTGGAATAGGCTGTAAACCAGAGTTCAACTGATGACTTCGCATCATGGAATCAACATATTTTTACACCCATTAGTCATCTTAAATATTTCATCATATTTTTTTTTTTGGAGCTTGTTTGTGAGCCTACCTGTTAATATTGTCTAAACCACCCACATGACATTCGATACGTGAATGCATTTCCACTCAAGCGTATGACATGCAGTGCAGGTAATATGCAGGGAATTTTGACACCGAATCAATTTAAATGTTCCAGTTCCGCTTTTTCTCTGCTACCATATTCCCCCAAAAGGCAAGAGTTTTATTCTGATCATTTGTGTTCTCGTCTGTTAATCGAACGCCATTTGTTTTAATGTGATACTGGAAGATATAGATGTACTCTTCACATTCGTTGAAAGGAACACCTGTGGGCTTTTACGTGTTATGTGATTAACAATTATCAACCAGGTAAGCCCCAAAATGCGAGTGCAAAAAGTCAATTTTAAAACCTTATTGAGTGCTCTTTTATGGTAAATCCTTCATCACAACATGCTTACGCGATGATCGTAACAATTCACATTTCAGTAATCTTCAGCATGCAAGCATTCCTTTTGAAAGCATCATACTAAAACAATAGCAGTTTTCTTTTAAAAGTTTTATGGTATAACCGAATGTTATTTATGTCATGGATCAATATTAATCATTTTGTGCTGTATGCTATGAGTATGAGTGGTTAGGCCTGGATAGGATATTTGCAATATACATTAAATTCAAATTTAACTGCATGTTGTTTAACATTGATATAGTTCCATGGATTTATGTAATGGGCCTATACAATTAGCGTATATCGTGAGAATATTGTTTTGTGAATGAAGACCAAATAATGAAATTTATATCTAGAAATGAAAATATTATTTGATTTATCTTAGATATAAAAGGTTGAGACTGCGTATACTTGCCAATTAATGTATTGTAAATGCATTCATGTGTACATATAAAGTACTAAGAAAATAATCTAACATATTTTATCTGATGTATAAACTATTATTTTACATATTTATAAGATAAAGAAGGTAACAAAATAAGATATGATAATAGACGGGGTAGAAACTATGGTTTAAAAAATAAAAGGTCATATTCTTTTCTCGATGTTTTTAATTTTTTAACTACAGAATTTCCGTTTTTCCTTCGTTTTCTTCCCTCATATTTATATACCTTATCCGCTCTGCCATATATACGAGTCGCAAAATCACCAATAAGTTGAAGGAATTCATATTACTTAATTTGGATATGTTTTCTAAAACTAGAGATTCCATGAAAGCTTTCCAATGATACCAAACCAGCCGTGTACCAAACACTTGCAGTTTCCTAAAGCAAAACCAAGTTAGATATCACGTTAGAAGAAGAACACGCAGAAACCCTGCTTTTATTAACATTTACTTTGTCGTGTTTTTTCTCAGCTTATTGGTGGTTTTGAGGCGGTGGATCACACTGTTAGAAAAAATTAAACAAGTTGTTTAAGATCTTAAACATCTGCGTGTTAACCGGTGAATCGCACAGCGTTGTTTAGAAATCAAACTACCTGTAGTTGTTTAAAAGTTTAACACTCTTGTTGTTTAAAAGTTTAAACAACCTGTTGTTTAATGGTTGTTTAAAATATCAACAGTATTGTTTAACGCTTCTCTCCAAAAATCAAAACGCTCCAACTTTTGGTTAACGCGGCCGGGTATCGAAATCAAGACCTTTCGATAATAAGGCAGACGCTCTATCCACTAATGCCTCGATC
The DNA here is from genome assembly GCA_940671915.1 of Paracentrotus lividus. Taxonomy (NCBI): domain Eukaryota; kingdom Metazoa; phylum Echinodermata; class Echinoidea; order Camarodonta; family Echinidae; genus Paracentrotus; species Paracentrotus lividus. The sequence continues at coordinate 35,863,841 of CALNVZ010003432.1, forward strand.
ACAGTTCGTAGCCGGCGACCCGTACGGCGAGGGAATCAGTCGTTTTTATAATTTCTCTACAGTGCGGTTCCAAATTTTTTTCGCACGAGATTTACCCTCAGAGCGACTTGGACAGAGACCACTATTGTGTCATACCTCCTTTCCCCAAAAGCTTCTATTCCGGGGTCCGCACGGTGAGTAGGAAAAGACACTTTAACCTTTACGTGCGGTTCCCGGCCGACTCCCTTACGATTTTATCTGCACATCGAAACATTTTCCAGTAGTTATGCTTTAAATGTAGGGGACCGGGAAAAATCGAAGTGTGCTCTCGATTTTCCCGGCGTTTTTCTCAACCCGGTAGGCCGTAGAAACCCGTGGAGTCACCAAAGGGACCAAACGGGTTCTGCCGGTAGCCGTACGGGTTTCTGCGGTAGCTGAGCGGACTCCGCCCGTGTTTCAGTGAGTCCTCAAATAAAATATTGACAGGCCTCTTGCAATACGGTTCCCGTGCGGACTTTTCTGCGGCCCCCGCCAGTGCCCCTAAAAGGTTCCTGATGAACGCATACGTCGAGAAGGCTATACTGTCTGGGTCAGATCTCAAACTCTGTCTTGTACTTTTGTTTATTTATATATAATATATATATATATTATATATATTATATATATATATATTATATATATATATATAATATATATATTATATATATATATATATATATATTATATATATATAGGCGAAATAATGAGACAGATGACTCGAAACGTAGCTCTCAAATTCCTTTATTTCACAAGCTTATATATATATAATTATATATAGCGAATGAATGAGACAGATGACTCGAAACGTAGCTCTCAAATTCCTTTATTTCACAAGCTATATATATATATATATTCTTTTTATTATTTTTTTTTTTGGGGGGGGGAGGGGGGGGGCTGTCGCAGAAGACCACTTTGGTCTGTTTAGATGTTTATCTCGGACTAAGGATCTCATATCGTTTCCCAATACATGGACCATCAATATCACTTTTAAATGAGTGTAATTTCTCTCCTAATGGGTGTAATGCACGGTGTACAAAATGAAAATAATATTTTGGATCAAAATTCGTCTCTGAACTATCGTTTTATGGATGGATCTTATTTATTCATGTAAGAATCTATCCATTAAGAGCATAAAAAAAAAAAAAAAAAAAAAAAAAATCTTGGGAGTCGAACTCAAGTCCTCTGGGTGAGAGTCTGTTCCTCATACCACTCGGCTAGTATTAGTGATAGCGACAAAATGATTCCTAATTTGAATGAACCAAACTAGGATATAGTAGTGCATGTTCAAGGCTTATTTTTAGTAATTAATTTGTAAACGGTTCGGAAAATAGGAATCGCATGCAGCTCAAACAGAATTTATCAAAACGACTGATACAATACGCCGTCCGGGTCCCGCGGATGGTACTGTGATCGCCCCATTAGCCAACACATACACGTATTTAATGTGTGAGGCATAAGTCCTTCGCCATGATTGAAATGTTGCGCCGATTTACCTTGCAATGTAACGAGTGATGCCATTAGCTCATGAGTATCACGTGACATTTGCCTCGGCCTGTTTAAACAAAACTGTTTAATATCTAAACTCTAATCTTTAAACAGGTCTTTTTTAAGGCTATAAAACCTCGCTTTTCCGGTTTTAAACAACAATGTTTAAATATCAAACAAGAATGTTTAACTTTTAAACCAACATTATTTCTAAACAGCGAAATTTGTAAACCGCGTTCTAACAGTGCACATAATGTTATTGGCCACTCTCGCATTTTCCTAAATAGACTATAGCACAAAATATATAAATTGCTTTTTAATTGTAGAATGGCGGTAATGAGGAGAGCAGAATTACGGAGTCTCCAATCACACGTGGGTAATGACAAGGCTTATTCGAAAGACTACTTCGAAGTAAGATGTGATGAAATTATTTTACTTATAATGCTACCCGTCGTATTTATCTTTGTCAACCTATATCAAACTCTTGGACTAAAAAGTGCCTGTTTAGTTAATAATCAATAATGAATAGCCCATACACTGTAAACATAAATTAGTCATTTGACTAATAAAAATTAGTCCTGCCCTATGTCTGAAATGACTAGAATTAATTAGTCGAATGACTAATGTTTAGTCATTTCAGACACTTTAATTTGGATTTAGCCAGATGACTAGAATTAATTAGTCAGACAAAGCCAAATATTAGTCAAATGACTTATTTCAGTTGGTCATCATTTTAAGGCCACATTTTATGTAAACACAAAAGAAATGAAGCAACTAAATCTCTTCTTGATTTAAAACAGATTTATTTCAAAATAATCGGGCTATACATATTAATAATAATAATAATAATGTACAAAATTTCATTTTCACATAGTACAACATAAATTATAAAAATATATAGCATAACAGTTAGCATTATCACGATAGCAGATACTCTGAATTGTTGTAATGATGATTACATAATAAAATAGTCTGCCAAGACATCATAGTGTTATTACTGCACTAAAAGGCAAATTTGTGAGGCCAATACACTTAAATAGCATAGGAGGAAGAGAGTGAGAGGGTGAGGAAGACACAAAGTAAAGTGAAAGGAGAACAAGAGGGAATGACAGAGGAAGAGAGAAACCAGGATAGAGAAGTATGGAAAAGTCTAATACAAATCTATATATATATTTTAAAAAAAGAGAGAAAAAAAAAAGAAGTAAGTTAGAACGCATTTCAATGAAGAAATTCCAAATCATCACATTCACTTCAAATAATACAATAATTGTGTATACGTATTACTCTTAATATGTACATGTATACATGACATGTTGCATTTCACTACATGCAGTACATTCAGACAAGGTAAAGTACGTGGTACAGTGTAAATCTGTTTTAAATCAAGAAGAGATTTAGTTGCTTCATTTCTTTTGTGTTTACATAAAATGTGGCCTTAAAATGATGACCAAATAAAATAAGTCATTTGACTAATATTTGGCTTTGTCTGACTAATTAATTCTAGTCATCTGGCTAAATCCAAATTATAGTGTCTAAAATGACTAAACATTAGTCATTCGACTAATTAATTCTAGTCATCTGACTAATTAATTCTAGTCATCTGGCTAAATCCAAAAGTGTCTGAAATGACTAAAAATTAGTCATTCGACTAATTAATTCTAGTCATCTGACTAAACATTAGTCATTCGACTAATTAATTCATTTCAGACATAGGGCAGGACTAATTTTTATTAGTCAAATGACTAATTTATGTTTACAGTGTATCAATTAAAAAAAAAAACAGGCTAAATGTTTACTGCTACGATTAATTTCAAGTGGAAAAATTATTTTCATTATTTTGTTTTTTTTGTCACAATCATTATGTAAAGCAAATATAGGTAATTTTGTATACAGTTGTGCTCATGCATGTTGGGGTGATTATTTAGATGGCCATAGAGTTAGGGTTAATAACAGATATTATACCGATGCCATGTCTGTGTTTTCTGGTCTAACATTTCATTTACGTCTCAGAACTATAAACATTCTATCCATTCGGGAATAAAGACACATACTCAGTTAATTATATTTTCTATTAAAATCTATAAGCCCGATGTCTGTAAGATTCCCATTTACATATAGGTTGCTGTTCAGGAAAAAACTTACAGGGAAGAGAATCCAACACGTTGTATACCATGATTATGCAGCCCTATTGATGAACCAATAATTTCTTAACATTGATTTAGAAATACAAGCATGAATCATGTTGGGAGTTAAAAGGAGGACAGCTCAAATTTTATGAGCAAAACTCCCCCAGCAACTACACCAAAACCAATGTGGTGACTGTGGAGAAACGAAGAGGAACCAATATACTCATCCTAAGATGTGGCCCTGGAGGACGTATGGTCAACTTTCTCGAGTTTGACTCGAAGTAAGAGCACCGTTTCGTGTTTATATAAACCCCTCCCAAAAAGTTTCGCAAATGGACTTTGGGCCATAACAACTTTTCAGGTACGCTTTAATTATTCCTGATATTCATACCATTCTCTTGATTGATACCTTATTTGTCATGGTGATGTCATGCCCGGGTCCACAGAAACCCTGAATGCCACCTGAATACATGGCAAAGCGAAAGATAATTTTCAGTTTAAATTTCTGTAACACTACTTTGAACCTTGATACATTTTAATTTGGGTTTTTAATCATTATCAAATTTCATAGCATTAAAAAGTTCATTTATTCTTCTTTTTATTGATGCCCTATTTGCAATAGTAACATCATGTTTGAATGCACATAACCTATGAATATAATGCAAAAAAAAAAAGTGAAAAATTGTGAAATGCATTGTTATTGCTGGCAACAGACAGTAATACTGACAATAGGCATTCAATTTGCAACATTTAACTTCTGACTTGTCCTAACATTCAAGTGTTCTGTGCATGCCAGAACATCACTCTCGTTACAATAAGGATGTCATTAAAAAGAGGAATTAATTTACTTGACAATGGTATAAAATTCAATAAAAATTAGAAAATACCCCAAAAAGTTACCAGGACCAAAAGTCGAGTGGCGGAACTTCATTTTGATAAATGCATTTTGCAACATTTGACTTTTTCCATTTCTCCATATCCTGATATTCTGTGCATTGAAGCATGACAAAATCATTACAAATAGGATATCAATAAAAAGGGGAATAAATTATCTTTCCAATGGTCTAAATATCAGGAATAACTAAAACGTACCTGAAAAGTTATCATGGCCCAAAGTCCATTTGCGAAACTTTTTGGTAGGGGTTTATTTAGAATTGATTTGATTTGATTTGATTCTATTCTTTAAACAGAAATGTTTTATATTAAATTATGTAAAGACCTTATCTTATCGGGTTTCCCCGAGATTTCAATTAGTCGCGGCCCTTGAGAGACAACAAAATAAAAATCGCCGTGACAGCACTGGCCGCGAAGACCAGTTAGCCATGAAGCCCCCCCCCCCCCTTCTCTCTCTCTCTCTCTCTCTCTCTCTCTCTCTTAGGCAGTCAATCATACACGTATGCTCGTTCCCGATTTTTTCGGAAAAGGGGTATATATTAATGGGCTAACGTAGGGGAAAAAATCCCGATAAATCATTGAAAAATTGTTTCCTCTTACCTATTTTTAATTGGGGGTAGTTTTCAATTATTTGAGGACGAATCCAGAAATAGGGTCCCGAATGTGGTCAAAAACCTGTAAAAAAAAGGGGGGAGTAATTTGCTGGCTAACCCACCAATTGTGATGCAGCTTCCCCTCCAAAAGCCCGAAATAGGGGGTAATTTTAACACGTCTTCCCCTACGAATAGGGGGTATCTCCAAGAATTTGGAACGAGCAAACGTGTATGGTTGACACCCTGAGTGGGGGGGCATGAAGTCGCGGCCAAAGGGAGAGAGAGTAATACTAGGGTTGGGCGAATCTCAACTTTTTTTTCAAACGAGTTGTTTCTAAAGTAAAATTCGATGTAGAAACTGAAAATGACAATTATTTTTGCGTACGATGACGTCTTACGTCGCTAAAGTGCAAAAAACCAAAATGGCCGCCGAAATGGCATATTTTGCCCAATTATCACAATTTTTATAGGTATAAACCACTTTTATTACGTTTTTATATGGATTTTGGGTGTCCGAGAACCCAACATGATTAATCCAACATGATTAATCCTACCTAAGTTGACTGTTAGTGTAGTTTGGTAGTTAGTTTCAGTCAATATCGAGCAAAAATCACCTCATATCAAAATCACTAAATAACACCAATAACACATATTAGGTGCCTTAGGTCATGATAAAATTGTCAGATTTGAGCTTCTAGAACATCAAAATCCATGAAGAAACAAAATAAAACAGGTTTATACTTATAAAGTGTGTGATGAAGGGGCAAAATACACCTTTTCGGTTTTTCGCACTTTAGCGACGTCAGACATCATCGTACACAAAAATAATTGTCATTTTTGGATTCTACATCAAATTTGACTATAGAAACAACTTGTTTGAAATAACTTCTCAGAAAAAAGTAATTATTTGCCCAACCCTAGTAATACACTGGAAACCACAGTGGTCTTTTAAAAATAATTGATTATTGTGAAAGGAATCAGCACTACCATGAATCAAATAAAATTGCATAATGGCATAATAAATGTAGGCCTAAATATTTAAAGCGCAACCGTTTATCATGTTTTTGTTTTTTTTTGTGTGTGTTTTTGCCATCACTACGTGACTATCGTGACAAATCAGAAACTTGGAGAAATTATAGCTTATATATGGCTTTAGGTAAATGCCAGAATACGACAAGACGCGGGAACTGAATTATATCACATTTCTACCGTTTGCAGGAGACTGACCGATGAATGGCAGGAGGCAATATGTGCATTTACTGGACAGCGTTACGACGTCTTACGGAGAGTCAAATCTGAAATCAAATCCAAGCAGATGCAGAGGAGGAGGGCCAGAATTCGGTCAGCTTATGCTGATTTCGCTGAAATGGAAGATGTAAGTAAATTTACATATATTAAACTCGTGTGTGTGTGTGTGTGTGTGTGTGTGAGAGAGAGAGGGTTT
>CALNVZ010003432.1:35896165-35930190 GCA_940671915.1 Paracentrotus lividus
GTTTTGTTTGTTATTTTTTGCAAATTTACAAGTCTTTTATATGTTGTCATATTTCATTCATGGCCAGAGATTTGTCGAATATTTTTGTATATTCTGAAAGAGGAACCTGTCCCTTTTAATTCCTGACATGCCTGAGAGCAGTGAATACCCATGCAGACAAGGGAATTTTTTAAACATAGGGGCGACAAAAGGACAAAGGAAATTGGAGGAAGGTTGGAATTATCAGTAAAATTATGAAACATGTTTCATAATTCTCTGAAAACTGTTTACAGGTTCATCATGTTTATACCTGTTTCAAATTAAAAATAGTCAAAAGGAACCATCACAAAGGCAAATGGAAAAGACATCATGCACAGAAGGGGGAAAAAATCGTTTACGTCGTTGCTAATTAAGGGGATGTGAAAGGGGAATATTCAGCAAAATGTAATAGAAGTGTGAACATTTCAATTGCTATTGTAAACTACATTATATTTACTACAAAAACTTGCATTAAATCGTCTTTGCAATATTTTTCCTTGGCAACAACAGAAATAAATTTGTCTTCTTCGGGGGTTGATCAGACCTTTTGTATGCCATGGCATTGTAGTGCTACCCTTTTTGCCATTATTAATTTGCCACAAAGATAAGGGAAACATGTAAATAGTTTGGGGAGAAATATGACTCATCCTTAATAATTTTATTGACTGATAATCCCCACCTCTTAAAATTTCATTTTTAGGGGTCTCTGTCAGTTTGTCGCCCCTTTGTTTAAAAAATGCCCCTGCCTGTGTATTCACTGCTCCCAGAGTGGAAAAGCGACAATTCTCCTCTTTCAGAATATACAAAAATATTCGACAATTTTCTGGCCATGAATGAAATATGACAACATAATATCAAAGACTTGTAAATTTGAAGAAAAAAAATACACGCATTTAGCTTTGTTGCAATACTAGTGATAAAGGAGTGTAAAAATGATAAGGGGATGGATATAAGGTTCTAATTCCAGAGGTTGATATTAGACACACAATAATGCATGTACCCCTGAAGACGCAAACTACTGGGTAAAAAATAAAAAAGAAAAGAAAAGAAGTTAAGTCTTCCATGGAAGTTGAGGGTATTAATATATTGTTGACGCTAGTAGCTAACCTGCATGGATTTTTGGGGTTTAGTTCCCCTTATATTGAAATTGTTTGAATAATGGGTACAAAAGGGGGAACTTGAATCGTCATTGTACCTCGTTTGGGGTTTTTTTCGCGGGGTTTTTTTAATTTTCCTCTAGAAGTTCCCTTTTCCGTGTTGCCCTTTAAAAGCCCCCCCCCCCCACTTTTTCGCCAACGTGTCCAAAATGCAATGCCATAATGGTTTTAACGATTCACCCCCCCCACTTTCGCGCTCAGCCTCCCATTTCAAAACGCTCGCGGCCTGATACAGTGATTCGTAGGTTTTTATTTGATTGATTCTACAGGGCCTGGTTGCACTGTTCAGCAGAGATCACAATTTGCCATCAATAATGTTTGTTTGTTTTGTTTGTTTTTTTTGCAGTTCGCCCCTTCCTACTTCAAAACGCTCTCACCCCCTCCATTATACTGGTATCACAGGCGAAGGAGACCCTATATATTTGAAACTGCCCATTGTATGTTCAATCGAATTCCGGCCCCATTGGCCCGCCCCCCCCCATATAAAATCCTAGATCTGCATTATTGAAAATATTAATAATCATATTATGTTTTTTTCTCAGTTCTCTAAAAATCTTTGTTTTATCTTGTAGCGTAAGGGAATCGTTACCTCAATGCAAGCTGTACTGTGGGGATAGCATAGTGGTAAGGAACACTGAAGGGCTCCCGATGAACGCCCAAGAACTGTTGGACTATATTCAAAGAGCGCCCCCTGAACAGACGGTTCGTGCATGTTTTATCTTATGAATTTATTTGTTGCATGCACCATTAGCAAAAACACACGACTTTTTGTCATAATATACACCATTAAATCAACACACAAATAAAAATGTATATTGATAGCATTTAAAAAATAGGTAAAACTTATCAGGTAAGGTTCGTAGAAATAGATTCCTGTTTGTTTATACATTTCTTTATACATTTACTAATATGCTCTTTTGACATAACATTATATATGCATGTACAGCCCAATTAATTGCATTATACATAATCATTATTCTTATCCTCAGGTACGAGTAACTGTAATACAAGGGGTTGTGTGTCTAGTTAGAGCAGAAGAATCTGGACTTGTCATCAATATCCAAGGATCAAAGGTATTGCTATAAATCTAGTGTTTTAATTAATCCATACTGTAAAACAAAATATTGCAGTTTAAATTACTGGCAACTCTGCTGCACGGTAAATAGAGAAATATGGCGCAATATAAATGCTGTGGATCAGCATCATCATCATCCCCATCATCATATTTTACTGTATTTTCCTGTAGCTCATGGGAATTTACTGTTGGAAGTACTTATACTGTAAACGAAAATTACAATAAATTACCATGCAGCAGAGTTGCCGATTTGCTGTTACAGTGTACGAAATGATGTTAATAATGATTTCATAAACGGATGGTATTAATAACTACTATAATATAGATTTGTAGACATTTTATCGTATTAATATTTTATCAATTGAGTTATTCCAAGTGGACCTTGGGATTGTTCTAACTTTCAATTAAATTGTTTTGTTCCCATGATCCCAGATTGTTCAACCGGATCCAGTAGATACAGTAATGAGGGCGTGTACAGCAAATTGTCTTTCCAATGCTGGGGAGAATTCTAGACTCATCATAACCGAGATAAACAATATCGCCTTGGATACCAGGTCTCAACCAAACGAGGTAATTTCATATTCTTAGAACATATTCTGTAATCATTATTTGGAAAAACGAATGGATCAGAATTTGAAATTAAAAGTAATATAATGTGTTTTTGATTTGGTTAGTTTGGCCCCACCCCTAATCACTATTTCTCATTTATTATTGTATTTCATTTTGTCAATTTCGTATCTATGTTTTCTGCCTACAGTTCATATTCATCTCGTTGTAAATTCAAATAGATAATAATCATGTAAGCTTAATTATCTAAAAATCCCAACTATTATTCATCTACTTTATGCCTAAAACATGTGTAATTAGAGTGTATGTGTTTTATAAATATTAACACTTTCCTGATCAAGAGTTTCTTTTCCTTCTTCACACGGTCTAATCCTCATTCCTAACACAAATTTGACATAGAAATTACTGTTGAAACCATCGTCTTCCAAAAATAATAAACTAACTAGGTCATAAAAAACATTATGAATTATAGTTTTAAAACTTTTATGAATGTCATGTTACGGCCCTAATGAGAGGCGTTGCGTTAAGGCCTCGTCACACCGAGTCCGGTCCGGGTCACGGCACGGGCCCGTTCCAGTTCAACAATGGACAAAAACGGTCGAAATGAATCGGCCGTGTACTATTGCAATGAGTGGTCACAACATACCCGGGCTGTGCCGTACTAGCCGGAACGGCAACCGGTACGGTTTTTATGGGATCACTCTTGGAGCGACTTGAGACGGTTTGCCGTACCGGTTACTTTATCCAAAATAAAAGAATTAAAATGTATTCAAATTGCCTTGTTTGTCATGCTTTAAAGGGTGCCTCGGAGATTGTGACCTGTGGTTTATAAATGATCTATTGCGCAACTCAGAAGGGGGAAGTCTACATTCTAATATTTTTTTATCTTGATTTAAAAAAAATAGAGGAGCAGATGATTGAATGTTTTATTCCAATCGGACAGAAGAAATTGTAATAAGTTATAAATAAATTGTTAAATGATCAAAGACAAAATTGACACATTACGTGTCGTAATTTGCAAGGCACTCTTTCAAATTTTTACAAATGTCCTAATCTCCCTTTTCATATCAGGGGTATTCCCTGTATATTTTTTAAATATTACAAACAATAAAAGCAAAAGTTTAAATCCCAGGACCTTGTCTACCATTTTCTACTTATTTCTTGGGATATGGGAAAATTGTATATATTTATTGTTTGATGGAGAACACAATATTGGAGCCGTCTGATTTATTTACTCATAATTCATAGGTTTCGGATACAATTAGGGCTGCCCTGCCAGAAGATAAAGGTTTCTTCTCTGGCTTCGCCTCATTCCGAGCTCCGTAATGGAAGCACTGGCTGATGTTTCTGAAGAAGAAAATGATGGCGTTGACGACAAACGACGATGTCCCAGCACAATGACCATGAAGATGCTCTTCACGATCGATGAATGGATAACACTTCGCTACCCACAAAACAGCAGTTCGCCTAATAATGTAAACATTGTGCTATGATCATAATGCAAATGGAATGATTTACGGTTCATGGGCCAATCGAAAAAAACAAAACAAACAAATTGAAATCATAAAATATAAGAGTAAAGAATAGACAGACATTTTATTTATAAATAATAAAGGTATAATACATGTATGTGGGTATACATTTATATCTTAAAAAGCTGAGAGGTGATACCAAAATAATTAAGTTAATCATAGTAAAAGATTTTTAAAAATGTAAAGTATAAAGAATTGTGAATTTTGGTTAAAAATATAAAATGTATTGCAATTCAGTATATACAAAGTCATGACCTAATTATTCAATGTTTTAATGTAAGGTATTTTAGGATAAGCAAAAAAAAAAATGAAATATTTAAACATTTAGTGCATATCTTATTTTGAATAATTGTTATTATCACCGATTGTTATAGTGTATGTTCTGATTTCAAAAGCACTTGAAATGGGAATACGACGCCTTCTAGCACACTGGACATGTTGGAAAAGAAAGTGACATTTTAAATATTGACAATAAGGGGGAAGTTTATTACAGATTTTTAGAACAAATATCTTTTACAAAAAGCCTTTTCACAAAGTCATGATTAATCGTACAACGGCGCTATTGTCCCGCTTTATTCAATGAGAGCAGCCCTATCAACAACAAAAAAAAAAAAAAGAAAACCTTCGTCTTGCGAAAGAGAAAGAGGTTGAGAATTTTTCTTATCCATTGTCAAGTCAGTGCTTTGTACTTCCAACCAAACGGGGTGACATCGTTTTTTTTTTTTTTTTTTTTTTTTTTTTTTTGGGGGGGGGGGGGGTTTGGTGGGGGTACTTTTTGTAAAACCATTAAACGTATTAATGCACGAGGGCATATCCACAACAACCAATGCACTTTATTTTAGACCCCTGTACTGAGAAAAGAAAACGAAAAAATATTGCATGGAGCATGCGGTTTACTTATGCCATTCAATGATTAATTTGGTTGATAATAAGCTAGTTTTGGTAAATTCTCCATGAAATATTAAAAATGGCGTCTCATGAATATGAATAAAGACATGTAGTTTTTCGCTATGCACTGCATGCCGAAGTATATAGGCTATATTTCTCGTTTAAATTGTACATTCTATGTATAATTGTGATTCATGTGTACGTATAGCTGAAATGAAATTGGGTATCATGAGCTTAATCTGTCAGTTTTTTGTATAGGGGAGACTGGGGTAATTATGGCCCCCTTTTTCAGATTTCCTATTACTACCATTAAATGAAAAGTCCAATGATATTCTAATTATGTAAAATTACAGTCAATCTATGTACCTATAATATACAAAAGAAAGTATAAACCTGCTACTTCTCATTTGCATATTAATTACCATTATGTTAATAACTTTGGGTGCCATAATTACCCCACGGGTTGGGGTATTTATGGCCCCTATTGTAATGACTGTATGAATTCAAAGATATTATGCTAATTAATGATGGTAATATATAATAAATGTTGTTGGGTATTCCTAATACACTTATCAACCACCAACAATGATTTAGTCAATAATTGGTTCAGCCAAAATGTTGAAATTTTGCGATCAAAGCCATACATAATTTTATGTACAAAATCGTACAAGTTAATGTGCCCATCTACGCTTATCTGCGCTTATACACTGTTTATGCATTGGGGGCCATAATTACCCCAAATGACATTTTCAATTTCATCCCCCTTTACAGCTCTACTAATGAAGATATTCAGGTGGAAGTTTTTCTGTTGTGTTTTTGACTTCCTATTGTTTCAGTTTCAATCAAAATTTCATCTTAAATGATTTTAATTAATGATTTCACACCCCACATAAAAAAGCAGACTTGCCACTTTCCAACGAACAGAATTGTAATTGCCGTACATTTTAGGCTCCACTAAGCACAAAATTTCATGTAAATGGCTTATTTTTTTCATATGATAGTAGGAAGAGTTTAGCTAGGCATGTGTAAAAATTAATTATCATTGTGTAATGCAGCAAAGAATTATAAGCTCTCAAAGACAAAGGGGCCATAATTACCCCAGTCTCCCCTACCTATAAACTCAGGGTTTTTCCTTCATTGTGTTTGTAGATGGGTGTAAACTTTTGTGTATCCACTGTCTTGGTCTACCAGAAGTTGGTCCAATTCTCTGATTGTCTAATACCACATGGGCTAAACCTATCTGGTCTCCTAACAATTTGGTCTAATTTCTCCTTAGTCTAATAAACTCTAAAAACTGAATTTCTAATTTATGGGTGCTCGTATAGTGACTGCACTTGAAGTGCTAAATCAGCACCTGAAGTGCTGTTTTAGCAGTTACCCAAGTGCTAATTTATAAACAAACAAAAAATGTTCAATGTCGGTATGGGATTCCAAGACATGGAAGAGTACCGCTGACGTTACCAATAGACCAACGGAGATCTCCCTAACTTGTTTGAATTAATTATGAAAGCATAGTAGATAATTATGGCAACTTTGAAGAAAGTTCATCATGAAACAATTATATTCTGCTAGCCATGCTAGCAATCGTTAGATGTGAATTGGTCTAACGTGCTCGTAAGCGCTTCTCATCCAAGGGACCCAGGTTCGAATCCCCACGTAGTCACGCCATTTTTGCCCATTTTTTGCTGAAAGTTCAGCTCACGTGAACGTGCTAAACCACCAATTTGAGTGCAGTTAAACAGCACTTTGAGTGCAGTCACTATCATGACTATACAAGCTCTTAACAAGTACTGATTTCAGCCCCTGGATCGCTTAAAAACAGCACTTCAGTTTTTAGAGTGTACATTTACAGTGGTGGCCAAAATTATTAGAACACCAAGCATATTTAAATGATTTTAGTAATTTTCATTCAGTTGACCATTTAAATACCTATAAAATGGTTGGAATGTCTGCGAATATCATCATTATGCTTTAAAAACTAAATAACAAAGCCATGCGTTGGGAACTCGCCCCAAGTCGCCCTTTTTTATGTTACACCACCGATTGAAAAATCTAAAAAATCTTGCCCCTTTCAGGATCAAAGTGTCATAACGTTAAACATTTTAAGCTTCTCCCTACAAAAGTATATACATTCTGAAAGGAAATTTCCTGAGGATGTCGAAAATGGCATTCATAACAACACAGGGTGAAGTAGTTACAACTAAATTATTTTGAAGGGCCCCAAATTTTTAATTCAGTGCCCCTATTTAAGTCCCCCGTTCCAATGACCCTTAATATTTCAACATATTTGAATTGCTCATGAAATTTCTTTTTAAAAAATATACATTTACAAGGAGTGTCTTCATTAAATGAAAAAATAATCTTAACCTTCAATGGGCATGGTGATTTTGGTCATCTCACCACCAAGAGTGGGGGCGAATCCACCCTCCCCATTTGACGAAATTTTCTGAAACTTAGCATATTTTGAGGTATATTAGAATAAATAAGTTTCATACTTCTACCTCAAATACTTTTTGAGCAATCAGCATATGTAATTGGCATTTCACTTTTTTTGCATTTGGACTACATGTTTAATACACAAGTCTATGGGAAATCAAAAGCGCATAGCGCAACTGTTTTTAATGCTGCGCATTACCAGATGGTCGAAACTATATAAATTTGGTGTCCACATATACGTAAGACCCTATGCTAAAAAGTCTTGAAAGCTCATGGCACACAAAAGATATCTTCAATCTGATTTCGGCAAATGAACTATGGCATTGATAATCCCATAGACTTTGTGTAGGTTCAGGTGTTCTAATAATTTTGGCCACCACTGTATACTTGGTTTAATTCTCACTAATTGGTCTAATAACAACTTTGTCAAATTGTCAATATGTCTAATTACCTTTCGTTCTAAATGCTTCGTCTTTTAATTCCGAAATGAATATTGGTCTATTACCAGTTTGTTCCAGGAATTGACCAAGTGATGTTAGACCAAGTGGAAATTAGACATCAGACGAAATGGGAATTAGACAAAATGGTTGTAGACCATGTTGGATGAGACCAAACGGGCATTAATCAAAGTGGGTTTAGACCAAATGGCAATTTACCTTATTTATCAAACGTTGGTGTTAGTAATAATGACTTGTATATTCAGGAAATGCTGCAACGGCAAGCAACTATTACAGCGTAATGATCGTCTTCTATTGAGCTATTCGTCTGAGCGATTCAAAAAAAAAAAAAAAAAAATCTATTTTATGACCATGCACACAGACAAGGTTTAATTGCTATTTTTTATTCTGGTGATGCTTTTCTGTACTTCAATGTTGTGTCTGTGAGCTGTATAAACACAACATCTTTCATATTTCATGTTCTATACATGTGTATTATACCTATAGAATATTTAGAACCAAACATTTTATTTGTCATTTCATCATACATTGAGTGCTACTTAAACATATGTCGGTTCATCAATTCATAATTAGTGATATAGTGTAATTCTTATATAATTGGAATTATATGTTGCAGGGTGATTTGAGTAATCATGTTCATACAAATTAGATTGAGTAGATTCAGCATTCATTTTCGTTTCGCTATTGGTTTGCTGCAACAGTTGAAAATTTGAGTTGATTTATGATCTTCATATTACAGATTTCATATATTTTGCGTCATAAATTTATTCATTAAGAATGATTATTTATGACTATTGAAGTATCAACATATTGATATAGTTATTGTCAAGACAGGGGTTATGTAAATTTATTGGAAATTTAATGGTAGCATGAGAAAATAAGAATATTATGTTATGAAATTCTATTTAGATTTGTATATGTACTGGCATTGTCATTGGTAAATCGTTACATTATGCATAATCCGGATTTTTATAACAATTCAGCTAAAAAATATGTTTTTGATACACTTAATTGTTGTCTCTTGTTTTATCTGATGGAACATGATTATGCTAGTTAAAATATCTTAGCAGAGGAGAAAACATTTGAAGTACATTGTATGTTAGTAAATGTATCATTTTAAACACTGCTTCAACCACAAGCATTCGGCATGGTTGTAGTTTCAAGGATCATCTCTCTCTCTCTCTCTCTCTCTCTTACCCCCCACTCTCTCTCCACGCGTGTGTGTGTGTGTGGTGTGCTGTGTGTGCTGTGTGTGCTGTGTGTGTGTGTGTCGTGCTGTGTGCGATGTGTGTTGCGTATGGGTTGGTGTTTTTTTTTCTCTATCTATCTATAAGCTCTGTTTCTCTTTAAAAAAAAACTCAACTTGACAATGGTGATATAAGGACACCTTCACAGTTCTCTTTCAAATGGATTTCCACGGGGAATACCATTCTTCTAATATGACGTCATACCATCGTTCATGTTCATGTTTATCAAACAGGAAAACGTCCCTGCAAAGTCTATTACCATCTAGGGACCTTTCGCATTATTAGTACTTTTTATTGTTCTTGGAAAGTATTAGCACTTTTTGTATCTAACAAGCACTAGAAACTCGCTTGGTCATTTGTCGTTCGTAATGACGTTCTTCAATTAACTCATATTCAGATTTCTTATCAAAAATATATCTTACAAAAAGAGCAATCATCGACCACAAAAACACTTATCAAACACCCCCTTCCCGAAGAAAATTTGCTCGGAATTCCCCCTCATATTACAAAAAAATTGTCTAGTCATTCGCCGTTCGTAATGACGCTATTCAATTTAATCTTATTCAGATTTGTAGTTAATGCAATCATATCTGATAAAGACTTATCGTCGATCTCAATTCGGATTAAAAAAATAAATAAATAAAAAAAAAAAATTCGCAATCTCGACCTACCCTTCCCCAGAGACACACTGTAAACAAATACAAAAAAAAAAAAAAAAATTAAAATCTGTGTATTTTCACAGCACTGTGGTGTAAGCAGCAAGGGCGGCGGTTTCATGTCACGACTGGGGGACGGAAACACCGGAAGGGGAATTTATACACCCGAGTGATTTTTAAAAGTGGGGGTTCACGATGGAAAAGGGGCACTCAGATCACAGGCGCAGGCAAGAGAAAATTATTCGGGTAAATAGGGGGTGCGCAGAAAATTTTTGCCTTTAAATTTATGAATTTAAGAATCTTAATCTTTAGTAATGATAAAAAGCAATGCAAGCACGCGAGCCGAAAATTTGAGATAATTATTCCATTGTAGATCATTTTAGTATCTGAGAGCGCGAAGCACAAGCTAAAAATTTGAGTTAATTGTGCATTATATACCCGATTTAGTATCCGCGAACGCGAAATTTAGCGTCGGTTTTCAAAGACATATGGAGTAACAAGAGGTACTTTTTGGTATTAAAAGTTGAACAAAAAGTGTGTAAACTCTCCATCGTTTCTCCATTCTTGAACCGATCGGGCTTTTGCAGTTCTACAGTCTGTGTCAAATAAAATGGTACAGGTGGAAAACATTTTTTTATGGTATGAAGATTAATCAAAGCCTGTTATTATTTGGTATTTTCATAAAGCAGGTGGATCAGACTTTCACCGGCAATTTTTTTCATTACATTTGGTGTTGTAATTTTTGAAATATGACTACTTTTCTACAATCAAGAAAAATCCATTTTTCGCACGCCGTCCCATGCCTTTGTGCATAAGTTTCGCATAATGGCCATGAAGTGCTCAATTTCAATTTGTTGCTCGTTGCACAAAATTAAGCATAACTTTTGTTTTACGAAAGCAAATTATACAGAACAAAGCGCATCAGCAAGGAAAATGTTTTGCCTTTATTTTGGTACCATCTACACATATTATTTGAAAATATTTCACACCTAAATAATTTTTTTCCGACTGTACCATTTTTTTGACACAGATTGTACAATCTACATCACTTATTTCCCACTCCTTTTCTCTATTTCTTCTCTCATCCTCTTTATATAATATTATTTTTCTATTTTACAGAAAATGCATTAATGTAATGTTGCTTTTTGTCAAATGACAACGTCATTTCATCTTCAAAATGTGATTGTTAAACTCTGTATTCTATTTTTTCTCAATCAGTTTCAGCTTTTCCTTCTTCCTAAAAAACGACTTCCTTTCCATCTACATGCAATATATGTAATAACAGTTTACAATGAACACAAAGCACATGAAAACACAGCCTTCCATTGTTATGAATATATAATATAGCATAACTGATTGCACATTGTACATTTGCATCATCAATACAATACATAATATAATGATAAATCAATCCATTCCATAAAATTAATTAGCGGGGGGGGGGGGGGGGGGGGGGGGGGGTTATAGGTAAAATGTTGCACTTCTATTTGGCTAATTTCTGAGAAAAAAAAAATAAACAGAAATAACCCTCCAAAACCATATATCAGTGGAGAGGTATTATATCAAGGAATCTTATGGACGAGAAGAAAAAAAAATCACCAAAAAATGCCTAATAGCATAATTTATGCAAATTACCCCTTTTTCCCCAATTCAAGATCTACTGAATACCTACACACAAATAACTCCACAGGATGGTTCTCTAACATATGTTTGGAGAATTAGATTGATCTCAAAAAAAAAGAAAAAAAAAAAATTAATGAATTTTTTCTTTTGTATTTTATTGTTTTTCAGCTAATTATATATTCATGACATTATTACCAGAAAACTAAAACTTTATTTAAAATTCTAATCCGTGCATTCCCCAGAAACATATTTCACTAATAAGCCATGCAAAGTTTTAACAGCAACATACATTCCATTCTTGAGATATTTTGTTTTGCAAAAAAGGGCTAATTTGCATAAATTATGCTAATTAAGAAATTTTGATGATTTGTTATTCATCCATAAGATTCCTTGATATATAACCTCTCTACTGATATATGGTTTTGGACAGTTATTTTTTATTTTTTCATTTCTTCAGAAATGAGCAAAATAGAAGTGTAACAATTTGCCTATAACCCCCCTTAATACAATTACGTGCACCAAATTTTAGTATGAGCTTGTACAATAAAAAGAATATTAATAATTATATGAAACCTTCAATATGTGTAGGCCTATATAGTTCTGAAATTATACTCAAAGTAATAGAATTCACTCATTTAATTCCCTTACAGATTTGTTCTAAATTTTAACACAGTTTCAAAATCCCTATAGTGTTACATCCAGCAGATTATCACAATGTAATGGTTCTGAGCTCTGTCGTTATTAGAGAAGCAACCAGTACAAAAATAATCCATTTCATGAAAACTAAAATCCACATACTGTTTTTCATTAATGGCTTTTAAAAAGAAGTCCATATACAGCTACATATAGGTTTTTACAATATGATAAAAATATTTTTACACTTACTACTCAAAAGCTCATTAACCCTAAAAAGGTTGGGGGGTTGAATCAACCCCCCCTCAACATTTTCCACGACCATACCACCGCGTGAAATTTTTTGATTGCGCCGCTCTATGAATTTTTACTTTCAAGTCTGGCACATCTTTTGAAACCATTTTTGCGAAAATCAGGCATAAGATTACGACGCACAATTTTCAAAAATATCCGTCAGACCGAAAACGGCTCAAAAACGTGATCAATTTTGACCAAAAAACAAAGAATAACAAGAAATACGTAAGAAATTCGTAAAACAATAAAATACATAAGATAATGATTTTGATACCAAATGTTTCTTCAAGTGCAATTGTTAGGAATCCTAATATCTAGACCAAAATTTAGCCTTCTAGGAGCTTTATGTAGTAAATTAGAGCAAAAAGTAAGAGTTATGCATAAAGTAGCATAATTAATTAATATAAAATAAAATCACATTATTTCAGGAAAATCAACTGTACTAAATTGTACATTACATCGCACTCTAACATTGTGCAAAATTTTGCGGCGCTCGCGTGTTCGGCGGTCAAGATCTCGGTGGGGGGATGGGGGGGGGGGTTGATTCAACCCCCCCCTTTCCCCTGGCCATAGGAGAGCCAAAAAAGCCCAGCCTGGTTAGGGTTAAAATGAGAGATTTCACATGGTCCTTGGTAATGCAATGATACATCAAAATCCAGAAATACCACTTACAGGAAGATGAACAGTTTGGCAAGATGAACGTATATAATGAATGGATTATATTATGTTGTAAAACTTATAAGATATGCTTCAAACATAAAAGAAAATGTAACCCCCACCCAAAAAGAAAAACAAATAAAAACAACCACCACATTTATATATGATATATACAATGTACCCAAAAGAAATATGATATAATGTTGTCAATTAGTAAACTTCATCCATATCTACCCTATTATGTATATTTACTTTATTATTATTCCTTTATGTAATGCCAACGCAATACTTACGTGATTTCAATATTCTAATTGTAATTTAGTACAAGTGCTTCAAATATAAAGCAAACAATTTAGCACCATAATA
This sequence comes from Paracentrotus lividus, assembly GCA_940671915.1. Classification (NCBI taxonomy): domain Eukaryota; kingdom Metazoa; phylum Echinodermata; class Echinoidea; order Camarodonta; family Echinidae; genus Paracentrotus; species Paracentrotus lividus. The sequence goes on from CALNVZ010003432.1 coordinate 35,909,773, forward strand.
TTGCAGATTATAAATGAGATTGCGAAAAAAATGCCAGCATTCTGCTAAAACCAAGAAATCTGATAAGACTTAATTTAACATACGGTACACCATGATCTGAATTACACTGCATAATTCATTTGTGATCTTTTATAACTATTTGTAATATATTAGGTAAATTGAATATTTAATAATTTCACTTATCCTAAAAATGCCATTTTTAAACTGCCCAATTAAAAACCCCGCACGACCTCCAATACCTAGCAGATATCCCAGCTTTGCACACATAGTTTGGTGCACTGCTTATCCAACCATAATAACAGTTGTCATCTTTGTCGGTCTCCCCAGTGGCGGATCCAGGAATTTCTGAGGGGGGGGGGGAGCCCGAAGTTGGAATTTCTGATTTATACAGTCAATATTTTATTTTAATGTCATGCCGACCGAGAAATAAGTTTGGGGCATCAAGAAGGCCATTATAGTGGTCATAGGGGTACGGCTCACTTGGTCACTCGGGCCAGTCATCCATCAAGTTTTTTCCTTTTCCCTTTTCCCCTTTTATTCAACGGGGGGAAGGGGACAGGCCCATCAGGACCCACCCTGGATCCGCACCTACTCCATTTACAGGAGATTAACAGGAACAATAGCATCACCTGATCGCATCATGATCCTAAGCCTACGAATATGATTGGCTATCATCGGTGATGGAACCACGGAGAGATGGATACAGAACAGCTCACAGCACGTTACCCCCGACAACCCGGGAAAGGCGTGGCTTACAACTTCTCTGTAAGATAAATTCAAGTAAAGAATTGTTTATTCATTAATTTACCTTATGTTCTAGAATGGCAGAGGATTGAATAGCTTTTGATTACATCTTGATTTAAAAGTTGACATCATACACAGTTATATGTACATAAATGTTTATTCAACTTGACTCCTTTAGCACCTAGAGACAGCATGATAAGTGTCAAGTTATTGCCGAATGGAAATGTTTGGTTGTATGCATCTGTGTGTTTAAACGGGATATTCTTTTATCCGTTCTTCACAAACACATACTTTTTGGTTCAGAATCCAACAACACAAACCATATACATGTAGGCAAAGCACAATAAGCAAAACTTTACAAACTGTCTTATTTTATAGCTGATTTTGATGTAATTTTTTTTTTATTGCTTTTCTTATTTCATTCTTTCCTATGAGATATATATATATCTATATAAAAGTGGTATATTATCATTCAGATTGATTCTCTCCTTGGGTTGGATTCCAAATTAAAGGTTAATTACCTGAAATATTTTCCAGCTAGTACACCAGGGATTGGACTCCTTGTATTCTTTGGGAGACCTCGGTTAAACACAAGAAGACCCTGTAGGGAAGATAACAAACAATTATATCATGTAGGGAAGATAACAAACAATTATATCATGTAGGGAAGATAACAAACAATTATATCATTACAGTAACTAGTCAAATCTCTTTCATATGCACCCCTCTAGAATTTCCTAATTATTGACTCTTTAGGGTTCTACCGTTCTCAAGCTCAATTTTGCTTATAGCTAGGATCCTAATCTGCATTGTCTCTTTTGTTACTTCTCTTCGTGATTGTTTCTCTTATGACCATGAATTGACATATCTAAAATATTTCACTGTGTTATATTTATAATTTCCTAATATAAATACATATAACATATTTAAATAGTGAAATCATACGTATAAGAAAATAATTGTATAACATACATGAAAATGTTCCTGATCTTGTTCTATACAATGTCAATTGTTCATGTACCCATTCATTTATTTGTAAGGTGCCTGACCAAAACATAAAGCTGCAGCCCGTTGCGTGAGCGCCGCACAGCGCCCCTTTATACCGGATGTACTAATCCCCTCCAATTAAGTCAATGAAAGGATAATAGGGGAACGGTATATCCTGCCTATAAGCCCGCTGTGCGGCATTCACACGCAGCAGGCCATGGCTTTATCTTTTGGTCAGGCACCTAAATCTTTAAGTCCATGCATATTGCATGTATGTAATGAAATATATAAATGCAGGATCAATAAATTGACTTTGCTTCGATTTAATTTAATAATATGACACTTACACTAGGATCTTCAAAGTAGAGTAGATAAGAGAGAGTGAAATCTCCCTCTCGTACTGTCTCCATGATAAAACCTTGCTGAAGCTTATCATGACATTGCTCCACCATGTTCCAAACCTGAAACAAAATAGAAATTAATATTCAGATATTTCAGTTCTGAAAAGTAGTATCCAAGATTTTGTAAAGTAGATGTTGTAATTCAATTACAGTCAAAGCACTACTTAAAAAATAGGACCTACTTGTAGAGCAATCTTATATTAACTGTGTTGTGTAGGAAAAACCTTCGAACACTTTAAAACCCATCCCACACTGCACGCTCTACTGAGATACGATTTTTGAAAAAAATGTTATATTATTTCATATGAAAATTCAAAAAAGGAAAATCATACAGTCCAATATTCTGAGTATTCTTATGAATAATAAAATTTTAATTCATGGCTCGTTCGAACACACCTCTCCGTTTAAAAGCAAATATATTCCTTACCACAGTGATGTCATAGCGATCTTGCCTTTTGGCCTTTACATGTACTCCTAATTAAAGGTTTGCAATTTCATTGTTCCTTTATGTGTTTCAAACCTCACATAAGATAATTTTACATGTATCAAATGTCACAATTGATGCAAATTGCCTTTGTTCCAAAATCGTATCACAGCAGATCACACAGTGTAAGACATTTTAAACATGAACCATCATTTTCAACATTTGTTGAATTTGCTATCCATTTTTGAGATCATGTAGTTTGCCTAAATGTTTTTCAGGAACATTGTTAGGAATGTTGTCATAGGTTTCAATGAATTAAATCACCTTCTCTTGTAGCAGCTTCTTCTGAACACCCACATGCTCCGACTCACAGCTGATATTGATAGAGGGCGCCAGAACTTGATCTGTCGTCCTGTTCACATGGACAAAATGCACCAAGCCAGGAAAGTCCTCCAAGTAGTTCGTCATGGTGATGTTGCGCTCCGCCCTGACTGCCAGGTAGTCATGGTAAAGCGTCAGGGATTCTACCAGCGAGATGCGGACGTCCCCTATGACGGGTAGATAGCGGGTCGGGGGGCGTACCAGAGGGACGTTACGATGGATGTAGCAACGTTGGAAGATGCTCTTTAGAGTCTTGTTCATTTCAGTGAGGATGGACTCCAGTCTATGTTTGCAAGAAATGAAATCAGACATTTAGTATTATGTAATGTAATACATTATGTATTTATTATTATGTACCGAGTGAGTCAAAAAAAACTTTACACCTAGAAAAATGTCAATAAAAAGAGAACCAATTTATAATCCCTAAATTATTTTACATATTCAGAAAGAGTAACTTCTCCCGCATCTTCCGGTACCATTTTTGTTTGGTATGTCTTTACGCTTGGATGAACACGACGCATTGTTTGCGGACATGCAAATTTCGAATTGTGCCAGGGTGTGGATGAAATTGAAACAACAAAAGCTGACAAAAAAGCAACTTCATCATGAATAAAATCGCATAAATTTTTAACGAAAATGTCTTCCGCTTTATAACTTGGCAAGGGTGTTGTTACACATATTGACTACATTCTGTATGAAAATGAGATAAATCTGTAGAGTCAGGCATGAGTGAGCACACGTCAAAGACAAAATAATCTCTTTTTAAAAGTATTAGGAGGCCTTTTTAGGTCTGTCATTGGCAATTTACTCTTTGATGTGTACTCATTCGTGCATTACTTGACGAGTCAATCTAATTTTAATACAAAATGTAGTCAATATGTGTAAAGACATACCACACAAAAATGGTACCAGAAGATGCGGGAGGAGTTACTCTTTCAGAATATGTAAAATAATTTAGGGTTTATAAATTGGTTTTCTTTTTATTGACATTTTTCTAGGTGTAAAGTTTTTTTTGACTCACTCGGTATAATTACGAAGATTTTCTATTTCTATTTCTTATATACATGTAACTGTTCTACAAATACTTTTATATGTAACAAATATTTTCTATGTATTATGTATATAAGTTTTTCATTCTTTTTTTCAAACTTTTTTCTTAACTAATTTTTGACAAATATTCTTATAATCTTAATAACAAATTTGAGCGAAACTTATTGGTGAAAAAGCATGGCAGGTTTTGAACATCATTACCTTGGAGCCATAGCAGCACTAGAGCCCTGACTTGTTGTTAGGCCACACCCCTTAGCAATCATCCATTGCTTAATGAGTTCTGTGTGGACCTGCTGAACACCTTGGACCTACAGACAAGACAATATTGATTAGATTAAACCTTGAAACTAAAATCCAAGGGGAGAACCATTCTTATAGGAAATTTTCAGCTTTTCTCCATTATCAGAGATGCCAACCTTCTTCAACATAAAAGCGTACTCTTAGAAGGAAAGAAGAGTATATTTTACAAAAAAGAGGATTTAAAAAAATTTCTCTCAACGTAATGATTACCAGCCTGGAGCTATCAGATAACAAATCAAAAAGACTTGGCATTGGCCAGAACAATCTATGCGTCTGGTCATTGTAAAGGATCATGCAGGCCCCAAACCAAGCATGTCTATGGAAAGCAACTATGACACATACTCCATGACGGAAATCCAAACAAAAAAAAGATATATAAAAAACATTAAAAAAAAATAATAAGTTATTCATAATTTAAAAAAAAGGAACAAATATGCCAAAAGAAGGAACGGCTTATGCATAGCAAAAAGAAGGAACAAATACCCCCCCCCCAAAAAAAAAATGAATAAAAAAATGAACGGTTGGTATATCTGCATTATCTTTCAAAGTGCATCGTACCTCCTACTGAGCTCAACATATGTCATGGGAAAATATGTTTTTACCTCACATATGTCAAGATGACAATCAGAAATATGAGAAATAAAGAGGGGAAAAATGAAAATCTGTGTACTTAACAAATGGAGAGTTGTTAAAAAATCAGCCATTGTGAAGCAATTTTCCAATTTGAGGATCCCCATAGAAAGTATTTATGAGACTTTTTGAACTTCCATAACTCTCTTATTCAATAACCTATTTTAATGCAACTTCTTTTAATTGCTCCTCTCATTTTACTCTTTCCGCTAGATCGATTCTCCATGGGTTTTGGTTTTCTTTAAGCTTACAGCAAACAGCTATTGTTAACATTGTATGATGCAGTAAAGAATAAAATGTGATTGGAAGGAATCAGAGATATTGTTGATGGTCTAATTTTGCTGTTGCAGTTTGACTTATCTTACTGACTTTTATTTTCTTCTGTATGAGTCTAACAGAAAGATATTTTTTTTCTGGAATACGCATTGTAAATGGTGCATGGTGCACAATGTCTACCTTGATGCATTACTGTTATCACTATTTCACTCTGAATTATTTTGTGAGATAACCTCAGTAACTCACCCGTGATTTCTTGACAGCATTGCCTAGCTGCTTGAGGTCTGCATCCAGCTTTCCTACACTACTTTGCCTATGGAGGGCTTCATTGGTCTCTGACCTTGAGATCGCATTCACAAGGTCACTGAGACGCTTCAGGCAGTGGCTTACCCAGGTCGCGACCTGATTGTTGACCTGTTGAAAGACAAATGAAATCACAGTAACGAGGTTACTAAGACGCTTCAAACAATGACTGACCCAGGTCGCGACCAGATTGTTGACCTGATTAAGGACAAATGAAATTACATTAACGAGGTTACTAAGACGCTTCAAACAATGACTGACACAGGTCGCGACCTGATTGTTGACCTGATTAAGGACAAATGAAATTAGATTAACGAGGTTACTAAGACGCTTCAAACAATGACTGACCCACGTCGCGACCTGATTGTTGACCTGATTAAGGACAAATGAAATTACATTAACGAGGTTACTAAGACGCTTCATACAATGACTGACCCAGGTCGCGACCTGATTGTTGACCTGTTGAAAGACAAATGAAATCACATTAATGAGGTTACTAAGACACTTCAAACGGTGACTAACCAAGATCATAGTCTGATTGTTGACATGATAAGACCTTCCCAATTTAGTTTGTAGAAAGGAAAGGTTTTCTTAGGTAGCTTACAAAGAGGTAATGCCCTGTAATGTCTGTTGCATGCCAAACGTATTGTGGGATTATATTGTCGGCTGAGAACCAGAAGGGCACTATTACATGTCAAAGATGTTCCGTTGAGAACCAGAAGGGCGCTATTACCACTGACTTTGTACGGCAATAGCGCCCTTCTTGTTCTCAACGGAACATCTTTAAGATGCAATTACGCCCTTCTGGCTCTCAACAGACAATATGTCAGATAAACAGGTCCACTCCTTTTTCTTAAGTTGACTTATAGAAGGGGATCAGTACATGTGGTATAATCACACCATGTGTTCCATCTGAAGCAGACCAAGGGCATTAAGGCGTGGTCCCACTGGCTTTTCAGGATGATTTGCGTATGAATTGCGGATTGTTTGTTTTAATTTTGTTTTTTGTTGCGGATGAACAAAATTTGTATATGCAACTCATGCGCAATTAATCCTCCCGCCAGTGGGACCGGGCCTCTACCTTTTGGTAATTTGTCTTTGTACAGATTCCAATTTAAAAAAAAAAAAGTTTTCCAGAAAACAATGAGGCAATGTGGTCTTCATAGACAGACAACTCTACAGGGTGACCCAGAAAAAAGGAAACCCAAGTTTGATCATCAATAATTTAAAAAACATTACCATGGTGATTATAAAATTTATATCACTGGAAAGTGCAACTCATTACCATTTGAATGATACCTCGCTCAGCTCACCAATGCCACGCATCACTGAACCCCATTGTTTTGAAAATGTCTAGCAAAATTGTGAGTGGTTCACTTTCACGCTCATTGATATGGGTTGTTGCAATGTGCCTAAAAAGGGAACCCAACTTTCATCGTCAATCATTTAAAAAACATGACAGTGGTGATTATGACGTTTATATCATTAGAAAGTGCCATTCATTATCATTTTATTGATATCTCTTTCAGCTAACCAATGTCACGCATCACTGAACCTCATTGCTCTGAAAATATCTTGCAAAATTGTGATTGATGCACTGTCATGCTTCTTACATTATCCACGGAGAACTGAAGGTTCTCTGGGTTGTCATGAGCAGTTACATGATGAAATCACCTAGATGGTAAGGTTAACGGACTAAATAAGTAGACATTTCCAACCCATTTATCAAACCCATTTATTTAAAGTCACTGGAATGCTTTATTTAGATTTGTTAGGAACCTTCAAAGCAACTCATCTCAAAGAGCATGAAAACGAACCTATCACAATTTTGCGAGACAACTTTCAAATTAATGGGGTTCAGTGATGCATGATATTGGTGAGCTGAGAGAGGTATCATTAGAATGGTAATGAGTTATAATTTCCAGTGATATAAACTTCTCAATCACCACTGAAATATTTTTGAAATTATTGATGATCAAATTTGGGTTTCCTTTCCAGGCACATTCACACAAACCATCTCAAGGTGCATGAAAGTGAACCACGCACAATTTTACAAGACTTTTTCAGAACAATGGGGTTCAGCGAAGCATGATATTGGTGAGGTGAGAGAGGTATCATTAGAATGGTAATGAGTTGCACTTTACAGTGATATAAATTTCATAATCACCATTGGAATATTTTTGAAATTATTTTTGATCAAAGTTGGGTTTCCTTTTTTCGGAAACACCCTGTATAACAGATTCAAACAAGAAACACTGTTTACAGGCAAAAAACAATGTGGTCTTCGAAGGGGGGATGACGAAAAACCAGGTTTCATCGTACTTACCTCAGTTACAACCACCAAGACGATGCTTGGAAGCAGTCGTATAACATGGATGACATGCGGACTACAGGGGCAAGACTGCTGAAGAAATACTGTCAGTTGAGCTGCATCATCAACCATCCCTCTTCCCTTCTCTGCTTTACTCCTCCTGGTAGTTGTAGAAGAGGATGCTGGGGAGGAGGATGTTGTCTGAGGCTGGCCTGATGATGCGGTGTTTGGTGTTGGTGGTGGTGATTTGGTAGGAGTTGATGGGTGATCAGAGTTGAGGGTCGATGTGCTGCTGGTGTCAGCATCACGAGGCTTTGGACCCTGAGAAGATTCGCAATGAAATGTACATCTCAATATGTGCCAGGAGTGTCCATTTTGACACACAAGATGCAGAATAAAGACTCAATATTATTGTTATTATTAAACGTTTAAACTATAACTCTGGTGTGACCATGTCTCCTTACGATGTAAGTTTGTTAAAATCATTTAATGCTTAATCCTTGTGGCCCATTGTTTCTATTGACAAGACAAGATCCAGCATATTTCCCCCAAATTCATCCTTAAAATTCTTATTTCAAAATAACAATATCAAGAAGGTGCATGTTGTAACTGCAAAATGTATATACTGAACCTGATGACTGTTAAAAAATAAAACTGTTGTAAACCGATTGTTTCAATGCCACTGTACACGGTGAGGTGGTAGAAATAATAAGTATACTTCAAGCAATTTTTGTATAATCTGACATTACAGCTTTCACATTATGCTCAATGATAATTGTTTATATCAGCCAGACATGGGTGTAAATCTATGCCACCTGTTTAATATCTCCTACCCTTACACTTATATGAAAAGATATTCTATCAATGCTATAAAAGTCCATCAAAATTGACTGAAGGATAACTTGCCTCTATTGGAGTATACCAGATGGTCTGTGAGTTTGGGGGTTCAGGGACACGGCCCCCTGGGGTACAGTCGATGGAAGGTATGCTAGCCGTGTCGGCCCCATGACCCCCTGCTATGTCGCACCAGCTGTCTGTGTGTGAATCCTCCGATGCGCTCTTCTCCCCTGACCTTTGACCTGACCCCTGTGACCTGGGTGTCATCATGGGCTTCTCTCCCTCTGATACCTGTTGACTATCAGATGAAGGAGGATTGGTTCCGTTGTTCGACTTGTCTTCATCAGGATCGTCTGAGGGTAGAGGGCTACGGTCTTCGTGTGTGTTGGCTGGACTGTAGTACTGTGACTAGAAATTAAATCAATCATAGGGGTTCCTTATTAAAGGTCAAATCAAATTTGGGGAGAATGGAAGAAGAAAAAAAAAAATCATTTGAAGTCGTTCATTTCAATAGCACAATGAAACAAAAGGGTACCTCACAAGACCTCTGTACACCAAAAGATTTGCCCCGGGACAAAATTATGATGCAATCACGGCAGTTTTGAAGAAAAAAAAGGCATCTAGTTATTATTCACAAAACATGGTGTCTAAACCTACTCTATTAGATCCCCCTTGTCTCTGTCTAAGAGGACATCTGCTCTAAAAATATGGTCATTGATCCAATGAACATGGTGTCACATTCCACCCCCTCCTTTTTCAACGCTAAGAAATTCTCTATCCTCAAGAACACGAAAGTTAAGTTTTCAATGTTGAGAAATGATCCCCTCCTCTATGTCACTGTAAACATTACAGTATCTCCTTTCCTACTCTAGTAAAGTATTTGAATGAATGATGGTGTCCCAACTTACCCCATCAGACCCTCCTCCCTCGCAAGCGCTAAGAAACTCTCCATCACTGAGGACAACAGAAATTTTGTTCTCCACATCTGGTTATTTAATCCAATTAGCATGATGTCTCAACATACCTCATTGGACCCTCTTCCCTCTCCTTCAATGAGGACAACTATTATTCCAATTAGCATGGTGTCCCAACTTACCCCATCGGAGCCCCCTTCCTCACCGGCACTTAGAAATTCTCCATCACTGAGTACACTAGACTACCTGTTCTCCCAATCTGGTTAAATATTCAAATAAACATGGTGTTCCAACTTACCCCATCGGACCCTCCTCCCTCTCCAGCGCTTAGAAACTCTCCATCACTGAGTACACTGGACTGCCTGTTCTCCATATCTCCTCTCTGAGATGGAGCCTCATCTTGCATCTCCTGTAGAGGGCCTTTAGGAGCAGGGTAGAGAGACCTCGCTAGGTTGATGATCAGGAGGACATCAGATGGGTGGAGCTCTGCTGCATTGCGACTGAAAGTGTAATCAAATAATAATAATAAAAATACTGTACAAGCCATTTTTTTGTCTTCAGATATTTTCATGATTTTGGACAAGGAGAAATTTGAGAGTTGATAATTTTGTGATTTTCAGATGTTTTTATTACTATCTACATGTAGCTTTAATTGAAGTAGAAATTTTTGCGAGGATAGACTTTGGAAAATTGTGAAAATAACTAATAAAGTATTCTATGTTTCTCTGCTTATTCAAAACTACATCTATTAAAGCCCAGATATATTATTACCCATGTCATTGGAACCGGGCTTGTCACAGAAATTATGTGCACATTCTCTACTCATTGGATAAATTAAAATATCGGTCTCTGCTTTGGCATTGGATCTGCTGCTCTTATATCTATAAATGATTAGGATGCACCGAATAACACCAGATGGTGATGTCAAAAATTGAATAGAAATAATAATATTTGATCTACATGTATATAAAAACTTGATACCCCTGCCCTGTTTAAGAAATACACAGACATTGAGGGAAAAAAATTAAAGGAAAATAACCTTGAATAGAGAGCCAAAAGCTTAGCTCCAGTAATGAGCATGGCATGGACTGCGTTCTTGTCTCCAGCTGATCTGAATTTGAGTAAAACGGATTCCAGTAGACCAATACAGAGTTCATTCAGTGTCTGGTTCACTTCCAACGTCTCCACGGCCTGATGGAAAAACAATGAAACAGAAAGGATACAACATAAAATTGGAAAAGTACAGGAGTTTCATTCAATCACAGAATTTAAAATGTTACAGCTGATCTGAATTTAAGTAGATTAACAGATTCCAGCAGACCAACACAGAGTTCATTCAGTGTCTGGTTCACCTCCAATGTCTCTACAGCCTGAAGAAAGGAAACAAGATTATTCAAATTTATATAATTGGAATCACAAGATTTGAAATACATGTATTACAACTGATTAAAGTATAAATGCGTGATGGCTTTATAAGAATGTCTAAATCATAACATTTGACCCAATGTATACTGAAACTGAAACACTCGGGCAGGGGTCTATGGGTCTATACCAGAATGAGTACCAAAGTGTTGATGCCATAATTGTCCGTCATCCCTGGTAAAGGTTGTCTGTGCACAAGGTTTAGCCTAAATTCCAGCAAACAGGACTCAAGTACATACACAGACAGGTTAAGGTGTAATCCTGTTGCTATTGTTAGAACCAACAAATATGACAACATCACTGGCATGACATCATACTTGGGTAATCTATTGTTTTGTACAGTATTTATCTTTTACCATAGTGTAAAACTTTACAAAAAAACTACTGCATAAAAATTAATAACACATAATTACAGGAAATGAATATATGTACAACGGTTAAAGTATGGCTAATGAGTGATAAATGGATGGAAAATAGATGATAAATGTATAGCTAATGGAAATATTAATGTATGGTCAATTGAGGGTAACTGAGTGGTATTGAATAGGTTGTTACAACTTTACACTTCATCATTGAAGATTATTTGACCGACTCACCTCCAGTAAGAAAGATTGCTCACTGTGGTACAACTCACACCAGCTGTCTAGCACGGCACCTAAGGTATCCCACAATACATCTCTCTGACTCGGATTATCCTTTCGTAATCTGCAAAGGTAATCACAAACAGGCAGTGAAAATTCTAGAACAGTTGAGGCACTTGAGGAAGGAAAGGGAAAGGTGTATAACTTTCTTTCCTAAAGATGTCTCATGTGTTCGACATTGTAGATTCCTCATTTCTTAATTTTCAAACCAAATCTTGGACATATTCTCCAGGCCAATCAAATGCAATTCTGTTTCATGCACATGTACAGCACTGGCCTCAATATGAGTAAAGGGTCATTTCCATTCAAGAGGATGTGCCTCTAGCAAACTTTTTGGTGTACATGTATCCTTAGTCTAAGTGAGCACAAAGTTTACAAAATAATCATGAGTGAGAAGTTGAGACTAGAAATGTGTACCGTCAGCTTTGTCAATTGCTCGTGGTGCAGTTTTTAAAAGCCAGTGTCAGAGCTTGACATGTTATTAGTCATGCTAGCCAAGGGTTTTAATACCTGTAATGCTGGTAATAATTTTGTGTCATTATTTGTTGACAAAATAGTTCAAGTATGATAGATCAGGTCACTGTCACTTCACAGCCACCTCAAAAAGAGCTTACCATTTTGTACCTGCTTACACTAAGGATCAACCAACTTTCTAGCCTACAGGAGCTACCCTTGAAGAGACAAACCTCCTCATATAGAAATGAAGATTTATTTGGATTTACAGAGGACTGTATGTCTTTAAAAAAGGCGACGTACATGTAACACAAGGGTTGCAATCAATCGCAAAATGGCGATCATTATTGCATTTTGTTCAAAAGACTTACCAGCAACTAATTGGAACTTTTCTTTCAAATTTGCAAATGATGGCAAACCTTTGTGACACGGGGCCCAAATTGCAATTCGAAGATGGAAACGATTCTTACTGCTCTGTTGAGGTATTTTTGATAAGGCAAACATTCTGATGTTAAAGCAGGTCGCATACATATTTACTAAAAAAATTAATATGTATAGTAACTTTGCTATGAATGGTAACTACCATGGTAATATTGCTCAACAGCCAATCACAATGCAGTATTCCAGTAAAGTTACCATTGATGGCAAGGTAACTATAATAGTAACTATTTTTGTAACAGGGCACAGGGCTTTACGGCCACCGCACACCATACAACTTACGACTTGCGAATGACCTACTTTGGATCTGAAATAACTAAGCGCATTGCAAAGTATACGCGCTTATATATTTCAGATCCAAAGTCGGTCAGTCGCAAGTCGTATGGTGTGTGGTGTGCGGTGGCCTTGAGTTGGATTTAAAACGGGTTTCCATCTCAGAATACATCTCAAAAATGCAATATAAAGATGGAAATAATTCTTACTGTTCTGTAGAAGCACCAAAGAAGAAATTAATCATCCTATGAAAGACCAAGAGCTTCTTGTGTAGGAATTGTTCAGTCTCTTCACCATCTCCATTCACTGTGATGTAAAGGTGCTGACCAAACTAAAATATGAAAAGAGTTTTAAATTATTGATATATTTATTAATTAGGACACATGTATAAGAACACATAACATCACAGGCTGAAAGAATCAGTTCACATAAGATAAATCATGATTACTGGTACATTAATGACAGGGTGCCCAGCATTTTGCGAAAGCAAAATTCCCTGATAATTATTCAAACCCATTTCCAATTTTGCAATTTTTTTTATGCTGTCGCAGTGAACAATTTGCAGTATAAAACATTAGTCTGACGAACTATCATACTTTTTATATTTAGGCCAATTAAAATTCCCTGACTTTTCCCTGATTTTAAGGCATTTTTATCAAATTCCCTGACTTTTCCCTGACTGGAAAAAAGATAAATAATTTTCACTGATTTCCCTCATGGGAATGATACAATTTAAAATTTTTTTATTACAATAAAACATTATATTGATAATATTACTAGAATACCCGCCCCCCCAAAAATAATACAAAGGTAACTAATCTGTTACACATTTATAGTACATGTACGTACATGTAAGCCAATATTTCTAGATGACAGGAACCCCAAGGAACCTTACAGTGTAACGATACATGAAAATTTGCTCATTTAGAAAAAAAAAAAAATTTGCAGGACTCATAATGGATATATACATGTACTAATCCGCCTCTTGGTAAGTCAATCGCAGGAAAAGGATAGGGATTGGTATACATGTATCTGGTACATACATGTAATCCCACAAAAGTGTTGCATGAAGTGGACCAATGGCATTACATTTCAGTAAGCTGCCTCAATCCGGAAATAAGGTTTGGTAATCCAGGAAAATGGTAGAGAGTTATTAGCATTTGGGTAAGAGTTGCAGAGTTCTCCATTATAGAGAACTGTTTCTGAGCTAGCATCATGAGCGTCCTCGGACTGTGCACATTCTATAAGTTTGCAATATTACTATAAAAATTATTCATTATTTCATTTCCGATTTAAATGAGCCTCATAATTTTCAAATTTACAAACCTTATTTCACTCTTGGATTTACTTCGGAATAAGTATGTGTAACTGTTCTACTCTACTCATAATTTTCAGATTTACAAACCTTATTTCACTCTCGGATTTACTTCGGAATAAGTATGTGTAACCGTTCTACTCTACTCACTTGTTTCATAACGAAGATGAAATCATTGTTGCAGGTGATACTGGAATAGGGACAGTTCATCTCTGATGCCAGGAGTCCATGAGATGCAATGATAGGTGAGAAGTATTGAGTCACTACACTGATGTCTATGTCTCCTAAGATATCATCAGGCTGTCAAAAGAAACAATACAGTTAAACCTCGCTTTAATATACAGCAATCATTTAATCGGTCACCTGTATCAACCGGCCATGGACTTTGGCCAGATTCCCTCCTTTATTTTTTTTTAATTCACATAAAAGCCTTGCAGTTTTTACTTGTTATTCATAATATTTACATCTCCTTTCACACAGAAGACATTGTGATAATTTACACTGATGTCTATGTCTCCCAAGATATCATCAGGCTGTCAAAAGAAACAATACAGTTCTTAATTTCATATTTCATTAATTGTAATAATTCACTGAGCAAAATGCCCATAACTGTTCTGCTCTTTCAGGGACACACTGTATGAGCTGCATTTTTGTGGGAATTTTGCCAGCCAGCTCTTTCAAATATATCCACCTCAGTTCAAAATTATTTCAAGTAGTGAAACATTTTTAAAATCATGAAGCCTTCGCAAACTAACCCCCCCCCCCCCCATAGTCCACAATTCGTGAAAAATTACTGTATACTGAACATTTGGCCTTACAACAATACACGCTGCTTGCACAGTATACAGTCTCCCCCACCCAAGAAAATAATCCCTAAAAAACTACTTCCAAAGAAAATGACTTCAGAACTGGAAAATACATTTAAGGCAACAATTATACCCATGGCCAAGGACAACTACTTCCAGGAACTTAGCTAGTTTTCATGATACAGTTTGTCATTTAAGAAAATCCTTGTGCTACATCTATTACGCAGGCTTTGATGTCATTATATACAGATTCAAATTGAGATTGATCAATAATAAGTCAATCTCTTTTATGAGCTAAAAATTTCTGATAATTTATACCTCTGTTAGGCCTCTGTCAAAGGCAGACTTGGCTAGGTGCTTTTTGAACTCGCAATCATTCCACATGAATACTATGTCAGGCATGCTCGGATTGCGAACAACTAGTAAACACTTCATCTTCAGGTCTCCTCAATCATGTAAAATGTCTATTGAAAACAAAAGGAAAAAATGACAAGAGTTCATAAATTATCACAGAGTGTCATAATTCATAGCTTTATTTATACATTGTTTAGATTGCATGCCTGGTAGATTAAACTTAATTCCAGTTTTATCACAATGTACAGTGCATGTGTGATTGAACAGTTATAATAATAAAAATTTAATACTAATCATTTACATACAGCCTAGACCCCTCTCTAACACTTTTGTTAGCACTTTTTGATACATGTATAGTATTACCGGACACTATCATGATTCCGGACGCACACATCACTGCGCACTAAAGCAATTTTGTGCGCGTAGGTCGGCGCAGTTGAATTCCACACACCAATACATGGAACAAGATTGCTAAAATGAGGCGGAAAAATCTAAGTTTTACCTTATTTTTCTCTAAAATGATAGAAAATGGTTAAAATTTCATATTGCATACCTTTCTATTAACAATTGATATATTTTCTGATGAAAAAACAAGCCTTGTTTGCCGAATTTCAATCTCTCGGCGTCTGCTTTGAATGTTGACGTGCGGTGTAACGTTAGGCCTATATGTGGTGATTGATTCTATTCATGGTTTTCCAATCATGACGATCCCGCGAGCGCGAGAGCGATAGATCGCGAACATGACGAAAACGTCGATAAACAAACATAGTGAACGATCTAGATAATCATGATTATGCGAAGTTGATAAGTTAGCAATTATCTTTCACAAGGCTTAAATCACACAAAAATATAAAGATTAAGAAATAGGAATAAAGGAGAAAGCTAAAAGGATATGTTTTATAAAACAAAAACCCCAAATAAATCCTAGATTAATTGCAATGACAGTCTGTTAGTCAAGGGAGATAGCATATTCATTATTATGAATGATGATCGAAAACAAAACAACACGCAATTATAATGTTGTATCCCATAGAGGGCGCGCGTCCGGAATAATAATGCAATTTGTCACGCTCAAAGATAATTGTTTTCGTAGAGGGGTATGCGGCAAGCGCAATACAAAGAAAACTGTTGGTAAATATCAAATAATTTTACCATATTTATAATTTTCATAATATTTGGAATAGAGAGTGCGAATATTCCTTGACTTTATTTCCTCTAATTGTCCTTTTTAAAGCACTGAAATAAAGGCGTCCGGCAATACAATACACTGCCGTACCAAACAATGAATAATAAATTAGGGCCTAACTTAATAGTAATAAAAAATATTAATTAGTCTAAGTGATGAACAAATTACAAACAGATACAATAAACAATGGCAAACATAATAATCATGGCATAATCGTCATCGAAGTCCCCAGGGACTCGGATGCACGGACACTTTTTTCTCCGAAAAACATGTCCTACCTTCAAGATGGTTCCTGAAAAGGGAGCGCCATATACCATCGGCCGTGTAACCGCCAAATGTACTGTTGCCAAGCGAATATTCGAGCGTGTTAATTTCTTTCCCACTCGCTCTAAATCTTTCTCTCTCTCTCTCTCTCTCAAAGCGGAATTTGCGACAAGCGAGCATTGTCTGAAAACAATTTTAAACTGTATTATACTAGTCGTCATCCGAGTCCCCATATAAGAATTTCTATGGTTAATTTAATGTTTATAACACGTAAGGGGACTCGGATGACGACTAGTATATAGTCGTCATCCGAGTCCCCTTTACGTGTATCAACACCCAATTTCTCAGAGGCGGGGACTGGATGACGACTAGTATAAGACAGTTTTATAGTGTTTTTTGGTTTCATATTCTCTTATTTTTATTGACTAAATAAACTGTAACAACAATAATTAATATAACAGCTCTATTTAACTGTCTGAAAGTGGCAGAGTGGTCTTGAGAGAAAGGGAAATGAGGGGTAGATGTATATCAACGGTTAATTGCCGTATCTTATTTAGTTTTGGGAGGGGACTGCGATGACGACTAGTATATAGTAGTCCATCCGGTCCCATGTATCAACACCAAATTTCTCAGAGGCGGGGACTCGGATGACGACTAGTATAAGACAGTTTTATAGTGTTTTTTTTTCATATTCTCTTATTTTATTGACTAAATAAACTATAAACACAATGATCAATATAACAGCTCTATTTAACTGTCTGAAAGTGGCAGAGTGGTCTTGAAGAGAAGGGAAATGAGGGTAGATATATATCAACGGGTTAATTTGCCGTATCTTATTTAGTTTGGAGGGACTCGGATGACGACTAGTATTATAGTAGTCATCCGAGTCACCTTTACTGTGTATCAACAACCATTTCTCAGAGGCGGGGACTTGGATGACGACTAGTATAAGACAGTTTTATAGTGTTTTTTGGTTTCATATTCTCTTATTTTATTGACTAAATAAACTATAACAACAATGATTAATAAACAGCCTCTATTTAACTGTCTGAAAGTGCAGAGTGGTCTTGAAGAGAAGGGAATGGGGGGTAGATGTATATATCAACGGGTTAATTGCCGTAAATTTTAGTATTTAAGAGGGGACTTGGATGACGAGTAGTATAGAACAGTTTCATAATGTTTTCATATTATCTTATTTTCATTGACTAAATAAACTGTAACAACAATCATTAATGTAACAGCTCTACAAGTTATCTGTCTGACAGTGGGCCGAGTGGTTTTGAAAGAGAAACCTGAGGGGTAGATGAATTTCTTAATTTCATGTGATTTGAGGCGGGTTTCATATCACCTGAATTTTACAACAAAATAAATTTACAACAACAAACACCATCTCTGAGAAACTTTGCGAAAGTTATTAGTGAAATGGAATAGAAGATGTATACCAACCATATCAAGAGGTTAATTTATTCCCGTAACAAGTTTACCGCAGTTCTATACACGTATTGGCTTTCATGTCATAAGCATACACATTCGTTATGGCGGGTTGTATTTTCGTTTCAAAATTAGAAATGTACAAGGTGCGTTGAATGCAACCAACATTTTCAATTTCACGAGTATTGTTCGCTAATATGAAATTGACACATCCCACTTGACAGAAGAAAGATCGGAATTAGATTAACATTACTAAGAGTTCATTTCGTATATACTAGTCGTCATCCGAGTCCCCTCCCAAACAACTAAATAAGAATACGGCAATTAACCCGTTGATATACATCTACCCCTCATTTCCCTTCTCTTCAAGACCACTCTGCCAATTTCAGACAGTTAAATAGAGCTGTTATATTAATGATGTTGTTACAGTTTAATTAGTCAATAAAAATAAGAGAATATGAAACCAAAAAACACTATAAAACTGTCTTATACTAGTCGCGCATCCAAGTCCCCGCCTCTGAGAAATTGGTTGTTGATAACACGTAAAGGTGACTCGGATGACTACTATAATACTAGTCGTCATCCGAGTCCCCTCCCAAAACTAAATAAGATACGGCAATTAACCCGTTGATATATATCTACCCCTCATTCCCTTCTCTTCAAAGACCACTCTGCACTTTCAGACAGTTAAATAGAGCTGTTATATTAATGATTGTTGTTAAAGTTTAATAGTCAATAAAAAAAGAGAATATGAAACAAAAAACACTATAAACTGTCTTATACTAGTCGTCTTCCAAGTCCCCGCCTCTGAGAAATTGGGTGGTTATAACACGTAAAGGGGACTCGGATGACGACTAAATACTAGTCGTCATCCGAGTCCCCTCCAAAACTAAATAAGATAACGGCAATTAACCCGTTGATATACATCTACCCCTCATTTCCCTCTCTCAAGACCACTCTGCCACTTTCAGACAATTAAATAGAGCTGTTATATTAATCTTGTTATAGTTTATTTAGTCAATAAAATAAGAGAATATGAAACCAAAAAAACACTATAAAACTGCCTATAACTAGTCGTCATCCAGTCCCCTTACGTGTTATAACATTAAATTTACCATAGAAATTCTTATGTGGGGACTCGGATGACGACTAGTATAAGACAGTTTATTATTGTTTTCACACAGTTATTTGTTTGATTTTATTACATAATATAAAGGATTTTGGGAGTAAACTAGATAAAAAATACAAACTATATGTCGTCTGAAATATTGTCCTGGCGAAAATATTTTTGCATCCATTCAATATGTGTGGTGGATCTAAGTCCCCCATGTTTGAGAGTTCTGTGTGGAGCTTCGCACCGTTCGCATCGCAAAACAATAGATTTCTTTTGAAAATCTCCCAACCGTGAATTCTTTAGAAAGATAGCTGGAATTGAGGGTACGTATCAGGCATGTCCCCAGTGACTCGGATACCGATATAGCCATAATCATACAATGGAAGAGACAGTAGAAATAGTATAGCATCATATGTTTTTTCTATTGGTATCAACACAAAATGATGAATTGTGGTGTTTTAACTTTCCAGTTTCCAAAGTCATCAAAATCAAGCCAGGCTAACATGAAATTGTATACGACGGACTACGTCGCACACAATACTCGCAAATCACTCAGAAAAGTTAAGCTAAATTAATATGACTACACACTTATTTTCATTCACGAAATACTCCCTGTGGGAACATGGCCTATGGACTGATACTTACGAAATACTATGATAGGAGATAGATGCCTTGTATTGTAAAGCAGTGGAGCTTTTTTGTTGTGAAAATCTTTGGGCTTTTTGTTGATGTTTCGCGAATTAGGGAAAGTCCCTTTTACTAGAGCGCACAAACGAAAACGCGCGCTGTTAATGTTTGTACCGGTACCGGTACATATGTTGCTCTACTCTCAGATCAGCTCTTTGATCATATTGCACACAAGAATCGAAGAGACGTCGTAAATGGACAGATACCAGTACATTTCGAAAGACGAAATCAGTTAATTTAACTCAAGTAAGCACCAGTTTGATTAAAGTAAGTACATTTTAGATGTTTAGTGAGCATGTGTTGCGTACGTAAGGGAAGGAAATCAAGAAACTTGAGTCAGACTCACTCAGAGAAGTGTTTTGTCGTTGCCTTTCTGGGGTAGATTTCTAACTGTTAGTTTCCACGACATGACACTGGCATCGGAAATTCGAAATTGTGTTATGCCGGGCAAGCCCGTCTAGATCCATTCAAACTCT
>CALNVZ010003432.1:35944286-35966448 GCA_940671915.1 Paracentrotus lividus
CTTTTTTACCACTTTCCCGTTATCATTTTCACTCATTTTTTTAACAGAGCAAAGATGAAGCGTGGTAGAACCAGAAAATCAAAAAAAAAATTTCTTCAAAATTTTGAGTTTTTTATTAGTTTGTCGATTTACTCAGATCTTTGATCTGCGACTTCTCTCTCATTTCGACAAGACGTATCACATATATCTTTGATGACATTTTTGTGACATGACAAACAATTCTTGTCTTTCCCCTTGTTCAGTTTTAGTTCATCTTATAAGGTCAGAAATGACAAACTGTTTTCAGACGTTTGTTTTAGTTTGCCTAATGTTTCTTGAGAATAGGTCAGACATTTTAAATCTAATCAATCTTGAAATTTTGATTTCATGAATATAATTGACTTCTATTTTTGATTTAAACAGCATTCATGGACATTCAAGTGTAGGTTCTTTTTCCATGACATACATGTACATGTAGGAAGCTATCAAAGACATCATGTCGCATCAACAGCTGGCGATATTTATCTAATCAATTGATTCCCTATGCAGTGCATGTTGCCATGTCACTTAATGATCGGGGTCTTATAAATAAATTACGTGTGGTTGCTTGTACAGTATTTAATTTGCAATGCACTTTCCCAACATGTACATGAATATCAGTCACACATGTACCACACCACTGGATTTTTGTGTACACATTTGAACATGTTCTTTGACAATTTAATGTCTACTTGAAATTTGAAAATATGATGCTGATTGCTCATGCACTCAACTGATAATGCTAACTATTTGATATAATTTCAAGAAAAAATCAAAAAGTACCCCCAAAATGTAAAAATTTGGGAAATGAGAGATACATATAGAAACTTTAACTTTCTGTATGCAATATGAATTTTGTTGTAGTGTTTCTCTCTCGCTCTCTCTCTTTATCACTTTTGGCATTTGGCATAATTAAAAGAAAGAATTAGAAACAAAAATTTAAATTCTTAAATTGGCAATACTCTGACTAATTTCAATTATTGTTTTTTCCAAGTTTGGAAATTATTAAATGTAATTACATGTACATTAATTGTGGAAAAAATGAGCAAAGAAAAAGGAGTCAACCTTGGCCGTGTTTTTTCAAATTATATATTTCTGGTCAGTTTCCCTCGTTTTTCAAATTAAATTAAATTAATTAATTAAAATTCAAATTTAATGAATCAATTAATTAATTGTGGATGGATAACTTCTTTTGTTTGAAGTATACATGTATGTACATGTAGCAATAAAAGATAAATACATGTACCGTGTTGCCAATTTAACAAATTCCATCTTGATCTTTTCTTCATTGTGCCCTCCACACCACCCCCCCCCTTTAGCGCATCACACTAAAATGAATCTTGGCTACAAGGCTATGCTGCATCATCTCTATGGTGACAACATCATGTTTGAAGAGTCTGGTGATGCGGACAGACTTCATGCTCTTATGCACAACATCTTCATCCAGAATGCTCTGCCTAACTATAATAATATCGTCCAGAAGTACATCCACAGGCATTTCAGCGACCTACATTCCAGGTATAGTTTTATTTATTATTTTATTTGTAAATGTATGCCTTATACCCTAACCCTAGCCCTATTTGTTAATGTTTTTATATCTTATGATCCATCCAGCGCATAGGGACTAAGGTATTATATAAGCTGAATTTATTATTATTATTATTATCCAGGTGCAGATCCAAGATTTCCAATTTCTATAGATTCAATAGCCTGGAGAATAGAAGCTCTATTATGTTTGGCCATGGGCAGATACCTCTAATTGTGTGAAGTATGGCTGGGTGCACTGCTGTCATCATATAAAAATGAGACATAAGTCGCTGAGGAAAGAGTTGAGGAAAGCGGCAAAATAATTTATTTCTAATTCTACATGTAAATACTTTCCCTCTTCTCATTTTACTCAATCATTGAAGATTCAGGAAATAAAAAAATATTTTTCCTCCCAAATTTGACATTATTTATTATTTTGCCGATTTCCTCGACTCAAAGTGATCGTTGCTCGATGACTTGTGTCTCATTTTGATATGATGAATCACATTTTGCATATATGCCTACTGATTACTGAAAGTGCCACCTGTATTATAAACATGAATAAATAAACAAATTAGATCCAGGCAAACTTGCTTGTTGGACTACATATCTGTTATAATTATAAAGACGATATACATGTAAAGATGTTTTTATGCTCTTGAAACTGAAGTTGGTGCCCGAGGCACCCCCTTAATTTAAAAAAAATAACACTCATTGACTGTACTTGTTTAAATCAGAAAATTTCGGCAGCCCCACCACCCCATTTTCAAATCCTTGAGCTGCCACGGAGACATATGCAACCAATGTAGGAGACAGAGTCACATATTTATCGTTTTTCTATCATAAATTACTTTTGATTTTGATCAAAGCGTACACTTTTCGTAGTATTCAGAGTAAAGATTCATTAAATAGGAAGGATGTGGTGAGTGGTAATGAACAAATATACAGACCTTGAGCAATGATGGTTATACATGTATCTGTATTAGATTGCAGTTTCTGGGCTCAATATTCCCATTTCCTAAAGGGCTTTAGGATTATTTAGTATCTAAGATTGTGTAGATTTAACCATTCATGCGAATTTTTAATATATAAAAATAAAAGAAATTATGGTTTGATCTAGGAGAGAACGTTATCTCTACTTTTATGTTAGACCCAACGTTCATCATATATATATTTCTTGTTATGACTTAACCCGTTTTATACTGAGAACTTTTTACAAAGCCAAATGAATCGTG
Organism: Paracentrotus lividus; assembly: GCA_940671915.1. NCBI lineage: Eukaryota > Metazoa > Echinodermata > Echinoidea > Camarodonta > Echinidae > Paracentrotus > Paracentrotus lividus. Next base: position 35,947,067 of record CALNVZ010003432.1, read on the forward strand.
ATTGTCAAGCATGCTTGCAAGAAATTCTTTTCATTTAAAGGTGAAACAAAGACAGATTCAAAAAGATAAATGTCATATAATTTAAATTATATAAGGTCTTTTGATGTTTATGCAATCTTGAGTGAAATAAACAGTCAACAAGAGGGATGTTCTATGTTACTTTAGCCCGCATATATGCGGGCTTAGTATACAACGAGTTAATAATGCAACATGCCCAATAATCATGAATAATAAGGTATGTTTATATTTGTAGTAAAATGGTTTTAAATCATATGAAATCCTACCAATTAATGACCAACCGACTTTCAATGATGGATATAAACTGATTATATATTATAACAAAGAAGGTATGCTTGTTAAAAATTCACACAATTGTGCTAAATCATAGTGTGCTTAAGACAAACTAAGTTGAACTTTTCTATAAAAAAGTGTGTAAAATCTTTGAAAACTTGCCTTAATAATAAGGACTTGTGATGTTTATCCATTTTTTTTATCTCTGCAGAACATCTGTTCAGGTTTATGACACATTCAAACTGTTTGCAACGGAACTAATGTTGGCGCTGTTCCTTGATCTTGATGTTTCTGATTGCCCTGATCTTGTCCATGATGTGGCATTATTAGCAACCACACATTGGCATGGTAAGTTAATGTGATTCATCAAATTAAGATGAGACACAAAGTCGCTGAGTAAACTCAGTGAAGGGTCAAGGAAATTGGCAAAATAATCCAAAAAGTCAAATTTTGGAGCAAATATATTTATCTTCAATGTTTCATGTGTGCTCTGTAAAAAAAAAATCGAGTTAAAAACGATGAGAGGAAAGAATTTAGAATGGATTATTTTGCCAATATCCTTGACTCTTTAGATAGATACATGTAGATAGATAAATGGTTTATTGAAATCAAAACATATACAAATCAATTTACATATCTCCATGCTTCGTAGTTTGAAAACTAAATTGTGCAATGGATTACAGATTTTTTCACAAAGTAAGATCAATAAATGATAATGATAATCAGGACACTGGTGTCGATCCACCGCCCCACGCCACTCATCAGTGTTACACAAGACAGTTATACCATGCACCCCTAATGAGAAGCGTAGAGCAGAGGACCGACCTCAACGCATACATTATAAAGCAATATTAACAGTGAAATAATGAATATATATATCGACAGGAATAGCACAAAAGAGAGAGGGAAAGATGAGGGAGTATATAAAGAAATATAAGTAAATTTTGAAAACATTTACTCTAAAAATATATGTATATTATGTAATATCAAACATGACATTTAAATTGGCTAGAGCATATCAACACTGAAAATGATAGTATTGCAGGTGGTTAATTACACGGTTGGTTAATCTTTGTTTATCATTATGCTTTCAATCATTTAAGTTCAATTGATGTCAATTAGTTGAAACAAGATGCTGATTGATAAAATTTGATTCAAGATAAAATACTTCCACGGATTGCACTTTGAATAAGCAATGACATTTACAAAAATGATTAAATCAAATCAATTTTAAAAATTCATTACATTATATACAAAACATTAAATTAATTAATTATTGCAATATGATAAATTTACAAATTTAAATTGAGTTGGTACAATATTGGAAATTAATAGTCATAAATTATTCGATTATTTGGTTATTACATAACAAAATATTACATTACTAAATCATTACATTGTGTTATATTTACAAATTTGCACTGTATGAGCAATAATAAAAATACATATTTATAGATTGAAATTAGTCATACTAGTCTGTTTGACTCGATCCACTATTAAAGTTCAAAGTTCAATTAGCGTTCAAATTATTTTCAAATAGTCATTACATTATTTACAAAATATTAAATTATCAATTATTGCAATATGATATATTTACAAATTTAAATTGAGTTGGTACAATATCGCACAATCAGTAGTCATAAATTATCCGATTATTTGGTTATTACATAACAAAAAATTACATTAATACTAATTACATTACTAATTATTACACTGTGTTATATTTATATAGGCTAGATCATATCAAAACTGAAAATGATAGTATTGCAGGTGGTTAATTGTATAGTCGGTTAATCTTTGTTTATTATTATGCTTTCGATCATTGAAGTTCAATTGATGTCAATTTGCTGAAACAAGATGATGATTGGTAAAATTTGATTCAAGATATAATACTCCCACGGATTGCACTTTGAAATAAGCAATGACATTTACAAAAATGATTAAATCAAATCAATTTAAAAAATTCATTACATTATATACAAAACATTAAATTAATTAATTATTGCAATATGATAAATTTACAAATTTAAATTGAGTTGGTACAATATTGGAAATTAATAGTTATAAATTATTCGATTATTTGGTTATTACATAACAAAATATTACATTACTAAATCATTACATTGTGTCATATTTACAAATTTGCACTGTATGAGCAATAATAAAAATACATATTTATAGATTGAAATTAGTCATACTAGTCTGTTTGACTCGATCCACTATTAAAGTTCAAAGTTCAATTAGCATTCAATAGTTTGGTCATGAATGGAACAGGACTGTTTTGATATCGATTTGTACGACACCTAGGCTCAAGATAACGTTTGTTTTGTCTCAAGTTTCTTGTTGGCCTATTTTCAGTGAACCAGGCACTACCGACTTCAGTCCTACATGTAGATGCTTTAGTTGCAAAGCTAATGCACAAAGTCCTTCTCCGGGTCTCGAGATCTTCGATTCTGGCCAGACCAAGTGACATATTGTAGGATGTACCATAAAAGATCATCCGTAGGGCTCGCTTCTGTATGCGCTCCAAAGCTGCTGTTTGGACACAGGTCAAACTGGAGTGCCACACTGGACACGCGTATTCGAGTACAGGTTTAATAAATCCGATATAAACTGACACAAGGTCAGCAGTGGGAAGACGGAACTCTTTCAAGCGTCTTAACATGTAAAGGCGTGACGAGGCACGAGAAACAGCGACAGATACTTGGTCATTCCACTTAAGATCCCGCTGAAGGATAACTCCAAGTAGTTTGACAGCCGAGACCTCCTGGAGCACATCGTTACGCAAACGGAAGTCACGGTCGGGAAGAGGTGTTTTGCTAAATGTGACCCTCATGATATTGCACTTTTTGGGATTAAGGCAAACATTGCTTTGATTACACCACTCCTCCAAATTTACCAAGACGTTCTGCATGAGCGGCCCATGTTGATTAAGCGGCTGGGCAGAAGCAATTGACATGTCATCAACATACTTCCAACGCTCGACGTCACACTCGCGTAGGGCGTCGCGGATGAGGACGAGGAACAGGAGAGGTCCAAGGTGCGTTCCCTGTGGAACACCTGCTGTCATCGATCGCGTAGAAGAAAGTTCTCCATGATATCGAACTTGATTCTGTCTATCGGTGAGAAAGCTACAAATCCACTCAATGACCCATGGATTTACTCCCAACGTGAAGAGTTTTCGGATCAAAATGGTATGATCGACCCTGTCAAATGCACGGCTAAAATCGGTTGACACTTACGAAGTTATGTTACCATTTTTTTCGGCTCTTTTGCAAAGGTAATTGTACATGTCCACAAGACAATGTGTCATAGAACGGCCAGCTCTTGCCCCAAATTGCTTTGGATCCAGTTGTTGGCGAACATCAGCAAGAAGTTTACGATACATAAAGACCTCGGCTATCTTAGCAAAGTGATCAGTTAGAGAAATAGGTCTTTGCTTATCGATTGATGATGCGGCCTTTTCCTTAGGGATAGGAGCAATAATAGCCCCTTTCCATTGTGACGGAACAGTCCCAGATTGATATGATGAATTGAGAACTTCACAGAGAGGCGATGCGAGCTCGACAGCAAACTCCTTGGCAATGCGAGCAGGGATGCCGTCAGGACCACTGGACTTTCCCGGCTTTATTCGATTCAGTTCCTTGTAAACTTCGTAGGGTTGAACTATAAGCTGAGGCCTCGGAGTTTGCAAGTAGATTGGCAAGCTCTGAAGGTCAAGTTTCGGAATGTCCTGGCTAACGCTAGCGAAGTGGTCATTCACACGGTCAGCAATAGCTAGGTCATCTAGCTCTGGTGATTCAGGGATGACGATGTTGCTTGTATTTTTTGTAGCATTAGTCATGATTTTCAAGTGTTTATACCAGCAAGAAGGATTCTCACGTTTTAGTTTCAAGACACGGTCCTTGTAGAAATTTTTCTTCAGTTTAGTTTAGACTCTTTGCTGACTAGTGTCTCATTTTAATATGTGAATCACATACATTTATGACATACATGTATGACTGGCCATTTTTTATTTATTTTTTATTTTTTGCACTGTCAACTTTCATGTGAATATATTTCATATTCCACATAAATACAATATGTTGCTTAAATAAAATGCATTGCTTGTTGCGAAAAAAAATGCTTGGAGTTTTCTTGAATTAAAATCCTGTGATGTGTTTTTTAATTAGTGTGGGCTTCAAACATTTATAAATGATGAATTACTTTTTCTTTTTCTTTGTTTTAGGAGTGATCTCTGTTCCTTTAAACTGGAAAGTATCATACTGGTCATCATCCTGTAAGAGAGCAGTAGAAGCTAAGGTATGTTGTTCTATCTGATCCTTATAGACAGATTCCCTCTGGATGCTGTTTTTTATGCAAATTTCAAACTGGGGGGGGGGGGGGGGGGGGGCTTCCAGTATGCGTAACAAAAGAAATTGTACATACGCCCAGATATACGTACACCTAGCTCATTGCATAACCCATTGGAAGTCCCCCAGCTATGGCCTCCATAATTTACATTGCTCTGAAATCGGTTTGTTGTATATGGTCTGTGACATGTCCTCCGGCGACATTACATGTAGCTCTGGGCTTTATTACGTTTTAGATGTGGGGTTAGGATTTTATTACCCACGCCGATGAAATCGGCAGGGTATTGTAAAGGGTTCCGTATGTTTGTTTGTTTGTTTTTTTGTTTGTTTGTTTGTTTGTTTGTTTGTTTGTTTGTTTGTGTACAAGATAACTAGAGAACGGGTGAACGGATGTGCACCAAATTTTCAGGGATTGTTTGGATAGTGAAAGGAAAGAATCGATTAGATTTAGGTGATGATTGGTTGATCCCTGCAGATTCTGTGTGACTTTTTTGTTTTTACTCTGGACCGTCTAGTTTTTCCTATCCGCGATGAGGGCCTTAGTGGCGATAGCTCAGTGGCGATAGCGCAAACAAACCCACCAAAAGTCCAAGTGCGCAGTAGCTCTTAAATTGGTCTTTTCCAAAGGTAAAGCGCAGTACTAGATATCATGCTAGGATCTAGGAGTTCGCTTTAATACTGCGGCAGCCATATCCCCAGCCCATATCCCATGAGCACACAAACGTAACACTAACATTATTGAATTTCGAAACAAGGTGTATAAAGCACATCTTCTCGCCAGGTCATAAGGTAGGAGGTTTTGCAGACTATTTTTATGATCAGTACATTAATATTCATCTTCCTTAACTGCTGGGACACGCTACCACAGTGTAGTGCGGCAAGGATCCCAAGCGATTTTTTAGGAAGCTCCAATGCCGGTGACCTGGCCTTGAGCAGGGTTAACGAACGTGCGGTCACACATAGGCTGGGGACAGGTCAGCGTGGAGACGATTGGGTCGTTCGCTAACATTCGCTGACATAGGGGTCATGTTTTTTCAGTACATAAATTTCGAGTTGTGTAAAGCCATCCGGGGTTAGTACACATAATGTAGATTTCAGTTTTGACCCCATAGTACAATGTAGTAGCGCCACCAAGGCGTGGGTCTGCCGCCTTTGACGGCCCCTCTAGTGTTACATTTAGGATTGGGATTGGCTTTATAAGTACTTGTATATTTCATGCGATGGGTTTTAGTCAAGGGTTAATATTCAATTAGTATTATACCTGCAGAGTAATTGTTGCCGGAGCAGATGTGATAGACTCATTGTCATGTTATAAGTAAATTTCTCTGTAACTCATACATTGTTTTAGATTATTTTCATTATCTACATTGGAACAAAAAAAAAGAAATGGAATGCTTTCAAGAATATTCAGTTTACAATTCACTTTGTCCAAAAGTGTATCCTACATTGTAGCCTGGTAATGATAATACATTTGGGCCATTCCACGGTAACTCGCGTTACAAATAACCGGTACCTTTCACGATTAAAGTCCTCTATCTTTCAAACTGCTAGGATCTATAAGTTACTTTTTGCACCATATGTAAAGGACACATAGACTAACCAAATGGATTAAAAACTAAAAATATTTGTCAACCTCGTTCAGATTCTCGGGTCGTTAAACTTCGGTAACTCGCGTTACGCAAAAAGGACATGGTAAAAATCGTGATGCAGATTAGGGTGAATTGTTCCTAAACTATACCATGTTGGCAAAAAATTTCTTATCATAAACAGAACTTAGCATATTTCTAACCTATTAACTGCATAAAAGTGAAGAAAAAATGAACAGGTAAAATACAGGGAGCGTTAATGTCGGTAACTCGCGTTATGGTAACTCGCGTTACAGTTTGTCCGTCAAGATATATTTTGAATTTTTATAGCTTTTCTGTGACTTCAGATTGAATTTCTTTGTTAATTTAGGTGTGACTTAATATTCTTCAGATTATCCAGTTGGAAAAATTGCAAAAGGAATTATAGTTCTCTGTCAAAGTCTAAAAAACTTTTAAAAATTGCATGTAGTCCCACGTGCTTCAAACTATGTATAGTTCTGATTCTCCTACAAGGACATATAATTTGAAGGTAAAATCCAACTTAATTTGTGTCCCCCAATGTAATAATAATTTCAGAGAAGTTTAAAGCCCAAAGTACTACCTTAATTTGAGATAAAGCAAAAAGAAGAAAACAACAAATGTCCTCCCGACCGTGGAATGGCCCATTTACATGTCGTCGGCCTCATGCCAGAAGGGCCTTAACATTTTTAAAGGCCATTCATTTTGTACACATAATAAAAACGGTAAGGCCCTTCTGGCATGAGGCCGACGATGTATGATGCGCCGTGAGCACTCTACAGAGTGGATTTGACTTAAAGGTAGTGTCAGCCTTTTTCACAAATTGCGAAAACTAATGCAACTTGGCATAACTTTAGAACATGATCAACCTATACTGTCTATTCAATCTTACTGTCATAGGTTGCCTAGATCAGTAATATGAAACGAAAATCTGACTACCAATCTAGATCAGCTCTCCGTCAACATCTTGGATATTACAGCGCGTGCAGAAAGGACCACACACAGCAATATACACACAGCGCATCAGCGTGCATTATTCTCTGCACTAACGGTCAACGGTTCGCACCGTACGGTATATTTTTCGAGGTTCGAAAAAATAGGAATGAATTTTGATAATCGCAATATAATGACAAATATACACAATTGAGCTTAATCATGCTGTGGGAAGATATAGTCATTGATATACTACAATATCCTCTCAAAAACTAGAAATTTAATATTTTTGCCTGCACAAGGCTGACACTACCTTTAATGTAAACCTCATTATTATTATCATTCAATATTCATATTGAATAATATATGTTTGTCTTTGAAACAGGAGAGGCTACTAGAAGTGATACGAGAGCGACTTGCCAGTCATCAAGATGAAGGTTCATTCTTGGCCAGGGCTAGCCATGCAGGATTCAAGGACAAAGCAGAGCTTGAACAACATATTCTACCTTTCGTATCAGCCTTGGTTCCTAAAGCTATAGCTTCTCTCTTAGCATCATTTACACTCGCTCTCTGCTCTCAAAACCAGGTGATTTGTAGTCTATTTAACTCTTTGAGGGCTTCCTTCGACTTGAGTCGCAATTCATTGTAAATAGCAATATGTACATATCGCGTTTAAAGCTTTTGAGACTATGTCTTCCATAATTAAATCTCCCGACAAAAACCTTTTCCATGTTAATGTGGTTCCTAAAGCAATAGCATCTCTCTCAGCATCATTCACACTCGCTCTCTGCTCAGAAAACCAGGTAATTTGTAGTATTATACTCTTCAGCTGTTTCCTTTGACTTTAGTCACAATTCATTCTAATTAAGAATACATTGTATGTACTAAGCTTTTGAGACCGTCTCTTCCAAAGTTAAATCTTATAACAACAACAGCCCTTTCCCTGTTATTGTAATAGACAGATATATTAAAATCAAATATTGCACTAAGTGGATCTAGTGAAATTTTGGATACACTCAGAAGATTAGCAAAGAAGAAAAAAAAGTTGAGATTTCAGTCATGTGAATGAAGTGACAGAGATTGAAACCCTGTACATTGTGACCCATAAGTATGCATATGACTGATTACATAATTTGCTGGAATAATTAATTTGTGGTTATTTTCATATTTTTTGCATATATCAGACTTTGTACAAATTTGAACTTCAATATATGGCCATTTAATAGTAATGAGAGCATTCAAAAATATTAAAAAATTAAGTTCTTGCAAATTTCCTACCTTGTCCAAAATCATGAAAATATCTATGTGAAAATATTTGCTCATACTCATAGAGTAGATAAACTCAGTACCGGTATGGTTGTGTTATTCTTATTTTCATGTACATGTTCTATTTAGGAACATATGCAAGAGAAGGCAAGAGAGAGCAAGGATTATCTTGACTGGTGTTTACTGGAGACTGAACGGTTATGCCCGCCGGTCTTAGGAGGGAGAAGGCTTGTCAAAGAGGTAATATTAATATTATTAAAGAAGCATGACGCTTATGACGTTCTACAAATAATTACCCCAGTCATAGCCTAGTGGCAAAATGTATAGCCCTTTAGCATATCGGGTACTCATTTACACATGGGTGGAGTGAAGCAAATGTAGATAAAATGCCTCAAGGACATAGGTACCATTTTAGGGATCAAACCCTGTGCATTCACAGTCAATTGATTCAACCACTAGACTACGACACTGCTACATAATGTACATTGTATGGAGAGATTGGACAGTTAATGATGAGGTAATAATGATAATGATAAAAGAAGCTTCTTATATAGCACTCAGGTTTGTTAAGCATGGAGCTTTACACATCATAAAGGCCTCGTCACACCAAGTCCGGTCCGGGTCACGGCACGGGCCCGGTCCGGTTCAACAATGGGCAAAAACGGTCGAAATGAATCGGCCGTGTACTATTGCAATGAGACTGGTCACAACAAACACGGGCTGTGCCGTACTAGCCGGAACGGCAACCGATACGTTTTTTATGGGATAGCTCTTGGAGCGATTTGAGAAGGTTTGCCGTACCGGTTACCGGATCGGACTCGGTGTGACGAGGCCTTAACCCTGGTTATAGCTCAGTGGCCAAATATACATAGCTGCCAACTGTTACGAAAAATTCGTAATTATTACGAATTTTTACCCTTTATACGAAAATACGAATGCACCTTTAAAAATTACGAATCAGAGGCGCATTTATACATGTATTAATATATGACCACTCACGCACGTGTTATATGCATGTTCTATGTAGTTCTACTACGGGCCGCGCGCGTAGTACGTACGTGCACAATGAAAGCAACACACGAAAAACAGCGCATTCGTACTGAAGGCGGAAGGCCATTCAAAGTAATGCACGTTGATCTTAGTGCATACACACATGCGAAAGACGAAACAGCGCATTCGCGTGAACATGCATGTTGATGTTAGTGCACGTGTGTATTGTGTGTGATGCAGTTGTGATGTCGCTAGCGAACGTCGACCGTATTTTGTCTCCTCTTCTTCTCTAGTTTTGGACCATAAATGGTGGAACATGGAGCGTAAAAAGGGACAATTTTACAACAGCAAATATGGAACAGAGTTTGACTTCATCACCAATCGGAAAAAGCAAACAACATGCATTTGTACGATATGTCGAAGGGATATCTCCATCGCTCATGGCGGCCGTAGTGACATTGTTTTGCATACCAAATCAAAACTTTACATCGGGAATTTGAATCTGAATCTTCATCCACACCCAAGATAACTTCATGGGATGTCAACTTCGCAGGATTTAAATAGCAAATAGGATAGGAAATATAGGATTTTAAAAAGCATCAGCTACATAGACCTCTTAACAACTGTGGTAAGGTTTTTTTTTTTTTTTTTTTTCTTGAATAATAATCCAAATGTAGAATCTAGGCCTATTTGATAACTAGTAAGTGATATTGTGAATGCTCATATTTCATTGAGTTATTCATTCATACTTCAGATTCATGAAAAAATTTTGGCAATAATTTTCTCAAACTAAGCTCCACCCTAAAAACAACAGAAAAAAAGGTTTTAAATGCTCCAAAATAGGGCTCAGATTGCACCAGAGAGCGTCTAGAACCCACAGAGCTTCCAGGGCCCTTAGGCGGGCCCTGGACCCCGGCCGCAAGGGACTTTCGCGCTTCGCGCTCGTGATGTGCGCTTCGCGCACATTTCTGTGTTTTTTATCTGATCATTACTAATTTGAAATTTCAAATGTTGGCAGCTATGAATATATAGTGCTTTAGCGTATTGGGTACCAATTTATACCTGGGTGGAGTGAAGGAAATATAGATAGAATGCCACTATCATGCCTGGGATCAAATCCATGACCTTTGCATTCCCAGTCAAGTTATTCAAACACTAGACTACGAGACTTCTACATACTGTAGATTGTATGGAGAGATTGAACAGCTGTTCACCCTGGTCTTAGGAGGGAGGAGGCTTGTAAAAGAAGTAATTATAATGCTAATAAAGGTGGCTTCTTTACTAAGCACTGAGGTTTGTCCAGCATGGCACTCATGGTGCTTTACACATTATTACCCTGTCATAGCTTAGTGGCCAACAAATATGTAGCATGTTAGCATATTGGTTACCCATTTACGCCTGGGTGGAGTGAAGCAAACGTAGATAGAATGCCTTTGCTCATAGACAAAAGTGCCATGCCAGGGATCGAACCCACAACCTTTGCATCCGCTGATTACTGAATGCATCAAGAGACTCTATACCAGATAAACTTTTGTTACCATCTTCCAATAGTGGATATGCTGAGTATTTTGCAGTGATTTTATTTTTGTGAATTTCACAACTTACTGAACGCGAACATTTTCACTTCCTGATATTTCTGTACTAAGTGAATGCAAATGCAATGAATTCGCGAAAATGTAATCACCTGAATTCCCCGTCTTGAAGCGAAATTGCGCAAATATATGAACCTGGAATATATATATATGTATATAAGGTAAAACACCTATTGGTCTACAACCTATTGGTCCACTAGCCAATAGGTCTACCTCCATTCGGTCTACACCCTAATGGTCCACTAACCCATTAGGTCCACTAACATTTGGTCCATTGACCAATAGGTCTACTAGGTGTATTGATGGTCCACATCAATTTGTCTACTGGGATGTCATGCATTGTCATAGGCGTTGTCAACCAATGCGATTTAATATGCCTTGCTCATCAATGGTCATAGGCGATTTTGGTCACATCCCAATTGGTCTACTAGGCTATTGGTCCACATCCAATTGCTTGCTTGTCACTCAGGTCTGATAGTTGGTCCACATCCAATTGGGTCTACTAGGCGATTGGTCCACAATAATGAATTGCTTTACTAGGGCGGATTGGTCCACATCCAATTGGTCTACTGGCTTTGGTCCACATCCAATTGGTTCTGCGATTTGTCGCACATTGCAATTGGTCACTAGGCATTTGGTGCCACAACCAATTGGATGCATGTACTACGCATCCTTGTCTTATAAATTCATGAATTGGACTGTAATTGCCGATCGAGCGACCTCACCCTATATACCCCTATTGCTCTCATATATTGGTGACCTTCCGGAGGGGGGGTTGAAATTTCGGCCAACCATTAGGTCATGTATATCAGCTTAATATCATATTAGCCCTGTTTTTTCATGTTTCTCAATTTGAAAATTAATTGGAGCGTCACGCTGGACGAGCGATTAAGCAAGGGGGGGTAAGTTTTCAAAATTTTCCAGCCTTCGGCCAACCATGCACGAGCTCATAATCAGCCGTATAGGGGTACAGAGGCGGATCCCGCATTCTCCGAATAGGGGGGGGGGGGCGGGGAAAATTCTTCATCAAAATTTTCCTCGATGGACAGTTTGAGACCTGGCTCTTGGGGGGGGGTGTCATAAGTCTATAGACATTTGAATTTGAAAACCTGTTTCTTTTTCAATTTCAATGAACAAGCTAATGTGTTTTTTTTAATGGAAATGCGAGCGTTAACGGCGAGCCGAAACTTTGGATATTATAAACCTGATAAACAGTCATTGTATTTATATATATATTTTTTTTGGGGGCGGTGCCTGCTTATTAAAGATAGCCCTACTGATCTAAGTAAACAATGCGAGCGCGAAGCGCAAGCGAAAAAACTGACGACCTAGCTTTATTTTCCTTTTATTTTTAGTACTGTTTTTACTTTTCATCTTCTTTCTCTCTCTCTCTCTCTCTCTCTTTCCTTTTCTCCTTCCCCTTTCCTTTCCCTTTCTTCTGTTTTTTCTTCTCTTTCCCCCCTTTTTGCGCCGCCAATAGGGGTTGGGGGGCACGGCCCCCTTGTCCCCCTAGATCCGCTAGTGGGGTAGGTATAAGATGGTCAATCGGCTCAAATTCATGTATATTTTTCCAATATTTAGGGGTTTTTTTGTTTTAATTTTTTGCCCAATTTTTTTACTGATATGATGGCCGAAGTTGCCGAAAAAAAAATTGCACCAACTCCCTCACGTAGCCCCGCCTTAAAAATATTATGTCTGCACTCCCCTATTGAAGAAAGAATTGAACAACACAGGTTAGGGTATCAGTTTTTGGTTGTAGACCAGTTGGTGAGTGGACCAATTGATGTTAGCATTGGTAAGTGGCATTGGATGTATGACCAATTGGTAGTGGACCAATTGGATGTAGACCATTGGTGAGTGACCAATTGGATGTAGACCAATTGGTGAAGTGGACCAATTGGATGTAAGACCAACTGGTGAGTTGACAATTGGATGTAGACCAACTGGTGGTGGACCAATTGATGTGACCAACTTGGTGAGTGGACCATGATGTAGACCACTGGTGAGTGGACCAATTGGATGTAGACCAATGCGTGAGTGGCCAATTGGATGGCTAGACAATTGGTGCAGTGGACCAATTGGATGTTAGACCAATCTGGTGAGTGGACCAATTGGTATGTAGACCAACTATGGTGATGGACAATGGTTGTAGACCAATTGGTTAGTGGACCAATCGGGTCGTAGACCAAAGGTTTAGATGGACCATAGGGTGTAGACAATGTGAGGTAGACTATTCGGCTAGTGGACCTAATAGGTTTGTAGCGACCAAATAGGTGTTTCCATTAGTTATACATATATATATATATTCCAGGTTCACTATATTTGCGCAATTTCGCTTCAAGACGGGGAATTCAGGTGATACATTTTCGCGAATTCATTGCATTTGCATTCATCTTTAGTACAGAATATATCAGGAAGTGAAATGTTCGGCGTTCGATAGTTGATGAAAATTCACAAAAATAAAATCACTGCAAAATACTCAGCATATCCACTATTTGAAGATGGTAACTAAAGTATTTATCTGGTATAGGAGTCTCGTTGATGCATTCAGTAATCAGGCGATGCAAAGGTTGTGGGTTCGATCCCTGGCATGGCACTTTTGTCTATGAGCAAAGGCATTCTATCCTACGTTGTTTGCTTCACTCACCCAGGTCGTTAAATGGTGGAACCTAATATGCTAAAATGCTACATATTGTTGCCACTAAGCTATAGACAGGGTAATAAGTGTGTAAAGCACCATTGAGTGCCATGCTGACAAACCTCAGTGTGCATTAGTAAAGAAATTACTCTTTATTAGCATTATATATTACTTTCTTTTACAAGCCTCCTCCCTCCTAAGACCAGGGTGAACAGCTGTTCAATCTCTCCATACAATCTACAGTATGTAGAAGTCTCGTAGTCTAGTGTTTGATAACTTGACTGGGAATGCAAAGGTCATGGATTTGATCCCAGGCATGATTTAGTGGCATTCTATCTATATTTCCTTCACTCTCACCCAGGTTATAAATTGGTACCCCATACGCTAAAGCACTATATATTCATAGCTGCCAAACATTTGAAATTTCAAATTAGTAATGATCAGTAAAAAACACGAGAAATGTGCGCGAGAGCGCACATCGACGAGCGCGAAGCGCGAAGTCCCTTGCGGCCGGGGTCCAGGGCCCGCCTAAGGGCCCTGGAAGGCTCTGTAGGGTTCTAGACCAGTGCTCTCTGGTTGCAATCTGAGCCCTATTTTTGGAAGCATTTAAAACCTTTTTTTCTTTGTTTTTAGGGTGGAGCTTTAGGTTTGAGAAAATTATTGCCAAATATTTTTTCATGAATCTGAAGATATGAATGAATAACTCAATGAAATATGAGCATTCAAATATCATTACTAGTTATCAATAGGCCTAGATATCTTACCATTTGGCATTTATATTCAAGAAAAAAAAAACAAAAAAAAAATCCTTACCACAGTTGTTAAGAGGTCTATGTAGCTGATGCTTTTTAAAATCCTACTATTATCCTATCCTATTTTGCTATTTAAATCCTGCGAAGTTGACATCCCATGAAGTTATCTTGGGTGTGGATGAGATTCAGATTCAATATTCCCGGATGTAAAGTTTTGATTTGGTATGCTAAAACAATGTCACTACGGCCGCCATGAGCGATGGAGATATCCCTTCGAACTATATCGTACAAATTGCTGTTGTTTGCTTTGTTCCGTTTGGTGATGAAGTTCAAACTCTGTTCCATATTTGCTGATCTGTAGAAATTGTCCCTTTTTACGCTCCATGTTCCACCATTTATGGTCCAAAACTAGAGAAGAATGGGAGAAAAATACGGTCGACGTTCGCTAGCGACATACAACTGCATCACACACAATACAACACGTGCACTAACATCAACATGCATGTTCACGCGAATGCGCTGTTTCGTTCTTTCGCTGTGTGTATGCACTAAGATCAACGTTGCAATTACTGTTGAATGGCCTTCCGCCTTCAGTACGAATGCGCTGTTTGTTCGTGTGTTGTTTCATGTGCACGTACGTACTACGCGCGCGGCCGGTAGTTAGAATCTACATAGAACATGCATATTAACTACGTGCGTGAGTGGTCATATATTAATACATGTATAAATGCGCTCATATTCGTAATTTTTAAGGTTGCATTTCGTATTTTCGTTATTAGGGGTATAAATTCGTAATAAATTACGAATTTTTCGTTAACAGTTGGCAGCTATGTATTATTTGGGCCACTGAGCTATACCAGGGTTTTCAGGCTCGTCACAACCGAGTCCGGATCCGGTAACCGGTACCGGCAAACCTTCTCAAATCGCTTCCAAGAGCTATCCATAAAAAACGTATCGGTTGCCGTTCCGGCTAGTACAGGCAAGCCCGTGTTTGTTTGTGACCGTCTCATTTGCGAATAGTACACGGCCGATTCATTTCGACGCGTTTTTGCCCTTTGTTGAACCGGACCGGGCCCGTGCCGGTGACCCGGACCGGATGGTGTGACGAGGCCTTTTTATGATGTGTAAAGCTCCATGCTTAACATAACCTGAGTGCTATATAAGAAGCTTTTATCATTATCTTATTATTACCTCATCATAACTGTCCAATCTCTCCATACAATGTACATTATGTTAGCAGTGTCGTATGTCTAGTGGGTTGAATCAATTGAACTGTGAGATGCACAGGGTTTGATCCCCTAAAATGGCACCGTATGTCGCTTGAAGGGCATTTTATCTACATTGCTTCACTCCACCCATGTGTAAATGAGTTACCCGATATGCTAAAGGGCTATACATTTTGCCACTAGGCTATGACTGGGTATAATTATTTGTTAGAACGTCAATAGCGTATGCTTCTTTAATTCATATTAATATTACCTCTTTGACAAGCCTTCTCTCCTCCTAAGACCGGCGGGCATTAACCGTTCAGTCTCCAGTAAATCACCAGTCAGAGTAATCCTTGCTCTCTCTTGCCTTTCTTTGCATATGTTCCTAAATAGAACATGTACATGATTAAATAAGAATAACACAACCATACCGGTACTGTAGTTTATTCTACTCATTGAGTATGAGCAAATATTTTTCACATAGATATTTTCAATCGATTTTGGACACAGGTAGGGAATTTGCAAGAACTTAATTTATATTTGAAGTTGTGCTCTCATTATCTATTAAATTGGCCATTATATTGAAGTTCAAATTTGTACAAGTCTGATATATGCAAAAAATATGAAAATAACCACAATTAATTATCTCCAGCAATTATGTAACAGTCATATGCATTACTTATGGGTCATCAATGTTACGCAGGTTTCAATCTCTGTCACTTCATTCACATGACTTGAAATCTCAACTTTTTTTTCTTCTTTGCTTAATCTTCTGAGTGTATCCAAAATTTCAACTAGATCCACTTAGTGCAATATTTGATTTTAATATATCTGTCTATTTACAATATAACAGGGAAAGGGCTGTTGTTGTTATAGAATTTAACTTTTGGAAGAGCGGTCTCAAAAGCTTTAGTACATACAATGTATTCTTAATTTAGAATGAATTGTGACTAAAGTCAAAGGAACAGCTGAAGAGTATAATACTACAAATTACCTGGTTTTGAGCAGAGGACGAGTTGTGAATGATGGCTGAGATAGAGATGCTATTGCTTTAGGAACCACATTAACATGTGAAAGGTTTTTGTCGGGAGATTTAATTATGGAAGACATACTAGTCTCAAAAGCTTTAAAGCTGATATGTACATATTGCTGATTTAAATGAAATTGCGTACTCCTGCAAGTCGAAGGAAGCCCTCAAGAGTTAAATAGACTACAAATCACCTGGTTTTTGAGAGCAGAGAGCGAGTTGTAAATGATTGCTAAGAGAGAAGCTATGCTTTAGGAACCAAGGCTGATACGAAAGGTAGAATATGTGCTTCAAGCTCTCTTTGTCCTTGAATCCTGCATGGCTAGCCCTGGCGCCAGAATGAACTTCATCTTGATATGGACTGGCAAGTCGCTCTCGTTCATCACTCTAGTAGCCTCTCCTGTTTCAAAGACAAATCATAGTATTAATTCGATCTATGAATATTGATGATATAATAATGAGTTTTACATTAAAGGTAGTGTGCAGCCTTGTGCAGGCAAAAAATATTAAATTTCTAGTTTTTGAGAGATATTGTAGTATTATCAATGACTATATCTTCCCACAGCATGATTAAGCTCAATTGTGCTATATTTGTCATTAACTTGCGATTATCAAAATTCATTCCTATTTTTCGAACCTCGAAAAATAATGACCGTACGGTGCGAATCGTTGACCGTTAGTGCAGAGAATAATGCACGCTGATGCGCTGTGTGTATATTGCGTTGTGGTCCTTTCTGCACGCGCTTGTAATATCCAAGACTGTTGACGGAGAGCTGATCTACGTATCTGGTAGTCAGATTTTCTTCATCATTCTGGATTCTAGGCTAGTCAACACTTGCAAGTAGTGGCAACTCATACCACGTTGTAGGTAGACAAGGTATAGAGGTTTGACATGTTCTAAAGTTATGCCAAGTTGCATTTGTTTTCGCAATTGTGAAAAGGCTTGACACTACCTGTTAAGTCAAATCACTTGTAGAGTGCTCACGGTCGCATCATACCATCGTCGGCCTCATGCCAGAAGGCGCCTCTGATTATTATTGTGTTTACAAAATGATATGGCCTTTAAAATGTTAAGCCCTTCTGGCATGAGGCGATCGACATGTAAAATGGGCTCATTCCCACTGTCTGGGGAGGACATTGTCTTTTTCATTCTTTTTGCTTATCTCAAACTTAGGTAGTACTTTGGGCTTTAAACTTGCTGAAATTATTCATTAATTGTGCGGGACACAAATTAAGTTTGGATTTTACCTTCAAATTATATGTTTCCTGCTACGTGACAATCAGAATCTAAGTGCCACATCACGTTAATACTGCCTGTGGACTACATGCAATTTTTAAAAGATTTTTATGAGACTTTGACGAGAGAACTATTATTCCTTTTGCAATTTTTCCTAAACTGGATAATTTGAAAAATATTAAGTCAACCTAACAATAACAAGAAATCAATCTGAAGTCACAGAAAAGCTGATAAAAATTCAAAATATATCTTGACGGACAAACTGTAACGCGAGTTACCTAAACGCGAATGTTTTACCGACAATTTAACGACTCCCTGTATTTACCCCTGTTCATTATTTTCTTCACTTTTCTAGCAGTTTAATAGGTTAGAAATTGTAATGTCTTATGATAAAAATTGTTTGCCAAACATCGGTATAGTTAGGAACAATTCACGCCTAATCTGCATCACGATTTTTACCAGTCTTTTTGCGTACGGCGTGGAGTTACCGAGAGTTTTAACGACCGAGAATCTGATACGAGAGTTGACAAATAATTGTTTTTATTTAATCACATTTGGTTTTAGTCTTGTGTCCTCTAATATGGTGCAAAGTAACTGTAAATCCTAGCATTTTGAAATGATAGTACGGGACTTATAATTCGTGAAAGGTTACCGGTTATTTGTAACGCAGTTTTACCGTGGAATGGCCCAAATTGTTGATTATCATTACCAGGCTACATGTTAGGAACACTTTTGGACAAATGAATTGTAAATGAATATTCTTGAATAGCATTCCATTTCTTTTTTTTTGTTCCAATGTAGATAATTGAAAATATACCTAAAAACATGTATTGAGTTCAGAAGAAAATTTTACTTTATATAGCATGCACATGAGTCTATCCACATTCTTGCTCACCGGCCCACATTACTCTGCAGGTATAATACTAAATTTGATATAACCCTGTTGGCTAAAACCATTCGCATGAAATACATAAGTACTTATTAAAGCCATCTCCAATCCTAAATTGTACACTAGAGGGCCGTCAAGCGGCAGACCCCGCCATTGGTGGCGCTACTACTTTTTAACTATGGCGGTCAAAACTGAAATCTACATTATGTGTATCAACCCCGGATGGCTTTACACAACCTCGAAATTTCATGTACTGAAAAGAACATGACCCCTATGTCGCGATATATGTATGCGGAACGACCCAATCTTCTTCCACGTCTTACCGTTCCCCAGCCTAGTGTGACACGCACGTTCGTAACCCTGCTCAAGGCCGTGTCACCGTGCATGTGGAGCTTCCTAAAAATCGCTGGGACTCCTTTGTCCGCACTCACATTTGGTTAGCGTTTGTCCCAGTCAGTTATAGGAAGAGATATATGAATATAATGTACTGATCATAAAATAGTCTGCAAAACTCCTACCTTATAATCCTGGCGAGAAGAGTGATGGCTTGTTACCTTGTTGTTCGAATCGAATAATGTTAGTGTTACTTTGATCTCTCTCTCT
>CALNVZ010003432.1:35966473-35981103 GCA_940671915.1 Paracentrotus lividus
GTCAATGGACCAAATGGCTGTAGACCAAATGGAAGTAGACCAACTAGTAGTAGACCAATAGGTTGTAGACCAATGGGTTACAAACCGTCTATAATCCCACAATGCAGTACCTTTTGGTAGGCTAGCTTATTGAACTGCGATGCAAAGTTGAGATATGGTTTCACAATCTGTCACTATACATGTAGTTACTGTTACAACCTTTTGTCTTCTCTCCCCTGTAGGATTTCGTTCTCGATGGCTACAGGATCCCTAAAGGCTATGCAGTCATCTATGTGTCATCAATCGCTCACAGAGATCCAAAAGTATTCAAGAATCCAACCAAATTTGAACCAACAAGATGGGCAGACAAGTAAGTCAAGTTTTACTGAACCACCCCCCCTAAAATTGCAACTTGAATATTGGGGGGGGGGGGGGGGGACTTGATTGAAATCACACTTCATAATAGTTAGATGATCTGCCACTAGGCAGTACTGCACTAGCTTGAGCTAGAAAAATAGCATGATTTTTCTGATCCACTAAATTAGCACAATAAGAATAAATTAGGCTTTGCTCTCAAGTAGCACATTGGATGAAATTTCAGCCCAAATCATCTTGGGCGTACATGTTTTTCCAAAGCCAAGCTTTTTTGCGGATTTTGTCAAAATAGCACACTATTTGAGAGATGCTGCACTAGCCTGAAACCTAAGCCAAATCCCATTTGGGCTGTTTGTATACATGTAGGTCAATGTTACATTGTAAAAATGAATCTCATGGCTGAGGCTAGTTTAGCGTCAACTTTGCGCTTGACTGATTTTGGAGGGGTTTTTTTCCCCCTGATCCACTTTGCACTGCTTAGAATCTATTGGTTTCACTTTAAAAACCGAGTGGCATCTGTTGATGGTAGAGTTAAATTAGAGGCAAACGTAAATAATCATATATTAAGAAGGGAAAAAAAAATAATCAACACCAGCATTATACTAAATATCATGCATCGAATGGAAATTACACTGCATTGGTGAAACGTCAGCAAGATTAAGCTTTTGATCCAAAGCGATCCCGGACAGATGGTTTGAGAGTGGAGTGACGGAAGCAAAAGGGTGCATCAACCTTCGTTGAATCATGACAGGGGTTGGTACAAACCTGCAAGAGTTTATGACTTGATCCTTCGTCGCTGCGTCCCTTCAGGCAGTGATTAAACAAGTCATATCCCGGAAGAAGCCGAAAATTTGGAGGTAAATATTTTTTACTGAAATTCATATTGCATTTGGATCAAAAGCTTAATCTTGTTGAAATATCATACCTATTAATTTTTTTTTTATATACAATTCAATCAAAAAGTGACCTCAATTAAAGATTTACATTTTTTTTTATTTTTTTTTATTTGTTGCAGCAAGGAGAAGGAGAAACTATTATTTTGCTATGGTGATGGACCAAGATGCTGTGTCGGTACATCACTCATGAGAAACCTCATTAAGGTAAGACTTCATTAGGAGAATCGAGGCTTTTGTCGCAGGCCAATATCACATCACCTGACCAGGCATGGATCCAGCTTCAGCTCTGACAAAGCATTTTGTCATCCCAATCATCTTGGACGATTTTTTTTGCAACTCTATTACATGTATGCTTGTGCATGGGCTGATAAAATTCTTTGTCAGAGTTGATACTGCATCTGCTACTGCCTGACCTAAATATTGTTTTACTTTCACTTTGCACTAGCCTTGCCAAGCATGGAAATTTGTCTAACCAGAATTGATAATGCATGTTTGAATTCTAGAAGTCTCGGTCCCACATGAGATAGATAGATAGATAGATAGATAGATACATGTAGATAGATCATGGTCTTTATTGGCAATATTCAAAATAGCGGCCAAAGGCTGAAACAAAATGAATTTACAAAGGTATAAACATTCTTAAAAACTACACAACAGCATTATACAAATTCAATCATCTTGAGAAATATACAATTTAACATTTACAAAGAATAATGAATTGATTAACAAATAAGAGGGGGTAAAACCTCCTCATATAGACAATACTGAGGTTGTAAACTGTGCAAATCAAGCAGTAGGCTACGTCTCTCACCTAGTATTATTTGATTTGTCCAATTAAAAATGTAACAAATTGGCCAATTTCCTCATTGCTCATTTTAGAATTGGAGTGTTTCATAAAACACCAATATAATTTATATTCCCAGTATTGAAGCTATTAATTATGTATCACTCTTTCTGCATTTAAACAGTTGGCAATTACCTGGTTAGTCAGTACAGCTGGTTTTAAGCCATTAATTTATTTATTGCTCTTTCTGGATATAGACGATGGGCAATTATCTGGTTGGTCAGTACAACTGGACATTGACTGACCAGAATGAAGATCAGGATTACAAGTGGCTACCCATAGGAAGACCAAGAGAGCTCACTGTGTCCTTCACTAGAATAGACCAATCAGAGACATTGTCTGACCTGGCAGGGAGCAATGGAACTAAATCAGACGAATCAGATACACTGTCTAATGGAACCAGCTAGTTTCATGTTGGATCTCAAGTACATGTACATGTGTGTATCAACATATTTAAACCTGTGCAAGAATTATTCTCACCGTGAAGTGGGAAGAGATTACCTGTTGTCTTTCACAAAGCTTTACGCGAGATTTAAAGATGCACTTGGGTTTTCAGATGCATCACCTCGCTGGTCAGATAATTATACCGAGTCAGTCAGAAAAAATTAGACACCTAGAAAAATGTCAATGAAAAGAAAAACAAAATATAAACACCATATTATTATACATATTCTGAAAGAGCAACTCTTTCCGCATCATTTGGCTCTTTTTGTTAAAAAGCTGTATTTTATTCAGGGTGGAGTTGCTTTTTTGTCAGCTTTTGTTGCTTCAATTTTAATACCACTCTTGCACAATTCAAAATTTACATTTTCGCAAACAATGCACCGTGTTCATCCAAGCGTAAAGATATAACACACAAAATTGGTAACAGAAGATGCGGGAAGAGTTGCTCTTTCACAATATGTACATGTATAATAATTTGGGATTCTTAAATTGCATTTCTTTTTATTGACATTTTTCTAGGTGTCTACTTTTTTCAGAGTCACTCAGTATAATTGAAATTATGCATTGAATACAGGATAGGCTTAGAATTAAAGTGCAATTTTAAGTCATGCTTGTAAAACCAGCATTGGAAAGACGATCTTAAGTGGTGAGATAGTTTTTAAAGCTATGAAGAAGAATATTTAGAAAAACACCCTACCGAAGCATTTTGTTTGAAATGTAAAATTATTGCAATCTCGGAAACCACCTCAACAATATAAGATAGAAATATATTTATTTTAAACCCTCTTTATGAGCTGGAGGTAATGTTTTATGTGTGAACACATACAGATTTCTAACTGCCAGCACTTAGCGCATGCGCAGAGTTCTGGTTAAAGTGTAATTGTTTAAGAGTCCTCCACGCAGATCTGTGGACCGCGTCAAGATAGGACTACCTTCTCTCCCATACTCTGATCATAATGGCATTGAGGATTCTTTCAATTAAACTCAATTCAACAAAAGATGGTTAATCATACAATATGCATAATGTTTATTTGAATTCCACTTTATTAGCAACTCAACAGTTCATGAGTACATAAAAGTGAAGGATATAAACTACATGTATTTGCTTTAAAACCATCTTTATCAACTGAAGGGTACGCTTTGTATGAGAATATAGATCGATGTAAGGTTCACAATTGAGCAACTCAACAAAACATGAGTAATTGAAGGATATAAATTATATTTATTATAAACCCTCTTTATCAGCTAGTAATGTTGATGTTATGTTTTATATGAGAGCATATACATTCTATTAATTCAACTCAACTCAACAACACATGGGTAATCATGCAATATGCAAATGTTTATTTTAAGTCCACTTTATCAACAACTCAACAATACATGAGTACATGTATCTGAAGAGTATAAACGCTACTTACTTTAATCCATTTCCATAGCTGCCAACTGTTACGAAAAATTCGTAATTATTACGAATTTTTACCCTTTATACGAAAATACGAATGCACCTTTAAAGTATACACACGGAGAAAATACACAATATTTGCTAATAATGGCCAAATTGCATGTTGCTGAATAGATTTTCCTTCGTTTATACGATTGACATGCTGAAAATGACTTGAATCTCTTAGAAATAGCTGTAAATGGTTTTTAGTGTTTTTGTTTAATCCGCCCCCAAATGGGCCGCTCGGCGTGCGGAGGAGCTCCTGGCTTGTGACGTCACACCTTGGACAGCTCAAATAAAACAGCTAGCCAGCCAGCTGATCTGAGCTTGCGCGCGCAGCCTGATGCATGCATACAATGCATACATGAATACATTGCATGCATGCGTACGTTGAACACATTGCTTGCTATACCTGCTGTGTCTCGGATTAATATGGCTCTTTTATCACAACTGATTACAACATTGGACATATCATACAGGGTTGTATATCCTTAGAATATCGTGTTTTGAGATATTGTTAACAATTGTGATTATTTTGTAGATTTGAACTTGCTGCGAGGAACGGTGCGGCCTGTTGGTTGTTGGTGAAGCGTTTAATTAGCCCATTGACATTCAGAGATACATAATGCTTAAAATTCCACGTAAATTTATAGTGACTTCATTCTTATGAAGACTTATTCTGTGTTGAATCTATATTGATTTTAATATGATTTTTTTTCTTTTTAATCTGAATCCCTCCAAATAAGGTTTTAGAGCAAAATATAATCATGCCACCGTCATGACTTTTCCAACTAACTTGACAAGGTGGTCATGTCACATTTCCTCCAAAATTCTTTATTTATCGAATTTCAATGGCTAAAAGACCAGAAACGTCCTTGAAATAAAATCAATACATATTGAAGAGACAGAATATTTAAGAATCAATTATGTAAGCATTGATTTGTTTGCAATATTTACGGTCTCATTTAGTTTGGCTTAATTCTGACACACGCAACGGGATGGGGTAGTGTATACCAGTCCGCCAGGAGCGGATGGAATATACAGTCGTCTCTCGTAAGACTGCTGCTTTTATCACGAAAATAAAATCTGTCAAATCCATTTCAACTAGGTCGAATCTACAAAATAATGTTACTAAAGTATTTTATTCTAAACAATATCTAAAACCATGAAAAAAAGTTCACATAAATACTGTAACTGAAGAACTAAGGAGCTATTCCATCCGAAAGTTTGGACGAATTATTGTTATATTTAACGGATGAAAGTATCTCGGGATCTGCACAATAATATAAAGACTTACAAAACCAAATGGACAATTTCAAGATTATGATAACCTTACAATAAAGATATATAGGATTACTGGATATAATAATTTGTCATGACAGCAAAACTAAAAGTGTGATTTGAACAGTCCACAATGAAAACATGTCAATGTCACTTTTTTTCACTCGCTCTCGTGCTGAGGATAGGCCTATTTTAATTATATTTTAATATAATGAAAAAGAATACATTATTGGAACGGATTAACTTAAATATAATTTATAGACAAATGGTAGAGGAACAGTCGGCAAGATATATAACTTTTGACCAGTTAGTTAGGGCCAATGAGATGAGAAGAGAGAAAGAAAGTTTTCAAGAATCAGAATGTGCAATGTACGCAATAGAGCACAGTACAGGATACGTGCATAAACAGGTGCCCACGCTGTGACGTCATAATCTCGACGCCCTTGCGGGGTACCGCTGAAGCCTGAAAATGGGGGCCCTTCTTTGAAAGGTGATAACTCCCGATCTAAAACAGATATTGACAAGGGGTTTCGATATTCTGAATCAGTAAAGATTTTTCGTTGCAGTGGTATGAGTTTGGTTGCAATTAAAAGCAGTTTTGACTCTCCAGTTGTCTACTTTAAAAATTACGAATATGAGCGCCATTATACATGTATTATATTATGACCACTCACGCACGTGTTATATGCATGTTCTATGTAGTTCTACTACGGCGCGCGCGTACGTACGTATGTGCACATGAAAGCAACACACGAAAACAGCGCATTCGTAGTGAAGGCGGAAGGCCATTCAAAGTACATGCACGTTGATCTTAGTGCATACACACAGGTATGGTACGAGTGCAAGTGCACTTGTGTGTATTGTGTGTGATGCAGTTGTGATGTCACTAGCGAACGTCGACCGTATTTTGTCTCCTCTTCTTCTCTAGTTTTGGACCATAAATGGTGGAAAGTGGAGCGTAAAAAGGGACAATGTTAGAACAGCAAATATGGAACAGAGTTTGACTTCATCACCAAATCGGGAAAAAGCAAACAACATGCATTTTGTACGATATGTCGAAGGGATATCTCCATCGCTCATGGCGGCCGTAGTGACATTGTTTTGCATACCAAATCAAAACTTCACATTGGGAATTTTGAATCTGAATCTTCATCCACACCCAAGATAACTTCATGGATGTCAACTTCGCAGGATTTAAATGTTACGCGAGCTGAGTGCTTGTTTACATCATTCTACTTGGAGCACAATATTCCTCTTTCTGCTGCTAGTCGCATGGGGCCATTGTTATGAATAATAATCCAAATGTATTGATACAATGTAAGTGATATTGTGAATGCTCATATTTCATTGAGTTATTCATTCATCTTCAGATTCATGAAAAATTTTTGGCAATAATTTTCTCAAACCTAAGCTCCACCCTAAAAACAACAGGAAAAAAAAGGTTTAAATGCTCCAAAATAGGGCTCAGATTGCACCAGAGAGCGTCTAGAACCCCAGAGCTTCCAGGGCCCTTAGGCGGGCCCTGGACCCCGGCCGCAAGGGACTTCGCGCTTCGTGCTCATGATGTGCGCTTTGCGCACATGTTGATGTGCGCTATGCGCACATTTCTGTGTTTTTTATCTGATCATTACTAATTTGAAATTTCAAATGTTGGCAGCTATGCATTTCTATCAGCTGGAGGGTATGTTTTGTATGAGAATATAGATCCATTTAACTCAGGTTCACAATTGAGCAACTCAACAAAACATGATTAACTGAGGGATATAAATTATATTTATTCTAAACCCCCTTTATCAGCTGGTAATGTTGATGTAATGATTTATATGAGAGCATATACATTCTATCAATTCAACTCAACTCAACTTCTTCTTCTTCTCGAGTCCTTTCTCTCAATTCTTGTTTATTTGTGAGTTAGAATGTGATTCAAACTCTGCCCATTAGATACTGAACGCAGGCGATCCCATTAGGCGAAAGGGTAGTAAGATCAGCTGGGGAACAGGGGGAAGGTAGAAGAGGGCATTGTAGGAGGTGACTCATGGTCTCCTCCTCTCCGCATTCGCAAACTGGCTGTCCTTCAGTGTTGATGCCCCATTTGACCATTAGAGTCTTGCAACGGCCAACTCCAGCTCGCAAGCGGTTTAAATACAGCCAGAAAGGCCAAGGTTCACGGAATCCTGGTGGGAGGGACTCTTTTGGACTGGTGTTGACACTGTGTGGTGCAGACGCAAGGCTGGTTGACCAAAGGTCTAGCCTACGGTTGTGGGGGCTTTGGTTCAAGGGAACGATAGAATGAAGGAAACTGTGCCTAGATCTTAATAAGCACTTAATTGCAGGCATGGCGTAATCATGCAATATGCAAATGTTTATTTTGAGTCCACTATAACAATACATGAGTACATGTATCTTAAGGATATAAACTCTTATTTACTTTAGACCATCTTTATCAAGTGGAGGGTATATTTTGTATGAGAATATAGATCCATTTAACTCAGGTTTCACAATTGAGCAACTCAACAAAACATGAGTAATTGAAGGATATAAATTATATTTATTATAAACCCTCTTTATCAGCTAGTAATGTTGATGTTATGTTTTATATGAGAGCATATACATTCTATTAATTCAACTCAACTCAACAACACATGGGTAATCATGCAACATGCATGTTTATTTTAAGTCCACTTTATCAACAATACATGAGTACATGTATCGGAAGGATATAAACTCTATTTACTTTAAACCATCTTTTTTTTCAACTGGAGGGTATGTGTTGCAAGAGAAAATATATTCATTTAACTCAGGTTTGCATTTGAGCAACTCAATAAAACATAGGCATTCATTCACGTATATGTGTACGATAGAAACTATATTTATTTTAAACCCTCTTTATAAACTGAAGGTAAAATTTTTAATGAGATCATAGATCCATTTAAGTCAGGTTCACAATGAGTAATGCAACAAAACAGAAGTTATCATATATGTGCTATAGAAAATGTGTTTATTTTATAGCCCCTATATCAGCTGAAGGCATTGTTTGAGATGAAAGCATATAATGTAGGTCCATTTAACTCAACTCTGTCAGAGCAACTCAACAAAACATGAGTAACTGAAGGATATAAATTATATTTATTTTAAACCCTCTTTATCAGCTAGGAGTAATATTTAAAATGAGATGCTTGATACATTTAACTCAGGTTCAAAATGAACAATGCAACAAAACAGACGCTATCATTCACGGACATGTAAAATAGATATCATATTTATTTTAAACCCTCTTTATAAGCTGAAGCTATCAGAGATCCATTTAACTCAGGCTCACAATTGAGCAACTAAACAACACAGAGGTTATCATACAGTTACGTATATGTGTGTGATAGAAAATATATTTATTTTAAACCCTCTCTAGCAATTGCAGTCAATATTTTGTATTAGAACAAAGATCCATTTAACTCAACTCTACACAATTCGATAGGTAATGTATTTATTTTAGACCCCCTCTTACAACTGATGGCGATTTTTTTTTTAATATGAGAGCATAGATCCAATTTATCAGCTACAGGCACTGTTTGAAATGAGGACATGAATCAATGTAAATCAACTACACAACTGAGCAACTTATCAAAACATGGGTTATCATATAATAGAAAATAGATTTATTTTAAAGTCTCTTTATCAACTGTAGTCGATGTTTTGTATGACAGCAATGACCCATTTAACTCAACTATATCAGAGCAACTTGACAAAACATTGATAATAATGAAATAGAAAATATATTAACTTTAGACCCCCTTTTACAGCTGGTCACTATTTTTTTTAATTAGAGCATAGATCAGCTGCGTTCAATATGAGAACATACATCAGTTTAACTCAACTCTTCAACAGTGACTCAAGAAGACATGAGATATCATACAGTTAAAAAATACCTCTGTGTTGAATACTCTTTATTAGCTACAGGTAAGGTTTTATATGAGAACATAGATCCTCTCAACTTAACAAAACATGAGCAATCATACAATAGAAAGGATAGTATGATCACTTTCTAACCATAAATGCATTACTGTAACAACACTTCTTCATTTAAGAGGATATTGAATTTTTAATATTGAAATGATAACCTATACTTGTGGAAGATACATGTTTCAGTGTCAATCATTAAATAGGCTTAACCCCCTCCCCCTCTGTAAAAAAAAAGAAGAGGATTTACTCATCTTTAATTGCAAATCTGTCATTAATTATGAAATATTTCGGAAGTATTCCACTGCCAAGAATTTATTTGAGAACTCAAATGAATGCACACACTTGCCTAATAATTATGCCTTAATTTGATATTATAAACAAATAATTTATTTAGATATATTAGGCTTTAGTGTAATTAAAGTATTTAAATCATGTACAAATTTGTCCTTATTTTCAAAATAATTTGTTAACTACATGTTTCTTCATGTACAAGATTTGTGGTAAATATATTAATGTAAGTCACACCTTATTCCAACTATTTTCACATTTGTTAGTTTGTCTGTTTGAGAAAAGGTGGCAAGAAATCATTATATTTTATATTTGTCATATATATATTGTCATCTTGTCTATTATGCCTGTTTTGTATAACACATTTCTGTTCTATTTTCATAGCAGTACTACATGTTTACATTTCTGTGTTTTTGCAACTAGGTGCTTTCATAACAGACTGACTTTGTTCTTTTTATGTGCATACACGAAGGTTATTGAACTGTTTTGATAGCAATTTTTTTTTTCAAAGTATATTTAGCTTTAAAAAAAAATTCATGGGTATATATTTGAACAAAAAATCATATTCATTTATGAATTATATTATTTGAAGTACCTCATAACCATTTATTCATACTGTCTATACATGTACATGCTTTCTGTATTAAAAGAGACAGAATTTCAGAAATCTGAATTATTTTAAGAATAAAAATGTAATAAGACCTTTTGACTATTAGACAAATTGGTAATTAGACATAGTGGTCATTAGACCAAGTGAGAATTAGACCAAGTATGTATTAGACAAAGTGGAAGTTAGACCAAACTGTTAGTAGATCATATGGGTTTAGCCCATGTGATATTAGACGATTAGAGAATTGGAGCAACTGCTTATAGACCAATTGAATATAAATTATATTCTATGCTGCATTGTATTGAAAGAGTATTGCATTGGAAACCTGCACAAAATGTATTCTTCTCTATTTGTATGTTATGAAGAATGTACATAATTCTTGTTTTATATCCTGTTGGAGCTGTTAGCGACAGTGCCTACATAATTCTTTGTCTGCAATAGCTGTCTTTTCTTACAATCCTACAAATTTGTATGATATTAATAATTTAATTTCTGTTAAGTGTTGTGCTTGAGGATTTAACAAAAACCTACTGCTTGTAGACCTATAGTGTACATGGATGCATTCTTTGTATTCACAGCACACTAAAATTAATCATATTCTAAGAATTAAAGAGATAATTTGTTTTTTTGTTGTTGTTTCTTTGCATTTAAATCAATGTGGAATACAAAGGAATTAAGGTGTAATGTATGTACATGTATTTTATCATATCCCACTGATTCTATCCCACTTGTTGAGAATGGTGTCTAAAATCCTATCTATAAATATAAAGGGTATTCAATGGTTAAGATTTGCAAAAATGAACATATTCAGGTAAATATCTTATCTTTATGTTATAAGGGTATGATATGATTGACCATTAATCTGCTCAATCAAATTGTATACTGTGTATTATAATTTTGCCTCATTAGGTTTCGGTTATATAATATATGTGATATACATGTATGCATCATATTTTATGGCTATTGATTAAACTATGCTTTCAGCCACTTGACTACTCACATACCAACCTATAGCCTGTCTGGTCACAAAAAAAATGTGCTATTTGTAATCATAGGTCTTTCATTCTTTACCATTCTAAACATGTAAAATGCAATGGGTTCAGGTGTTTTTGTTATGCAATTTTGTGTAAAAATATTATGTTATTTTCAATGGATATAAGGGAATAATAATTTTTCATTGTAACAGAAGTGAAATACATCTTCCTTTCGACTGATGCATGCTGAAA
Source organism: Paracentrotus lividus (assembly GCA_940671915.1). Lineage (NCBI taxonomy): Eukaryota > Metazoa > Echinodermata > Echinoidea > Camarodonta > Echinidae > Paracentrotus > Paracentrotus lividus. The sequence continues at coordinate 35,977,815 of CALNVZ010003432.1, forward strand.
TGCAAAAAGAAGGTTTTTTTTTCCCCCAAAGAGGCTTTCAGGAATTTAATAGATTAAGAACAGTTTTGAGGAAAGCACAGGGTTTCGATGTTTTATGGTCAATAAATGGAGTATGATGTTTATAATGTATAAAATGATTATCTAATTGATGCTACATGGATATGTTTTTCCCCAACTGGTGATAGTTCTGATTTACCGATGCAGAATCCTAAAAGTTGATGGTGAATAACATTTGTAAGCCTGTGGTATAGTTAGAGAATTTAATAGTGGAAATTATTGAATGTGGTAGCTGTGTTTAGAAATGATATCGAGTGGTAACGTTATCTTTTTCTCGTTAATGCTGCAAAATTTACAACAAAAAAAACCCTTTCAAAGTGGAATTTTCAGGTAAATGATATTCATTTCAACATACATGCATTCCAAACTCTATTATGAAGTTATAAAAGTGGTATTGTTTGGGAAAACTTTACCACACAGTTATTTTTATACAGCTTTACATAGCTAAATATGTCACAACTCCTTTGCCCGTAATTATGTGTTTTCTGTGTTACAATCCACACAGTCGGAAACTTATGGTGGTCTCACTTGCTCTAAGACGAGTTTAAGAGGCTTATAACAGTTTTATAGTCATGGGGATGTCTCAGAGATGTCCCCTGAGTCTTCGCGACGTCTCGTGAGTTGCACGAAAATCAAACATGTTCATGTCTTTGAGGTTTTTGCAGTCTCAGAGACGTCTCTGAGTCTTTGGAGAAATGCCCGGGACGTGTGATACCACCTTTAGAATTTTATAATCGCCAGCCTTGTAAATTCATCTTTTATGTAGTAAATGTCATTTGGTACAGTTTTGGAGCTGAACAGAATTAAGTATTCCATGGTTTAGTCTCACAACACTATAGATCTGAATGTACTTAAGATGGTTAGGCCTACAATGAAATTATTAATTTTATTCACCATTTATTACTCAAAGTGTTGTTTTTTTTTTCTACGCAAATTCATTCTCGTCCATTGCTTATGATACACAATTCTGTAGATGTGCGTATTATATCTTTGATATAGTGGAATCACACTTTGTGCTGGCACACTTGTCTTAAATAATGTTATGAAAATAAACTCAATATAGAACGTGAAACCAATTTGTAATTGTTATTCTTAGTTCAGTTTGTGTTTATCCTTGTATAACATGTATGAAGAGCTCGGTTCCAAACAGTTCTACAAAATGAGCTTAAAGAAAGACTCGTCATTTTGAACTTGTCTTGTTTGAAACATGAACATTTCATCATGTGTTTCATGATATGTCTGGGTAGAGTCATTCTCCCAGCATTTGTTGGCACCCATTTCATTTGGATTTTGCACACATGACTAAAAGACAATATTCACAAAATTTAAACAAATGTTGAAACAATATGTGTATACAAAATTTAATACACACACACACACCCTATCACACCACACCTACACACATCCACATCTTTCCTCACACATTCACATCTCATCACACACGCACCCCAAAACACACATAAACAATTCACTAATAAAATTTTCCATTTTCTGATTGAGTATTGACATTTTGTTTACCAAGACCATCACTGAATGTTTGTGACATAATTCCTACACAACTGTTTGTGAGTGTGAGTGAGGATATGTGTGGGTGTGTTTGTATGAGTGTGTGTGCATGTTTGTTGAGGGTGTGGGTATGTATTTCTGTGGGTGCTGGTGTGGATGGTGTGTGGAGGGATGTATATGGGTATGTGTGATGAGGGTGTGGGAGTTTTTGGTGAGGGTGTGGGTGTGTATATGGTTTGTGTATGTGTGGGTGTGTGTTTTTGTGCGTGAACGTGTCTTCTGAAGTCTGTTGGTAATTCATGCGTGCAAAAATCCAAATGAAAAGGTTACCAATAGATGCTAGGAGGATGACTCTACCAAGACATGTCATTACAACCTCAAAATGATGAGACATTTTTTTTTTCTGATTCACTCTGTATACAGAAGACTGCAAAATCTCGTTTGTGCTAAGTGGATGGATGAAGATGTAAAAAAAAAGTTGAAAGAATATGTGCATATACACACACACACACACACACACACTTCCTCACACACACGCACCCACAAACGCAGAAAAAATTCATGATAACATTTTCCCTTTATTATTTTCAGATTTAGCATTAACTTGTTTACCAAGATCGACCATCACTGAATGTTTGGGATATAGGTACCTAACAACTGTTTTACAGTGTGAGTGAGGGTGTGTGTGTGTGTGCCAACTTTGTGTATGTGTGTCTGCTGTTTTCGCTGAGATAGGGTGTATATGTGTGAGGGGGAGGGGGTCTGTGTGTGTGTGGTGAGGATGTTGGTGTGTATGCCGGTTGCGTGTGTGTAAATGAGGATAGGGGTTGGTGTGTGTCTTTGTGCGTGCGTGTAAGTTATAAATTCTATAAAAAATATTTTCACCCAGGCACTTGGCGCAGATGAGATTATGCAGTCTTGTGAAGATTGTCTGTTATTCATTCATGCGTGCAAAGATTAAAATGAAAAGTATATAACAACAAATGCTGGGAGGATGACTTTACCAAGGCATATCCTGAAACTGATTATAGCTCAATTGGTTAGAGCGCCCGTAAAAAGGTAATGAGCCCACCTTGCTTTCATGAACGGGAGGTCGTGAGTTCAAAACCCAGCCGAGTCATACCAAAGACTTACAAAAATGGTACCTAAAAGTTGCCTTTTAACAAGGAGCTTTGGGGGTAATAATAACATCATGCACGGCCCGCTGGGAGAACAGTTGTCAGAACTGAAGTAGCTACCCTTGATAAATAAAACGATATTATTGTTATTATTATTATTATAAATATTTATATTTTTTCACAAGACAACTTCAAAATGATGTGACATTTTTTGCTGACTCACTTTGTATTCAGTTATTTAAGCAAAGTATTTTTGAACCTTGGCAACTCTCTTTATAAATGATATAAAGTAAATTATAATAGAGAGGGAACTTAACTCAGGCCCCGTACGGGGGGGGGTTCGGGGGTTTCGAACGGAACCCCCCGCCACTACTGGCCCCCCGCTGGCGAGCAGGGTCCGCTTGCAAACAAAACAAAAAAAAAAAAGGAGGTCTATTTGCAAAATGTGCCGGATTTTCCTACTTTCAGGTCATTATGAGGGGAAAAAGAAGGCCACCATGCATGTATCTAATTGTTCACGAGCTATACAATTCGAAAAATAAAAAAAAACCAAGCAAGTCCGAAGAACAATTTCATATCAATTCTAGTTGTAAACTTAAGAGATAGAG